>CM029016.1:41358497-41958497 GCA_016801055.1 Panax notoginseng | reverse complement strand
AATCAAGTGACACATGAAATTGCAAAGTTTTGGCTCCAATTTTAGCTACTCTTTGGCTCCAACCTCAAGCCATGACTTCTATGATTTGACTCCAAGCTTTACAAGAATTGGCTTAAGTCTTCAAGTCATGGCTTCAAGACTCAAGTCATCCTAACCTAGCCAAGCCCCTCTCATTCCTAACTAAGCAATTTTAATTCCTAGCCAAGCCTTTGTTAATTCCTAACCAAGCCATTTAAACCCTAGGCTTAGTTAATTCAACTAAATTTAATTAGTTATTTTATTTCTAGTTTCTTTTTAGTTAACTTTCATAATTCATTTAGTTAGCAAAAATTCCATTTTGCCCTTTTATACAATTGATTAGGGTTTAATTTCCGAACTAAGTCGGTCTCCCGATTTCTTTCTAGTTAGCATTTCCTAACTTGTTCAACATGCAAAAATCGCAAAATTTCTTTCGTTGATTTTATTAGAGATTACGTCTCCCGTCCTCAAATAAACGTTATGTCGTAATTCAAAAAGTCGAAAAAACGAATTTACGTTTTTAGCGTGAATAATGTTTTTACGTTTTCTTCTCGAAATTTTTTTTGTTAGAGATGTCATCTCTCATTCTCAAATAAGCGTTATGACGTAATTAGAAATTTTTGAAAAATAACGTTTATTAGCGTTTTCTGCGTTTTCTGCGTTTTCTGAATAGTGTTTTAGCCTTTTTCTCAGAAAAAATTTATTTTCTCTCAAAAACTCCTAACGCTAGTACATAATTATGTAACACATAAATAAACTAGGTCATTAATCGACCTAAATCATATAACACATAATAATATCAATAAAAATTAATTTTATTAGATATTTACATCGAAAATCTAAGTTTGTGCCTATTTTTTCCCTTCATTATTTGTGCCTCCATTTCAATCTAGTTCACCTTCATCCTACTAACCTTCACCATGATTAGGTCAACATAATTCTTAAGAAAATTCACTTCTGTGGTGACATCTTTGCGAGTCTCAACCTAACATTTGTAAAGATTATTATAGACTGAGAGAAAAAATTTCTTCAAAGTATTCACATTTGTCTTGACAATGAGTTGATTCTGTGTCATATTTAATACTAGTTGTATCCAGTGCCTCCGGCACTACATAGACGGTGGGATTTATCCCAAACTTTGGACAGCCCAGATGATTTATTAGGATGAGCGAGAAATTCAAAATCAGTTGTATTTTAGATATGATAGTATTATTCTCTTTATGTTATTTTTATTATTCTTTCTATATTTTGATACTTGCAAAACTCAAAATAATTTAAAGAAAGTAAAACTTAAATAAATATTGAGAAAATAATTATCCTAATGAATGTAATTTAATTATTAATTTATAAAATTTTAACATCAATTAAAAATTTAAAAAAATAGTTGGAGGGAGAGAGAGAAGAGGAGAGAGGTAGGGAGAGAAAGGGGGAGAGAGGGATATATAAATAGAGAAATTAGATGCAATTTGTGAAAAAGATGAAGGGTAAAATAGTTATTATATTTTGTTAAACTTACTTATTTAAAATGATTGATAAGTTATTTTTAAAAAATAAAAAAAATATTAATTCTTAAAAATAACTTTTAAAAATTAAACTATAATCAAACACACAAACAGCAAAAAAATTATTTATAATTTAGTTAGATAAACTTATAAGGGGCCGAACTGCCCTAGATATTACTAACAAATCCAATACGCACACCCACAGGCCACAGCATCATCGTCATTTTCATTTTGTCAAACTCCCACTCACGTGTTTCAACCACATAAAACGATCAGAAACAACTGTTTCAATGAATTATGAGAAACGCAGATCTAGATTTGATAACATTAGTAACCTCAATGATGAACGGGTTCGTACCGAACAACTTCTTGAACAATTCAACTCCCTCTGGAGTCCTAGCTTCTCCAACAAGACCATTTAAAAGAGTGTTGAAAGTAACCACATCTGGTATAAAACCACAGTTTGACTTGTTTCAAGTGGCAAAGACTTGTTGGATTGTAGGTGGCAGAGGTTTTCTTTGAGCCATCTCATCGAACAGATTGTGACCATCATTGAGGTTAGTAATGTTATCAAATCTAGATATGGGTTTCTCAGAATTTTTTGAAACAGCAGCAACAGGTATATATACGAGAATGAAAGAGAAGTAGATTGTTTGTTGCAATAAAAATCTGAGGGCAAGATTAATGGGTTTGTAGAGAGAGAAAAAAAAGCACCTTGAGATTCACCAAGAACAGCTCTTCTGCAGATGAAACAAGCATTTCTCTTCACCTTCAAATTACCTTTTTCCTTGTTGGAGTAATAGTTTATTTTTCGTATTTTTCCACTTTCTGAAACTGTATTCTTGAACCTAACCCATTTCAGCTTATATGTTTTAATTGTTTAAATACTGTATTACTTAAATTTTATGATTCAAAGTTTTGAAGATTGCAGTTAAATTGTGTTACAGTGAGAATTTAGCTCGTGGGTAAATGACTAAAGCTGATCTCGAGATGGCCGTCAAGGCACTGAATGGAAGATGTGGTAACATATCCAGGACATAGTTGTCATGGCCTCGCCTAGGCAATGACTATGCGTCCTGGCTTTGGAGAAGGGAAAGACGACACCGTCCAAGCCGCCAAGACTCGCGCATTGGTAGCGGACCAAATTAAGTAATTAAATCATTTTTACCTGACTCATCATAACTCATGACTTTTCTAATTACACAAATTACTCAATCCATTACCCTAACCCTAATCCTAATCTACTCCTTTGAATGAGAGTGGTGTTAGTGAGGGGAAATAACTTCATAGTTAATGACTTTACTTGAGCTATGATTAGAGACGGTAGAGAGTGAAGACTTTTTCATAAGGTTAGTTATTATGTTTTGAATTTTAGTGTATATAAAATTTAATTGTGCAATATACTTTTGAAGTAAAATAAATAATGCATAAAGTGTACATTGTTTACCGCTTGTCGCCATTGGGCGCCTTATCACCTAGGTGTCTTGGCGGTCAACTACCGTTGCGTCTTGCCTTAGCGCCGTGACAACTATGATACAGGATATACATGCGATTTAGTGAAATGTTTGGTTTTGCCTTTTAAGCTATTTTAAAGTATATTTTTTTTAACATTGTTAAAGGTATTCACGAGACTCGCTCTGTGTTTGGAAGCATAAATTGGGAAAAAAAATCATCTTAACATTTCAACTAGCGTGCCTCTATTACTATTCTGTGGCATAGTTCCTATGCATGCACAACCACAGAGTAACAATAAATAAGTTTATTAGTAGAAGTAATCAACAGTTCAGAGCTGTTATTAACTTTAATTTGATGTAGTATTGTTCTAATGATTATCTGACTTATTCTTGTTTCTCTCTTTGAGGGATTTTTGGAACTTAAATCAGTATTGGAACGAGTGTCCTAGGAGTTCCACTGGTAATACTTTTGTTGTTCTTGATTCACTTCTAAACTATTCCACCTTTTTTCTTGTGGTTATTTAGGGCCTAAATCTCATAAGTTTCTATTGCTGTTTTTTTTTGTTGATAAGGGAACTTTCTATTGTTTATTGAATACAGTGGGTGATGGAATTTTCTGACAAACTGGGTGAAGAAGAGGCTGAACCTGCTTTTAAGGTAATCATATTCTACAAAAAACAAGATTTTTTTTAAAGAATTTATTCGCATGATGCCAAACGCCAAACAGGGGCCATCTCGGTATAGCGGAGCATACAAAGAGCATGGATACAAGAAAACATACTCCTCCGTTCCAAAATAAATGCCCAGTTTTTGACTTTTTATTATTATTTATTTTTCCAAATGACTAATTTTAGAATTAATAATTAAGCATATCTAGATACGTTTTTGAAATTACAAAATTTGGTGTTGGTTGTGAATTCTACGTAGTTTTTAAATGGCCATAGTCTTTCTGTCTAAATTTTGTAAAAATGAACACTTATTTATTCTAAAAACGATCAATTTGACTAGAAAAAGTAAAGACGGCACATTTATTTTTGGGACAGAGGGAACTATTTGCTAGAAATATCAAATCACAGATTATACCCCTCCTTATAGAAAACTAAACACTCCCAAAAAATCAATAAAGGGTATTACAAAACTAGGATAAACCTTATTCTGTCAAAATAATATGAGTAAAATTCAGCAAAGCACCTGCGCTTTATGCCTTTACCCAAAATCTCGCCCAACCATCTGTAGTCCTGAAGTTCATTTTTGGTCGGTTAAGTCCTTAAAGTGACATTTTTTTGGGCATTTCCGTTCCTCCTACCCGATTTGACCCCAACCCGACCCAGTTTGACACAACCTAATTTTTAATATTTTAAAATAAAATAATTATTTTTAATATTTTAAAAATAGTTTAAATTACACATCTTTAAAAATAATTATTTTAAATTTAATTATTATTTTAAATTTTTTAAAAAAATATCATTTTCTTTTAAAATAAGAAAAATGACTATTTTTAAAATAATTATTTTATTTTAAAATATAAAAATAATAATTTATTTTAAAATATTAAATATAATTATTATTTTAAAAATAATATTTTACTTTAAAATATTAAAAATATTTATTTTATTTTACAATATTAAAAATTGGGGTTTGGTCAAACTGGGTCAGGTTGGTTCAAAATTTGGTCAAAATGGGTCGGGTTGGGGTCAATTCGGGTAGGAGGAACAAAAACGCCCAAAAAATGCCACTTTAAGGACCTAACTGACGAAAAATGAACTTTTGGAATGACTTTGAAAGTGAATAGCAATTTGGAAGGACGGAAGTGTCGTTCAACCAAAAAAAATTCACAAATCTCATCTCCTTTTTTACAGTCATAGTAACAATGGAAGCTAAATCAAGAGAAAAATCCCATCTGACAGGAAAATTCAAAAGCTTGGACTTCTCATAAACTGAACCAGGTAGTTTTCTTCATTTTCTTTCTTTCAGTTTTTTCATATATATATATATTGATATTATGTGGTTGCTTCTGTACAAAAAAGTGATATGTGGTGAGATATTAATTCAGGGTTTATGATAAAATGTTGGGAAAGTCATGATTTTAATGTTTAGTTTTCTGTTTTTAGGATGAAGTGTTAAAAGGAAGCAGATACCTCAAACTGTTTTCGACTGTTCGGATGGTTCAGTTGTGAATTGTGTTGAGTAATAGAATTGGGGTTTCTTTCTTTTATTGGATTCTCAGAATCTAGATAAAGGGTCATGTTATTCAAGACACAATATTTCTTAGTTTTATTTCCTTTTTTTTTTTTTTTTTGGTATTGGGAATCAGATAACTATCTCTACTGTTCTTTATTAATTTATGTTGTTTTCATTTTAGTGGAATGGAATAAGTAAAAATTTATGCTGAGATTTATTTTTAGTTTTGTCCGAAATCAAACTGAATTTATGGGATTTTATATTACCATTTTGTAATTTCATAATATAAATATGTTATGTTGTTTATAAAGGTCAAAATGTTACTTCAAAACCCAGAAGGCAGGATTTGTTTATTGTTCAGTTTGAAATCGAATGATGACCATTCGGTTTCCTTATTTTCTTTTTGTCAAAGTTAAATCAGGTGGACTATGATTACCATTTTCATTGAAGTTATTTATTTTTCTTCAATTTTTTGTGAAATTATGGTAGATTTTATTTATTTTACAGTGCTACAGATGATAACTGTACTCATATAGGTATCCCATTGCCGAAGTTTGCAACTAAGAGGTGCAATAAATGTGTTTTTGAATTTATAATTGAGTGGTCAAACTAGCCATGTTTTGGTGGTTAACTAATTAAGAGAGACCTGGGCCAGGTGCTCTGTTTGGGCTTTGAAAATGTTGAAGTACAATCTTCTAATTCTTGATTGGTAGCAGCAGAAACTGAAGTTTGTGGCTTTACTTGTTGGTGCTATCTTTACACAATTTAAGAGCTTATCCGGAAAATACTTGCATAATGACTACTTCATGCGAAAGGTGGATTGATGGTCTTCAGTTTTCCTCATTGTTTTGGCCTCCTCCAAATGACACATATCAAAGGAAAGGTGTGATTAGTTGCTTAGCATATCTTTTGAATTTTCCATTTGTTTTATTTTTGGTTAACATATTTTGTATATTCCACTTTGATAGTAACTTATTACTAAATTGTTGCTTGTGTTTGTTACTTTGTTTTAGTAAAGATCTAGCTGATGAAATAGATGTACGTTGCATTGAATGAATTCAGTTCTTCAGGTATGATGAATATTTTGAGGTGTTTTAGGTAAAAAAAATGAATACTATGAGGTGATTTAGGTGACGTTGTTGTTTGTTTGTAAATGAACTCTTTCTTGAAAGGGAGTGAAAAACTAAAGATGTCGTTTAGCATTGAGGATTATTGTATACTCTGCGTATATACTGGCTTGGTATCCCCTTTTTGGTGTTGCTTTGTTTATATATATCTTACTTGTTTAAAAAGAAAAAAGATTGAGGAAGTTATTTAAATTTTAATTTTTAACTATTTATGAGTAGCTTATTGGTGTTGAGGGGAAATGGTTCATGAAAACAAATCTTGCACTACTTCATGGAAATACTAGGAGATGTTCCACTGTATTATATGGCAAACTAGATGAACGATTAACTGAGCTTAAATGGGAGGTATACTACACTCATAAATTTTATTGTGTATTTTAGTAGTCAATTAGTTTTATCCACGTATTTTTGTTTCCAGCCTCTCTTTTCACCTCCTTGACCAAATTCGGAAAGTAAAAAGAAATTATTTCACATTAACTGAAAACTGAAAAGTAAATGTTTAACAATTAACCATGATGCTTTATTGTAGCTATACCTTAGTTTTGAAGTTATTGTGCTGGAGATTAATGATCAACCTTCTTTTTTCCTTTTAATTTTTAGGAATCACCAAGCTTTATGTTCGAAATGTGTTCATGCTTTTGCTTTTAGTTTCGACTTTTCTTTTTCCCAATTATTTACTTTACTCTAAACAAGTTTGGTCCTTATTTTTTGTTCCTCCCTCCAGTAGGCTCAAATTACTGCCTATGTTGATTACTTTGGTCAGTTCATATCAGAACAGTTTACTGAAGATATAGCTAAGGCATTTCATTTGTACTTTACCAATTGACCTAGTTTATTGTTGGTCAGAACTTTAGAATTGAGATTCTGTCATTTTTGATAAGTCTACGTCCTATGTATTATTCCGTTGAGTTGATAAAATAGTTTAGTTGATGCTGCAAACTGGTATACTGTTTTGACAGCTGATCCGGAACCATTACCCGTCGAAGGAAAAACTTCTCTGTGATGATGTTTTAGGTATTGGTGTTCTGTGTGCTGACCAATCATCCTACGCATCATTATTTCAATTAATATGGCTTACTAATATTTATTTATCAATTTCCAGTAACATTCATCCTACATCATTCTCAGCATGGACATACTGTCATTCTTTTTCATGTATCATTGATAGTACAGTGTAGTACAATAGGACCATTCCCCCCTTCACATCTTTCATGTCCTTGGTCTGCCCTAGCAGTGAGGTAAGAGAACTCTTCCACCACAAAAAGAAAATGACAAAAACCCAACTCTGGGGCAAATTAATTTGGTTGTATCTTTTTTAATGCTATAGAAACAATTAGTCTAATTAACACTGCATTTGTTTAATTCTCTTTTCTGGTTTTCTAGCTAAATGTTTTTTATTGACATATCCGTAGTATTTTCCATATTGCAACATGCTTTCATAATCTTGTTGAAGGTAACATTCTTAATTTACAGAATGAATACTCAGAACAGTGGGCTCTCGTATGTGGAGAAATTTTGCGAATTTTAATTCCTTATAACTGGCCAATTTACAAGGTTGAACGGCAGCACAGCGAAGCAGATAGAAGCAACAGTAGCAGCCATGCTACAACAAGTAACTCTACAGATGGCGAATCATGTCCACCTTCTGTACAACATGAAAGGAAACCATTGCGGCCTATGTCTCCATGGATTACTGATTTATTACTTGCTGCACCCCTTTGTATTAGAAGCGACTACTTCCGTTGGTAAGTGACATTATCACTTGTTTATAGCTTGAACATGTTTCTTGATCCCACAAGTAACAACTTGGATTATTCCATTGATCGTCTTTTTGGAGGAACAACTTAAATTTTCAACTCAATTTCCAGTTTTTATAACCACAGGTTTTGTGTTTCTGGAATCATGAAAAATTAATTATGTTGTATATAGATGTGATGTGACAGTTATGCTGGTATCACAAAGTGGCAATTTTTGAAGAATCAAATTGGTTTTCTTCATACATTGGGAGTAGTGTGTTTTTTTGGGTAGTAGCCTCACTCCGGCTTTATAATAGTTGAAACCTTGATGGAAATCATGCCTCTATTTTTTCAACTTCGTGTTCAAATGTCATTTCTGGATCATTTTCCCATTCTGGTGGACTGGAAAGACATTGGACATGTGAGACTTGTGAGGACATGTGACACTTGTGAACATCAACGCATAGTCTTACAGCAAGTGTCTGTGACATGTTTCAACTACTTGGCTTAATTTACCCATATACTTGAAGTTCATGAAACTTCTTATGCTTTAAGGTGTGGTGGTGTTATGGGGAAATATGCAGCTGGTGAACTCAAGCCACCATCAACTTGTAAGTGGATTTTTCTTCTGAAATATCAACTGTAATATTCACATCTGATTTAGCACATGTTTAAATCATTATTTTGTTTCGTGTTGTTACCTTTTAGTCCGAGTTGTATGGTGTCTACCTGTATGGATTTTGCATAATAATAAGCTAAACTTGCTCAAGTCTACTGTTAGAATTAATTCTAAGGTGAACTTTTTCTTGAATAATTTAATTCCAGTATAGAAATTAAACATTTGTATTCAATTGGAGATGGGGTTTGCAAAAGCCACTGAATTGAGACTTGTAGGAAATACTCTCTCTAGAGAGATATGCCTTCTTCTGCAGAGTATTAGCTGTCATTCATCTCCCAAGATTCAAAGATACACCAAGATTTTTGTGTGCAACAGATTTATCCCACAAATATCACAAATTGGTGCACTTTAATTTTCACTTTTCTTTCATATGAACAGGGACTTTTAAAAAGGAACACATAAGCATGGATTTATTTTTTGTCTCCCCTATGTTATTTGGTGGCTCACTTCTTTGGGAGATTTTAAATATAATTCTGATTTACTCATTAAAAACAAAATTGAACATGGACATATCACATAACTGTGCATTTTGCCAATATCTCTTGCTCTTATTCATCTAAGTCAAAAGCAATAAGATTAGTTACTTTGAAACATTGATAACCTACAATTTTATTATTCTCAATCATAACTGTTGGTTGATTTCGCAATCATTAAATACATGCAAGTATACATGGTTAATAAGTAATATAATGATAAGAGAGTTGTCGATCCCACGAAGAATTAATTAATAAAAATTATCAAGTACTAATTCTTAACCAAATTAATTTTATTTAAACAAGTGATAAGAGTGATTTTCCAATTAAAACTAAATTAAATTAACTAAAACTAATTTTAACACAGATTTGATTCAGATGATAAAGGCTTAAGACTACAATATCTTCAATTATGCAATTAAATCAATTATCCAATTTTTCCAATTATTATATTCACGTGAGTTGTTAACAGAAATTCGAAGTATTTATTAGCCTTTTTCCAAGTGATCAAATAAAAATATTCAATTCAATTAATTTTGCGATATTCCTATGCAAAACCAAAGAATTAAATTCATTAAGTTTCAATTCCCAATTGTTACATGCAATGAAAAGAGAGATCCCTATTCCATTCACAACCCTAACTATTCATCCCATGCAATTAATTAAGAATACATGTTATCACATTCAGTTCTGACCTTAGATTTCATCTCCCAAATTCATCTAGTGTAACATGGTAATTATTGGCCAAATAATTATTCAATAAACACAAAACATGATAGACAACTCAATTTAAATAAATAATTGGATTAATAAAGATAATCAATTCATACCCATAAAAGGTTCCATTGTAGCCTTAATTAAAAGATTAGTTCATACTGAAGATCAAGAATCCCAAAGAAATCATTTCAATTAAATTACAAATAGAGAAGAAGAATAAAAACTCAGATATGGGCTCCAGTGTCCAATCTTCAATCGCAATTCTTAAGTGCTCCTCTGCAATCTTCAATCCAATCGCCAGACTCTGTCTCAAAAAATATGTGTCTCTTATTAGCCTCCAAGTCTCCTCCTTTTTTATACTTGAAGATCCCACCTCAAAGTTAGGTTTAAAAGCATCCAAATCCTACTAGGAATCACCAAAAAATTGTCACAGCTGTAAAATAATCTTGTCAACATTCTGCGCTTGGAAGCCCCATCATCCAACTTCAACTTATTTACCAAAATGCCATCGCTTTCTCAAAAATTCCAGATTCGTCCCTCCTTTGCATTTTCCTACAAAATAACATAAAAACAAATAAAATGCACTAAAATTACTTAAAGATAGCAAAATCTTAAGTCCAAAAGTACCCAAATAATAGGTATAAACCCCATTTATCAAATATACCCAAACTTAAACAATTGCTTGTTCTCAAGCAAAACAAACACACTAAACAAAATGCATGAAATAACTCACTACATAAAACATCAACTCAAGCATGATTCAACATGGATAACCTTAGACGGCCTCAAAGTTCCTTAAACACAACTCAAATGAATGTTCAAAAGCAAATACTAGCTAAACTCGAGATATCATCAATTTAATCTATCTCCAACCCACAATGTGCGTGTGTATCAACATGTAAATCTCACCGTAAATTATTCAAACTTTGAAAATTCACAAGGCTCAAAGACAGATATTTTCAGATATAAGAAATTCATTACCCCTCTATAGATTAGATACCCCATATTTCAAAAATCATTTATTGTACGCTTTTTTTCTCTTTTTTTTAACTCGACCAGTGCAATGTTTAGTTTTCTTAGACTTTTCAATGCTACCCATGCAACGAGCTTTCAACCAATACTCCCAAACCAGTCGACTTTAGAGTATTAGGTGTTAAGACACCCTTACGGAAATAGCAAAGGCCACAAACTAAACTATCCAAGTAATTATTTATATTCACTTATTTTGACTTGTGCAATGTTAATCTTTATTAGGCTTTTCAATGTTACCCGTGTAGCGAATTTTCGATCAACGACTCCCAAACCAGATGGTTTTAGGGCGCTAAGTGTAGAAACACTCTTAAGGACTTACTTATTCGAGTAACAGAGGCCACAAAGATAACTAGTCAAACTTTATTCTTTTTTTTCCAGTTTTTTTCCTTTTTCTTAATTATTATTATTATTATTATTAATTTTTTGTTTTTTTTTTCAATTAATTTTTCAAAATACAAAGTAAACTAAACCATAGAGGGTGAGCTATATTTGTCCTAACCCACAAATTCTTTCAGTTCAAACTAACTCACGGCTAAATCGACCTATTGATATTGTGCAATAAAAATCAGGGTTTTTTTTAATAAATCAAGCTAACAATGTCCTCAACTTAAACTAAGCTATCATTGTCCCATTCATTCAAGTTAATCAATTCTCAACATATTATCATCGGCCAACACAAGGTTTCATGTCTCATCATGCTCAAGTTATAAACATGCTAACACAATGCAAACTAATACATAATCACAATACTAAATACTAAACACAGTCTAGATGCAAAACAACCTATCATACCATGCAAACCTACAATAAAAACTACCCCCAAACTTCAGTAGAGCAATGTCCTCATGTGAAAAATAAAGAAATTTAAAACGGAGGACTCCCCTGATTAGGTCAATTGTCACGATCGACCTCCTCATCGCTCTCAGCTTCATGATCAGAAGAAGGAAAAATTGGCAATGTAGGAGCCACAGGAAATTGACTAGGGTTCATGATGAGATTCATTCGAATGGCTTGGATGGTTTGGAAGAAGAACTCTCCCTTTGTTGACATTTTACCGACATCTTGTTTCCTTCAAGCATCATGAGATCTGAAATAGCAAAGGAGGAAGATTAATCTATGAAGAAAATATAACTAAGCAACTAATTGAACTAAATAAAAGAAATAAAAAAAAAACTTGGGTTGCCTCCAAATAGCGCTTGGTTTATAGTCGTCAGACTTTTCTGCATTTTCTCTACTCAACTCCCCTCCGAAAATTGAGGAACCCATCAGTAATAATATTACATTTGAGAGCTTCCCCTATGTAAGGGTCATTGGTTCACATTCACCTAGATTGCTCTTGTTAGATAAAATCTCCCTTAAGACCTTCAAGTAATTAGGTTTTTGCCCAATTGTGTCAGTGAACGAATTGTAGCATTGAATCTTCCTAAACACAACTGGCTCTTCATTTATCCTCTCTTTCTCATCCCACTATGCCTCCAAATTTATACTAGCTCTCATGTCACATAGATTTTTGCCTACGAAATGACTACCAATTGGGCACGGAATTGCAAATCTATCCGGATTTTTAAATTTTGGTGGAGAAGGTACATGGGGCACTATCAAAATCGACTCTGAAACTCAAGGTTGGATCTTCTCCGTCCTTCTTTTCATGGTCCCCACTTTTCTTCTCCCTTCCAATATCCACACCTATTAGCTCATCCAGTTGCAAATTTGGTACAACCAATCCATCAGTCTCGGGAATCATGTCACGAGGCCAAGTGTCTTGTGGACAATTGTTTAAAGCGTTGATGATCTGTCCCATCTGGTTCTCACAATTTTGAATTGACATCTCCCGACTATCCCACTTATCTTCCACATCAGAATCATCTTCCACAACAGGATGTACCCTATTTAAATTTCCTTCAACCACCTCGTGTATCCACCTCGCACTGCACGTATTAATCTCTATTTCACTAGGTAAAGTGCTTTGTTGAAGATTAAGGATTGTCTCGGCAAGTTGTCCCATGTGGTTATCGAGGTTCTGTCTTGAAGCTTCTTGATGTTTCATCTCTGAGGATTCTATGAACTTATTAAGAATTTCCTCTAAATTTGGATATTCTTCCTGTTGTGGTGGAAGTGGACACGAAAATTCCAATGGGTATAATGATGGACTTGGAGCATAAAATTGATCTTGATAATTATGGCTCTATGAAACATTCGGATGATTCTCCCAAATATGATGATAATCGTTGTGGTAGTCGCCGAAGTTGCCACCATACTGTGCCAACTCGAAACTGATGGTGCAATGATGACTCGGATGATTTTCAGTAAAATAATCACAAATCACCGCTACACTTTGAATACGTTGTATTATTAAAGCGTCAAACTTCCTTGAAAGTATCTCTATTTGTGCTGACAATGCAAAAAGTGCATTGAGTCCATCAATCTCTGCCTCCCTTGACTGAGTCATTCTCATATAAGGTCATTGGTAATTAAATTCAGCCATGCTACCTGAAAAGGAATTAAACTAGAGAGAAAAAATAAAAATAAAAAATGTTTAAATTAAGATTAATTTGGTTGAAATTAATATTAGCAAAATTTTATTAAATTAATTCCCCGGCAACGACGCCAAAAATTTGTTGGTTGATTTCGCAATCAATAAATACATGCAAGTATACATGGTCAACAAGTAATATAATGATAAGAGAGTTGTTGATCCCACGAGGAATTAATTAATGAAAATTACCAAGTACTAACTCTTAACTAAATTAATTTTATTTAAACAAGTGATTAGAGTGATTTTCCAATTAAAACTAAATTAAATTAACTAAAGCTAATTTTAACACAGGTTTGATTCAGATGATAAAGACTTAAGACCACAATATTCCCAATTATGCAATTAAATCAATTATTCAATTTTTTCAATTATTATATCCACGTGAGTTGTTTACAGGAATTCGAAGTATTTATAAGCCTTTTTCCAAGTGATCAAATAAAAATATTCAATTCAATTAATTCTGTGATATTTCTATGCAAAACAAAATAATTAAATTCATTAAGTTTCAATTCCCAATTGATACATGCAGTGAAAAGAGACATTCGTATTCCACTCACAACCTTAATTATTCATCCAATGCAAATAATTAAGAATACATGCTATCACATTCAGTTCTAACCCTAGATTTTATCTCCTGAATTCATCTAGTGTAACATGGTAATTATTGGCCAAATAATTATTCATTAAACACAAAATATGATAGACAACTCAATTTGAATAAATAATTAGATTAATAAAGATAATCAATTCATACTCATAAAAGGTTCCATTGTAGCCTTAATTAAAAAATTAGTTCTTACTGAAAATTAAAATCAAGAATCCCAAAGAAATCATCTCAATTAAATTATAAATAGAGAAGAAGAATAAAAACTCAGATATGGGCTCCAGTCTCCAATCTCCAATTGCAATCCTTAAGTGCTCCTCTGGAATCTTCAATCCAAATATCCAGTCCCTATCTCAAAAAACATGCGTCTCTTGTTAGCCTCAAGTCTCTTCCTTTTATACTTGAAGATCCCACCTCAAAGTTAGGTTTAAAAGCATCCAAATCCTAGTAGAAATCACCAAAAATTGCCAAAGCTACAAAATAATCCCGTTAACATTATGCTCTTGGAAGCCCTAGCATCCAAATAGAAGCCCCATCATCCAACTTCAACTTATTTACCAAAATGCCACTGCTATCTCAAAAATTCCAGATTCGTCCCTCCTTTGCATTTTCCTACAAAATAACATAAAAAACAAATAAAATACACTAAAATTACTTAATGATAGCAAAATCTTAAGTCCAAAAGAACCCAAATAATAGGGGTTAAACCCCACTTATCAATAGCATCTTCTTGTGGATCTGGAAAGCATCCTCAGCTAATGCTATCGACTCCAAGGTGGGTTGTCGCTAATGGTGCTGGTGTTATATTAAGCGTTTGTGATGAAGAAGTTGCTCGTTATGAAACTACTACTTTAACTGCAGCTGCTGTTCCTGCACTACTACTGCCTCCTCCCACTACGTCTATCAATGAACATCTTGTTGCAGGGTTACCAGCTCTAGAGCCATGTGCACGCTTATTTCATAGGCACGCTTTCAGACCATTCACTGCATTCTGTTGCAAGTTTTTCACAAATATAGTATTCAACTGAGTTTCTTCTGGTCTTAGGTATTATGCAATTAGGACTGAGCAAAAAACGGGTATAACCGAATTATCGAACCGAACCGAAATAATTTAACCAAAATTTTCTGATAATTCGGTTATTTTTAACATTTCGGTTATATCCGAAATTATTTACGGTTTTCGGTTAGTTTATACGGGTTTCACTTTTGGGTTATTCGGTTAAACCGAATAATCGAACAAAGCCTTGCACTACACTTAAAATAATAATATGACTCTTGACTCAGCACTCAGCCCATTAGTCATTACTACTTTACTAGCCCCCAGACTCTGAAGCGAAACTCTCAATTCCCAAACCCAGATCTCGAACTCTCAAGTCTCAATCTCTCATCGGCCGACACCGATGGCCATCGCCTCATCGCCTTCGGCGGCTCTTCATCGGTCATCATCAGTCAATCTCGAAGACTCGAACTCTCGATCTCTCATCCGGTCTGACACCTTCAATTCTTCATCGGCCCTTTATCTCGAACTCTCGATCTCTCAAAGTCTCAAGTGTCATCTGGTACGAATTTGGTAGAGCTTGGTTTATATTCTAAAAAATCATATTGGAAAAGCCACCGCCTGGACTCTGGAGTCTTAGTTTAATATGCATGTGGGTTCTTTTATGGTTTTACCTACTGCCCTTAGAAATAATAATTTGAGTGGGTTTGTGTGTTCTTTGATGTCTTTCATGATGTTTCTAGAAATCAAAATTTGACTACATAATTAAAAAGATCATTTCTTAACTAAGGTCTCGGAGACCCTCTCTAATACTTTGAGGTAGAGACTAGAGTTTTGGCAATTGTTCAAGTATTTGAACTACAATAGGTGGATATTCTGATTTTATGAGTACCATTACTTAAAAAAAAATGAAACCTTTAGTATACTAGTTCTTTTTTACTCCATTTAATTGTCAATACATTTTGAGCAAAATTTGTTTGGGTATTTAGCAAAATGTGTAGGCTTACAATACTTATGTGAAAATTATGTTTGAGAACGCTGTGTCCCAAACGAAGTCAAACCTTACGACGAATTTGGTAGAGCTTGTTTTGGTAGAAGTCAAATCTCATCCGGTGATTTGAAAGTATTGTTTTTTATTTCTTCTACGAATTTGGTTTAATTGTTAGCCACTTTCGTCACTATAAGAGAAAAAAAAGGAAAAAAAGAGCAAGGAGATGGATGAAAATGAATAACAGATTTTGGTAGCATCACCATAAGTGGTAACTAAAGGGGTTGGTATTATTTTGTAAATTAGATATGGGTAATTGTAGCATTCTGAAAATAAAGCATTTTAGGTACAACAATTAAAGACTGAACTGTTTGAAAGTAAGTTCTTAACTGTTTAATAATTTTTCTATTGATGTGTCAAACTATTTACGTTATACCAATATTTTGAAGGTTAACTCAGTTATGTGTATCATGCTTGTATGCTATTGTTAATATCTTTAACTAGCACACACTTGCGAATAAGAAGAACAGAATTTAAATGAAATAATTTAAACTTGCATGATAATAAGTTTAAATTTATAATTGTATGATCTTTAAATTTATAATTGATGATTTTTCTTGTTAGTGCTTGGGCAAGTTGGATATCTCACATGATTAAAGCTATTCTATTGTGCTTTACATGATTCCTATGATGAGTCCAATATCTTTATTTAAATTGAGTGTCTGCGTAATATTTTGTTTACCCCTTCTGTTTTTGTTGAGTGATAATAGCATTCCTTTTGTTTTGAGTTTGATTTGTTAGTTCTGAGAACTGAGACAACTACTTTTTTTATTTGAGGTCTACTATCTTTTAGTGAGAATATGGTAGTTATTTTGTTTATTAATTTGTATATAATTGAGGACTGTTAAGTTGTCAAATCTTTATATACACCAGTAACTGCGTACTGAAGTTTCTTTTTCTACACCTCTTACATGCTGGAGTATCCGGAGGGACTGAGTGCTTTACTTTTATCAACTTTTGGACTTATAAAGCAGCACTGCATCCACTGACATTTAGCTTAAGCACCTAGAGATAGTCACTGCTTCACGCGCAAACAGATGGATAAAATGAAAATTCATTAGCTTGCATCTGGCTATTTCAATGCCAACATCTGTACTATAATATGTCTGGGAATAAAGCTACACAACATATACTATTCCTCCGGGCAGTGGCTTTATTTTAATTCCTTTATTGGAGCAAGGCATCAGAGACTGATTAATGTCTTCGAACTATTCTGCGAACACAAAAAGAAAAAGAAAAAGTGAGACATAATTCATTTCCAGTAGGCATTATTATGGTGTAGAAAATTTCATCTTTATAATTGTATGATTTTGCTCCTTGCATATTCTCTAGTAATAATTGTCACACTTTTACGATCTTAAGTTTAGATGAAATAATTTAAACTTGCATGATATAAGAATTTAAATGAAATAATTTAACAGAATTTAAATGAAATAAGTTTCCCTTCTGGTTTCCTCTTTGTTAATTAATAATTAGTAGACAAGTAGAAGACTTTTGCACAAATCTTCTCGAATCTGATAAATCTTGTCGAACCTCATTTTGGCATGGATTCTTTTTGTGCAATTTTCGCAAATTGGTAGCTTTAAATGTACGATATTTCTCAACTTATTGCTTGAAGTTTTTGATTGATGTACACTTTTTAAACTTTCGTTGTTAATGTAATTTGATTTGTTTGAAATTTTTAGATGATGTCAAGAAGTATTTTAAATGATTTGCAAATAGTGGATGATATAGACGAGCCTGACCTTGATAACCTTGATGCAATTGGACATGAGAAAGAGGGGGGGTGACAGTGTTCCCACCCCCACCCCCACCCCCACCCCCACCCCCAATCCCAATATAGAGACAAGTACAAAGAGTACGAGACAGAAAGTGTAAAGCTGCAAAGAAAGAGGATGACATCCAAGGTGTGGACTGAGGGGCACTTCATTCCAGTTAAAGATAATGATGGTAATGTCATCAAAGGTAAGTGTACTTATTGTGGAAAAGAATTAGCTGTTGATTCATCTTTAAATGACACAACTTCTTTAAGAAATCACTTTAGAACTTATAAAAAAAATCCCAACAACATGGATAAAGCTCAACCCCAACTTGTAGGAATTAAAGAGGGGGGAGCATGTGAGAGTACACTCGCCACTTGGAGGTTTGACCAAGAAGAAGTTAGGGCAGCCGTTACTTACCATCTTATTGTAGATGAGCTTCCTTTCAAACATGTTGAGAATAATGGTTTTAAACGACTTATGCAAGCTGCATGTCCTAGGTTTCAGTTGCCTTCATGTTTTACATTTGCTAGAGATTGCATTCGTTTGTATGATAATGAGAAAATTAAGCTGAAAACATTCCTTAGAAAAAAATGTGAACGTGTTTGCCTCACTACTGATTCTTGGACTTCCAATCAATGCTTGAATTATATGTGTTATTGCCCATTTTATTGATGAAAATTGGAAATTGCATAAGAAAATCTTGAATTTTCGAACCATCACAAGTCATAAGGGGAAGGACATTGGGGAAATAGTTGAGTCTTGTATAAAAGAGTGGGGACTTTCTAAAGTTATGACACTCACTGTAGATAATGCTAGCTCAAATGATACGGCAGCTGCTTACTTGAGAGATAGATGTACATCTTGGAAAACCAATGTCTTGGGTGGTAAGTTCATTCACATGAGATGTATAGCTCAAATTATTAATCTAGTTGTGAATGATGGATTGAAGTTGATTGAGAAATCTGTTGAGACAGTTAGGCGTGCAGTGAAGTATGCAAAGCAATCTCCGGCTAAGGTCAAGTCATTTAAGGACTGTATTTAGTATTGTGGTCTTCAAGACAAGAAAGGCTTAAGTCTAGATTGTCCAAGTAGATGGAACTCTACTTACTTGATGTTAAGTTCGGCCTTAAAGTACAAAGAAACTTTTGATCAATTTGGATTTGAAGATCGTGGCTTTGAAAAAGAGATGGGGAAAAAAATA
Source organism: Panax notoginseng (assembly GCA_016801055.1). NCBI lineage: Eukaryota > Viridiplantae > Streptophyta > Magnoliopsida > Apiales > Araliaceae > Panax > Panax notoginseng. The sequence goes on along the minus strand of CM029016.1, from coordinate 41,939,429 downwards.
TTCCAACAGACTCGAATTGGAATAGGGCTAAATTATTTGTGAGATTCTTAGAACATTTTTATAATCTTACTGTGCGTATTTCGGGCTCATCTTATGTCACATCAAATAATGCATTTCATGAAATAAGTGAAACTTATATTATTTTGAGTGAGTGGGAAAGAAGCAATGATAGAGAATTGAAAAAAATGGCTAAGGCAATGAAAAAAAAAATATGATAAGTATTGGGGAAATATTACAAAGATGAATATGTTGTTGTATATTCCCGTTGTGCTTGATCCTCGGTCTAAGTTGAGTTTTGTTCAATTTGATTTAGACAAAATGTATGGAGATGATGAAATTGAAGTTGAAGATCCGTTGGAGGGTATGGGAGTAGATCTTCATTTTGATATTGATAATGAAGATAGGAATTTAGAATATCAAGCAAGTAATAGGGCCACGGGGATAGAGATTGCCGATGGTGTGAAGAAAGCAATGAAAGATTTGTTTAATGAGTACAAAAAAAGTATCCAACTCAAGAAAGTGGCACATCAAGTTTAAGTAACATGTCATCCCAAGGTTCTAATTCAATGGAATCCCAAAATACAAATAGACTTATGGATAAGTTCAAAAAGCGTCTGACTGGAGTGATACTTGGAGAAAAATCGGGGTTGGACAAATATTTAAGTGAAGATGTGGAAGAAGCCGATGATTCTTTCGATATTTTGGTGTGGTGGAAAGTTAATAGTTCAAGATTCCCTATCCTTGCACGTATTGCCCGTGATGTGTTGGCTATTCCCATTTCTACTGTTGCTTCGGAGTCCGTATTTAGCACGGCAGGGCGCATTCTTGATTCGTTTAGGAGTTCATTGTCTCCTAATATGGTGGAAGCTCTCACATGTGCTCAAGATTGGATTAAAAAGAAGAATTGTATTGATGTGGAGGAAGATAACGACTTTGCCGATAAACTTGAGTGTGGTAATGATTATTGTTTATGTTCATTTTATTGAACTAATGAAAAAATTTATAAAAATAATGTGTTTAATTATATTTTTCATTTTTCAGCAATTTCCAAGTTGAGCCTTGCTACTAATGATGCCAATGTTTCCATGACTCAACTTCTAAATTCATCTCTCGATTCATTATTGTAATTTACAACAACTATAGTGTTGCTTATCTGTGGTCCATGTACTATCACACATTCTTAAAATTTCCTTGCTTCTTTACTTGACAAAATGAAGTCCTATTGTTATGTAGTAGTCTTGTCTTTGGGCAGGGCCATTTACATGTTTAAATCAATTGTTTCTTTCCCATTGAATGTTAAAAGCTACCTTGCAAGGTTAAAGTCAGTGAGGTCAAATTTAAGTAGCACCAATTTTTTTCCATTTTTTTCTTTTCATGCATACTAGCAGGAGCACGTATTTGGTTCAACCCTCTGAAATTCAAATCTACTTAAAAACTCAGTAAGGAATCTTTGTACACCATATTTTAATGGTATCAAGCTGGTAGTTTAAGTATGTGTTCAGTTTCTTGGGCTGTAGTGCTTTTCTAAACTAAATGAATAATCACAGGAAGATCAGGTGGTCTTTCATTCAAAAATAGGACATTAAAATGATGGAAGTGTTCTTTTACCTTCACTAAATTATATAACTACTCCGTTGTTCTGTAATATTGTTCCATGTGATTATACTTAAGTCTACAAAAGCAAGATAAATGAGCAATTTTGATGTAATATTTTCTAAAATTTACTGAAATCTCGTTTTCAATCATAATAGGCAAATATATGCAAAGATTTGCCAAACATCTTTATGGCTGGAAGAATAAATGATTAGTTTGCATTTTGTTAAATTTTTTATGACCATAATATCAGTTTCATTTGATCTTTTGTAGGCGAAGGATAATGTACTATCACATGGAGATTTTCAAGGTGGTTGATGTCATAGTGACCCCCACAACTGGGTATGATAAGCTGAACCTTTCGTTTATAAGCAATAATGTCACAATTTAGGTGTTTCTTTCTTTTTATTCATTGCAGTTTGGAACTGTTGACTAAGAGGATTTAGGATTTATTCATTGTTGGTTGTTGCTGTTTGGACTTGGCTCAGTTGGCACTTGGCTGTTGATGTTGATTGCTCATTTGCTCCTGACTCCTGTAGAGATCATTTGCTGTTGATTGGCTGTTGCACATTCTATCCTACGTTGCTCATTTGCTGTTGGCTGTTGCTCATTCTATCCTACGTTATTATTGTTCATTATCAATATTAACAGTGTAGACTGTACTACTGTAATCACTGCTGCTGTTGTTTTTTATTGCCTGTTGGCTCAGTTGTCTGTTGTTGCTGTTGATCTGAGGATCATTCATGTTTTTGTAATATGTCTTGTTGATTGTTGTTGTTAATCTTTAAACTTGTTAATAACTTAATATCACTGTGTACTGTTAAGTTAAGCAGAGTAACAGTAAACTATTAAATTCGGTTATTAACCGAATAATTAGTTCGGTAATTCGGTTATCATGTATTTCGCTTAGTTGTTCGGATATTCAAAACAGTATAATTCCGATTTTCAGTTATAACCGAAATGTTTATTCGGTTCGGATAATAACCGAATGCTCACTCCTATATGCAATTGCTAGTCCAAGTGCCACCCAAAGACTTCTTCTTGGACTTTTAGAAGCGCCGCCATGATGGGCTCCACATGCCCTTGATGCAGTTGTACAACTTGTGTAACTCCTTAGAGCAGCAGAAGATTATGCATCTGGCATGAGGGTAAGTAGAATATCTTGGTATTCTTCAAGTTTTCTTGTTGAAAGTGAAATTTCATCGATAACCTTGTTTCATAGAACCTGGATAAATTACAAGTTTCACATTACTTCAAATGAGCTTTTGATGGGATCAACTCATTCATGTTAACTGAACATATATAAGTTTACCATGGACAGTGATCCATTTGTAACTACTTTCTCCTGTTCTTTCTTTGTTTCTAATGTAAACTCAGTTACAAAGTTGTAAAGTTCGCACAGACAATCACTTTGTTTGTCCATTCCTTTGAGATGCATTCCCAGAGCCCACTGCTTATATAATAAGACGCTATTCTGATAGTGGCAGCTGTCACTGCCTATGTGCCATATCATAGTGTAAAACCAACTTGCTGTAATGCTTATAAATCTGTATCGGCTTATGTATTACAGCCAGTTTTGAGTAAATTGGCACTTCTATTGTTATTGTTTTTTTTTTTCTAATTCCTTGAGTTTTAAATAAGAGAACACACTTTAAGAATTTCCTTCACCTTAGTATGCAACAATTTCAAAACATATATTCTACGGTTAGACCACTGCCAAGTAATTTGCATTTCTTAGACAAGTGTTCCATGAAAGTAGTCTTGTCAAAGTTCAATTTGATAGATTGAGCCTGATCAACCAAACTAATAATGGTAGAGAATGCGCTTCTTTCTCCATTGTTCTTACAGTCGATTTGCATTGGTTGCATAACCTTTTCATGCATTAGAATGCGTTGTGATATTAATTGATGTCCTTTTTCTTGCCAATGAAAATTTTATTTGGCATACCTAGTTTCAATTGCTTTTGTTTGTGCTAGTATATGGATAAACTTAATGAGTTATAACCAAATACAGGTTATTTGGGTCATGTACTATGCATATGATTAACTAATTACAGCATCTCTATGCTGTTATTTATTTGTAAACATTTTGGATATTGATCACTTTGTTGATGATATTTTATATATCGACTTAATGAATATAATTAAACAAGTTCCAGGCTTCCAGCCGTAACTGTTTCGATCATTTGTCTAGCTTCCAGGGAACTGGATGCATTTGCATTTCTTACGCGCGATTGGGATGACAATGTCCATGAGAGCAGGTATTGCAGCCGATGCAGCAGCTGTTTTATTGTTTCGCATACTTTCACAGCCTGCTTTGCTTTTTCCCCCACCAAGACAAGTTGAAGGGGTTGAAGTTCAACATGAACCTCTGAAGGTTACATTTCGTTGCAGAGAAAGCAGGTAGTTGCCATCAGATATTATGATTTAAATGTTATTCAAGGCTGAATGCTTTTAGTTTCTAAACATTATATCCTTTAAGCATGTATATTTCTTTAATTCTTTCCTAGAAATGTTTGTTTATCAATTGTAAAATATTGCTGATCAGAGAGAACTGCCAACGGCTGAAGCAACAATAGAAGCTACTGCCCAAGGGATTGCATCAATGCTTTGTGCTCATGGTCCTGAGGTTGAGTGGAGAATATGTACCATATGGGAGGCTGGTTATGGCTTGATTCCTTTAAGTTCCTCTGCTGTTGTTCTTCCCGAAATCATAGTTGCAACCCCTTTACAACCTCCCGCCTTATTGTGGAACCTGTACATACCTCTCCTTAAAGTCCTTGAGTATCTTCCTCGTGGAAGTCCTTCTGAAGCAAGCCTCATGATGATATTTGTTGCATCTGCGGAAGCGATTCTTCAAAGAACATTTCCACATGAGTCCTCGATAGAACAAATAAGGAAAACAAGTTATAGTTTCGGGCCTGCTTCTAAAAATCTTGCCGTAGCGGAGGTTCTAACAATGCTCCACTTACTATTTTTAGACTCATGTGCCTCAGTAGAGCTGGCTTCTCGCCTACTTTTTGTCATTTTAACTGTGTGAGTCAGTCATGAGGCACAACCCAACAGGGGCAAGAGACGAAGAGGCGAGGATAATCCTCCTGATGAATTCAGTGAGGAGTTGCAAGTTGTGGATGGAACACAAAGAGACCTGGGAGCTACAAAACTAAAAAGACAAGAACCTGTTGCAGCATTTGATTCTTATGTTCTTGCCACTGTTTGTGCTCTTGTCTGTGAACTACAGCTCTTCCCTTTGATCTCAAGAGTGGGGAATAATTCTGATTCTAAGAGTATAAAGGATGTAGTCGAGCCTGCAAAAGTTAACGAGTCTCGGAGTGAATTCCGTAATAGCATTGACTCAGGATATTGACAATTTTGGAGGCACTTTTTTCTCTGAATTCATCTTCTGTTGGTACCTCATGGAGTTATAGTTCAAATGAAATAGTTGCTGCTGCTATGGTTGTAGCTCATATTTCTGAACTGTTCAGACGGTCAAGGGCTTGCATGCAAGCTCTCTTTGTTTTGATGCGATGCAAGTGGGATAATGAAATTCATTCCAGGGCAACTTCACTTTATAATCTTATTGATATTCATAGAAAAGCTGCAGCATCAATCGTGAACAAAGCAGAACCAATGCATGCCTCTATTTGGAAGGATTCGTCTTTAATTCTTCAGGACAAGAATCAAAATGAAACTGCAAATACTGGTTGCTCTGAATCAGGGCAGCCATTGGGCTTACAATCTCAAGGCTTGGCTAATTCTAGATCTTTGTCAAAGAGTAGGAAAGTTTCTCATTCTTGTGAGGACAACAGAAACACCAAAGGCAAAGAAATTACAAGTTTCCCATTGAATGCTTCAGATTTGTCCAATTTCCTCACAACGGACAGGTACATAGTATTTAACTGCAGTGCAAGAGTTCTTCTAAGGTCACTACTGACTGAGAAACACGAATTATGTTTCTCTGTTAATTCATTGCTCTGGTATAAGTTGATTGCATCACCTGAAACACAACCTAGTGCGGAAAGCACTTCTGCGCAGCAGGGATTGAGACAGGTAATATATTATGTTTGATTTCGTATACTACTCCACATGAAGGATACAAGAATGGGTATAGCATTTAACCAAGTGGAATTGAGCACATAATAACTTTGTGATAACAAGTTGACAACTTCGCACTTCTAATATTATGTTAGATTTAAAAGTTGAAAATGTGTTGGGCATTGAGGCTCTTGATTCTTGGAGAACCTGAAGATCAGGGGCAGATAATAGCTAACTGCTAAGTTTTTAAAAATAAAATAAAATAAAGAAAATAAAAAATCCTTGAAACGTAAACTAGGAAGCAAGCTTGATAAATCCATTGGGGGCTCATATTGATGACTTAGGGTTGGCATGCTAGTCTTGCTAGAACATATCAACAGACTTGGGTACATTAAAAGATTGTTTTGATTGATATAATATATGTATATTATTATTATGTTGTGGTACATCTTTTGATTCTCAGCATCGATTGGCAAGTCAGTAATTAAATATATGAATATATAATATATTTGTGCAATTAGCCAAATTTGTATGTAGCTGAACGATAATATGGATTAGATAAATGCTACAAAATTTTGACTTATCTTTTGTAAGTATCTTCAGGTGGTTGATGCACTATGTAACGTGGTAAAAGCATCACCAACTAAAGCTGCAACAGCTGTTGTTCTTCAGGTCCCACTTTTGTGAACTTTAGTTACTGCTACCAAAAGAACATGGTTTTTAATTTTCATTTGGCCACTGATATGGACACAGCCAGTTTTGGCATGGAAAACCTTTTTTTTTTTTGACCATTCTTTACATGAGAAGATAAAGTGATGGGGAACACATAAAAGTACTAAAAAAAGTCAACTTTCTTTTCTATATTGAAAATGACAAAGGAGCGATTTGTTTTTTTATCGGCTGCCTTTGGTGAGCTGGGATGTGGCAAGTGTCCGATCAGGGGTCCACTTTCTTGATTACTTTAATTTTGAACCATTCATCTAATTAGTCACTTTTACGGCCTTGTGTGCTTGTCAGGTGGAGAAAGAATTGCAACCTTGGATTGCTAAAGATGATCTTGGTCAAAAGATGTGGAGAATCAACCAACGCATTGTAAAACTAATTGTGGAGCTAATGAGAAATCATGAAACCCCAGTCATTGGTAATTTTAGCTAGTGCTTTGGACCTCCTTCTATGTGCCACAGATGGAATGCTTGTTGATGGAGAAGCATGCACTTTACCGCAGCTGGAGGTAACTTCTCGAGTTCTATCTACACAGTGTACTCTTTTCATTTTTTTTATTGCAAAATATGTTGCTTTTGCAAGTCGGTGAGTTTTAAGTGTTTACTAGCATTGCTGGACCTACTACTACTTATTCCTTATTCCTTATTCAAACAATATGTTGAGTAAATAAATCTATATATTGTATTTAATGATGTGCTTATATACTCGCACAAAAAGAATATAAAAATTAATAAGCAGCTTCTGGAAGCAACAGCTGGAGCAGTTCAACCAGTACTTGAGTGGGGAGAATCTGTTGTGGTAGTGGCTGATGGCCTTTTAAACCTGTTAAAGGATTATGTGAAAATTTTAGGATCAAAGCTTCAAAATTTGTATAATCCTTGGGGATATGATTGGTGTATAGTAGACTCTAGACAAGTCTAGAATTTGGACTATGCAGGGTGGTTTTATTTCTATTTGGCTCATGTAATTTCTTTCTAAAATAGGTCAAAACCTACCTTGGTGGTTAGATAGTAAAATGTAATATGAATGATACGGAAAGTCTAAATTTTATTTAGCTCAATTACCTATAGTTAAAATTGAAATAGCTTTCTTTAATCAAGTTGATACAATGTTGAATATTATAAATTATCAAATACCCCAGTGCAGATCAATGCTACAGGTTTCCTTTATTCTTTTTTTTATCCCATTTCATATTCAACTATTATGTTGCTGTAAGAAGCATGGTCAGCAAAGAAATTCACATTAATTAAAAATAAATCGTTATAAATTATAATGGTATTAAAAAAAAGAAAGGAAAACCCCCTGAAATTCTAGACCCTATTCAGATTTATCCATCCCCTTCAAGGGATTTTGAATTTTAAAAAAAAAGATATAAAGATAAAAATTACAAAATTAGGACAACTCTGGTAGTGATAACTTGTTGGAGGCTGTATCTAGAATCTGAAAGTTGAAATTTTTTGCCGCATCAGTTTCCTTCTGTATGCTCAAGTTAAAATTCCAGATATGCTTAGACCTTGTCATCAAGTTCAGAAGGTTCTGCTAACGCACCATGTTTTTGTTGGCTGCTCTTAGACATTGAATGGCTGCGACGTTCCTTGCCGCCAGGTTTAGAAGATGCATTGCCATACCAGATCATTCCGATTATGGCTATGATCATGCCAATGACAACTTGTATATTGAGACCCTCTTTTCCAAAGAACAAGAATCCCAAGATCAAAACAAGGATGGTTTTCATGTGGCCGAGTACTTGGAATGACACTGCTGTGAATCTGCCGATGCAGATGAACTGGCTCAGGTTGGTCCCTATTGCAATTGTGCATGAAAGGCATAAAAACACCTGCAGAAGCAAAAGTGAGGAGAGAAATGAGATGACCAATTTTGTAAAGAACAGCTTAACTAATAGCTAGAAATATGAAACACAAATTTAATTGAAAGCATGAATAAGATGTATCATGAAGTGCAAGAAATCAACACTATATTTTTAAGATGGGAATCTTCTAAAATATACTACCAGGTTGCCATCAGATATAACGTTTCCCATGTATAGGAAAATTTAGCAACCATAAATGCAAATAGGGCTGTAAATCGATCCGAGTATCTTGGAGCTCGATCTTGATTTCACTAGGATAATTTGATCGAGTCTCAAGTTCAATTCGAAAATGAGTAGGAGTAGGATCTGATACATTTTTATTACTGGAACTATAAATTTTAAAATGAGACGAATGTGAGCAGTAGCGTACTCGCTCGTTTTAGGGTTCAAATATGTTCTTCTCTGTTCCATACTCAAACCTTACTTGATAATCCATGCTCATATTTAACTTTCATCTTCATTATTCACTTTCACAATCCAAGTGTGCCCACTATATTATTTTAATCAATGATTTTCGATTCTTGAAAATTTGTAAATTCTAAAATTTTATATATAAATTCCTAAATTCTTGTGAGATATATATATATAGAACGAATCTAAAGCACTTCTCTTAAATAACACTCTCTTAAATAGCACTCCTTTATTAAAACTACGTCGTTTTGGAGATTCTTTTAAAATACAAAATAATATTAAAATAGAGTTATCCCACTTGCTTTCCTTTAATTTACAAAAATGCCACCCGCGACCCCACTTGTTTTTTAAAGAATCTCCAAAACGACGTAGTTTTAATAAAAGAGTGCTATTTAAGAGGAGTGTTTTAGATCCGTCCTATATATATATATATATATATATATATATATACTTTTAAGATATTCTATGGAATTTTTAAATTTTTTGAATCAAGCTCGAAGTTGGCTAAGAAAAACTAGCGAGAAGCTTGATGGTTAGACAAGCCGAATATGATTCAACCTAAAAATTGCAAGCTAGAGAAAGTGCATATAAGTAGTCAATTTTACTTCTCATCCCATGAAAATCCATATTGGATTTCCTTAGGATGAACCATATGGACTTTCAGAACAAATAAGATAAATCTGAGCAGGAAGATGCAACAAAATGACTAGCACGACTTGCTAGTGACCTTTTTCTTTTACTCTTAACACAGTAAACACTATATCAGATCTTCTAGAGGAAATGGTGAGAGACAAAGAGGCATACAGAGAAGACGGTTACTCCATATTGAGCGAAATGAGAATCTTTCATTGCCATTTTATTATTACGTTATACTAGATAAATAAGTGTTTTCTCATGTAAGTTTAGCAAGTATGAACAGTAGCAGAAGAGGGGTTCTGCTAATATCACAAACTCAAATGGTATGATTTACATCATACTACAGGTTCAGATTCTCAATTGATGATATAGTTGCCATTGTTTCTTATTTTCTTCGATTGCTAGAATGAGTAGGAACGGGACTGTAAATTTGCAAGGTAGAATCGGGAATCAAGTATGACATGACAGAAGCAGATTTGGCAACCGAACAAAAACTAACAATCATGTCTGCATATTTACAGTTGGAAGTGAGTGTAAAAAATAATAGTAAGCATAGAATGAGATGCAATGATGGAAAACCCAACTTTTAAACTTGCATGCATTTGAAATGGCACAATATTGAAATACATGCTACTACATGCATACATGCAGAGACCAGAAGCATGGACAATGACTTTGAGGTGCAGAGATAATGGACAACATATATATATTTAATATCATGAACGTTGGTTCAGAAGTACTTACAACAGAGGCTACGTTGAAGTCAAAGGCATATACTCTCTTGTTTGTCAGGAAATAATCCAGAAAGGGGCCTATTAAAATCAGAGATGCAGCCTGGACCGGCGCAGTGTGTCCCAACAGATTGAAAGAACTAAGCGAGTATTTCCGCTGAAGGTAATGAACGTACTGCACATACGGAAACAGATTCATGAAACAGCACTTGGAGATTGCAGGCAGAATTCCAAAAGAACATTTAGATCACTCCAATAAGTGTATAACAAAATTAGACAGTCAGGCAAACAATAGCTTAATAAATTTACAGACTATATAAAAAAAAATTGCTCATGCTGCAATACATAGGACAAAGAGTTGTTGGATGACCTTGATACGGAGATTAAAAAATGGTACGGATGGGTGAACATCTCGGCAGTAGTGTAATATATATGTTTCAGTTAAACTCTGTAAGACAACAGAAACGTACTATCTTATACACACTTCACACAGGATATTCTTTGGGGAATATGGTTGGAAAGTAAGACGAGGATTTTCATCAATACCTATCTCACTGCCACTTCTCTTTGGGATAGGGTGTCCTATTTGGCTTTTCTTTGGGCTTTGACGATGGGGGCTTTCCGTGGGATAGTTATTTCTGATGTTCACAGTGATTGGAGGGCTGTTCTGTGTCAAGGGCATGTATTTTTCCATGTTTCCACTGTCTTCTTTTCTTCGTTGATTACTTGTCTGCACCTATAGTGACTCTTTGTTCCTTCTAATAAAATTCTTCATTACCTCTAAAATATTATTAAGTAGAGGATTGAGAAACTTACATACTGTTGCAGAGAAGTACTCCAAACAGCAATAAAAGCAGCAATGAAACCTCTAGCATTGACACTCACGTCAGTAACAGTGCAGACAGCGACACCCATGAGAACAACTAAGATGCTGAGTTTTGTATCTCTTGAATATCGGATCTTGTCCAAAACAACTTCCAATAAGCAGGATACAGGGATCATACTCAGCTTTGCGATCTAAAATTTGTATTAGAGAATATATTATTTCCAATATAACTTCAGTATGCTCAAAAAACAAAGAGCAAAAGATTGAGCACATCGAGTTACCTGGTAGAATCCCACAGAGTTCAACATCAAACTAACATTCATCCCGACAATAGAGAAGTTTGCAAATAGGACAAACTTAAGAAGTTCTCCAACAGGTAGAAGAGATGGTTGGATGTATCCCATCCATCTAAGAACACCAGTCATCAAGGTTGTGGTAAGAAAATGAAAACCGGTTAGGGTTGTAGCTGCAAGGATGGCACTAATTAAAAGCTAAAACAACCTGATGGAACAAATTGAGAAGTATGCAAAATGAAATAAAACTCCTTGATTATCTATCAGCAGAATATACTCATCTGAACTATTACACATCAAAAGTATCTTCATATAACCTACATCTTTGCATGCAACCATATGTAACGACTTTTTTTTAGGTTCTAACACTTCAACCGAACACATTTCTCGTTGCTGCACAGGTCAATGAAACCTCTAAACATATTCCTTAACTATCCATATTAGTGATTTATAGTTTCTGCGTAACATCATATTTTCTCAATCAAGTTTTCTTAAATTATCATTTCTTTGGATTTTTAGATTAATGTCGGGAGAACAGTGACTAATCAGGAGTCAGAATATTCATCCTGGGACGCTGATCATGTTGTTCCACAGACCTAAGAATTTCCTATTATAGGCACTTCTATTTTTAGAGATACTAGTAGGGAGGGTTTGAAGGACACATTAGTTGATTCGCAAGTCCCAGTTTATAAGACTCATCCAATATTCCATCGTCTGTTTAGTAACATCAATAATATGACACAAATTTGAGTCAACAATATACTGTAATTTCATAAAATTAAAAATTAATTGCAGAATGAAGTTACATACACTTTTGAGATGGGACATTTCCAATTCGTACACTAGCCAATCACACTTTCATTGAAAAGATGAAATTCTTGATATTAATAAAAACGAAGAAATTTTTTCCGTATTTCATGCAAAGGGAAAAATTGATTAAATGCTAGTAAAATATATGTCATGTTAAACCAAATAACATGGCATCATTAGGCAGCAATATTTTGAAATTCCTAAGTTAACTTGTTATCAAAAGGAAAAAATTCTCTCTTGTTTCCAGGGTAATGATGTGAATCATAAATATCCATTTCTAACAATCTCAATCGCAGCATGAAATTTTAAATTCTTTATAACTTCATCAAATAAAATGAAAACCTCTTCAACTATAAGCAAGAAGCCAAACACTCCATATACTCTAATCTGAGCATAAAACAGTATTCTATCATGCCTGTCCACATTAGTCCCATACGATTGATTTGATTTATGATGTGCAATGTTGCACAACAAAATAGTTAATAAAATCTGAAAACGATGTTGGCCCAATAAGAATATATGAGAAAACCTCACAATATTCACCAAAAGGAAAAAGCATAACAATTGTTTCCTCTGGTTATCATCTACCTTCTACGAGATAAATATATTTGAGAGAAGAATAAAACAACAAAAAGATATATATTTGAGATGATATAAGCAAGAATTACCTAAATACTAATGACTTCAAAAAAAATCACCAAGAAAAACAGTTAAATGGAACAATATTATTAAAAAGTACAAAATTCAAATTTCAAAGAAATAACTTCCACCATCCAACATTGTTTGCCCACCTTTCAATTTTGGAAAGTCAAGAAACATATTCCAAAATCAATTATTCAAAGTACTTTTTAGATTAAAGTTTTTTTTTTGGTCAGAATGAAGAGAGAAACCAGAAAGGTGGACAAGAAGTCCTCCAGAAAAGTATTTTTATTTTACAATCCCTTATAGCCTCGTTAATACCACTATAATCTATAAAGGAAATAATTTGAATGAATGGTAAATTTGGAATAACTGAATTTTCTATTTGTTTGTTATACAAGTAACATTGGTACATGATGGAAAAAAGTCGGAGAGTAATTAGGAAAAAAGGTACAACTGTAGGGAAAACGAAAGGCGTTTTCTGGTCCTACAAAGAAAATGATTGAGTCCACTCGTACTGCTGCAAGTAATAATAGCAGCTTCGACTCGTATCAGCATCAATCCATTTTCATCAATAACTTTCCATGCATCCACAAAAGGAATATTATAGTTTTCCTAACCAAATTGACTGTAGATCTACACCAATCAATTATTGAACATATTTTCTTAAGCTTTCTGATCATTTCATAGTGGCAATTTAATCATGATCCAATTTTTTAAAAATAAATTAAAAAATGTAACATAATATTTAAAATTGGATATTAAATTGAAAACAACCCCCCCCCCCAGGGTTAGAAGAATTCAGAGAAAAGTTAAGACTTTTGATAAGCACTTTACCAAAACTGAAGCCATATGTAGCCATTAAGGCTTTATTGACAATGATGATCCCAACGGAAGTGACTACATTGAACATCCATGCAGCTGCATCGACTGCAGCCTTCTTATCAGCCTTGCTAGTTGGCGCCATCTCCTAAAACTTTAATGATTTGGTCACAACAGAAATTTACCCCTTGTGTACCATATATAAATCTTTGCACTTTCGCATTTCAAACCAATAAGAACTTTCTTTAGCACTTAAATTTCCTGAGAAAAGACCAGAGAACTGAAGCGTAAGCAGAACGACAGAACAACCATTTAATGATTTTAACAAAATTCTAAAAGCTGCACTGATGATGGCATAGAATACAAGAAATTTTCAGTATCAATAAAATCATCGCAAAAGTTTTACTTTTTAGGAAAAATAACAGAAAAGAAGATATAATCATCATTCTCTAACACAGACTTCAGCTCTACTAAGTAGAATTTTATAATTGGAAATTTCAGTTTAAAAGCAAGAAGAATTGACTTTATAATAACTTCAATTTTAGAAATTCCGTATTATTATGTATATATACATATACAACCGAAATTTAGAAATGTTGTCATGAAATTAAATAGCTGTTTGGAAAATTCACTCATTTACGAACTGTCACTGAATGAGATAAATAGTTAATGAAAAACTCAAGCAATTCAGATAAAAACAATAATACTAGCGCCGATCACAATACAGATCCGTAACTCTTGATACCAAAAGCACTAAATTTGCCCAATGTCACCAAACGAAGCACAATTAAACAATTCCATATCAGATCTACCTCTGAACACTTCACCATTAGACCCAATGAATTCAAAAATTCTCTCAAAATTTCAGCATCTATAAAATAGATCCATCAGCACAAGTTACGCTATACAATCATCATACAAATTTGGATAGATAGTGATATATATATATATATATATATATATATATATATATATATATATATATATAATTGGAGATTCTGAAAAATGACTGATTGATAGATGACATACCGTTGAGAGTTGACGAGCATGAAAGTGAGTGTGATTCCGATCTTCACAATCTCTTACAGTTTGATGATTGTGATTGTGTTATATATAGATATAATATATAGAGTGAAATGTGAAATTGAATTGAAAGAAATGATTTTTTAGGGTTTGACCATTGAAAAATATTACAGTTTAGGGGTTTCTTGTTTCTGGTTTCATCAGCTATGGAAGGAGCAAACCAAATGCACGGTAAATGCAAAGAAATTAATTTTGTAGTATAAAAATATTAGTAATAAATGTGTAAGCGTTTGGTTTTAAATTAACTACTCCTTTCAGACTCTGATATTAATTGGGCAAAAATATTGAGATATTAATTTAATTTAATTTACACAAATATGATCTTAATGATTTTTGTAGACGTTAATGCTATTGTCTATCTATTTAATTAATTAAAGGAAAGCAGTAAAAATTTTTTTGTTTTATTCTCTTATTCTTGTTTTTTACTCTCCCAACTTTCTCATAATCAATTTTTCTTTTAACACATTTTGTTTGAGCTCTTTTAGATTGACATGTAAAATGAACGTATTTAAATTTTACCTATTTATATTTTAACTCCCTAATTTTTGTTGGTAAAGTTCAAATAGATTTATATTCAATTTTCATGTCTACTTAAAAATTTTAATTTTTTTTTACGGCATGTGAATGTCTTTTAATAATACATTATTTGTCCTTGGTAAGAATCGAACTAAGCTATTGGAGGATAGGTGTTGTTCGATATGATTTTGTATGGTGCCATTTGGTGGTGCAATTAAAAGCCCATATCATACATGAACTTGTTTGAGTGCAGTTTGACGAATATAAAATTACACATGACACTGCTTGTAATTGATACGGTACGATTTTGAAACGTGTGGTTTGATTTTATTTTATTCAATTTCGATTCCAAAATCAATTAACATAGTCAATAATAATATTATATACAACAAATTCATCGTCTATATATATATATATATATATATATATATATATATATATATATATATATATTCTATTTCTTAAGCTCACTCTTATTGAGCTCACCCTGCCTTTTTTTTTATAAAAAAAAATATAACTAATAAAAAATGTAAAATAATTTTTGGAATTGAAAGTTTTAAAAAAAAATATTTTGGGTGTGATTTGGGTACATATAATAAAACAATGTTATGTATATATATATATATATATATATATATATATATATATATATATATATATATATATATATATATATATATATAATTCCATGGGGAATGGGACAACAAAAACAATTCAAATGCTAAACCATTTTATAAATAATAGGAAAAATTGAATGAAAGAAGAAGTGTTATGAATAATAAAGTAAGATATAAAATTAAGAGATCATACTGAAATAATAAGTAATACTAAATGGAATCTATATCATCGGCAAAAGTAGATCACACACATGATCACACCAACAGAAAGATGAGAAATTTTGGTTCAAAAAGCATACATCACACACATCCCAAATTAAAAAATATATGAAATATAAAAATCGATGCGGTGAGAGAGCGGTACATAATTCCCCCAAAACCACATATGTGGTTTTTTAACTTTTTTAACGCCTCATGCGCCGAAATCATTAGTGCAACTCAATTGATGCGATTTGGTCATTTTGGTGCGACTTCGAGAGCGATTTTGATTTCTTGCTCAATCCTATGAGCAGAAGTATACTAGCTCATTTTAGAGTGCAAATTCATCGTGAAATGAGCTACCAATGTGGATGTCATAGTTCTTAAATGATCATACTCAACCATACTTGATGATTCTAGATAATTTTAGGGCTGATTCGTACTCAATCGTTGTAGAATATCTGCATATCATGTATAGTTGTACACATGGTATAATACATAGAGAAGTTAAATCATTTAATTTACTAGCTAAAATTAAGGGGGTGTTTGTTAAAATTATTAGGTATTTGATTAATGATAATAGAATTTGGTCATATCTTATCATTTTTCGTTTGTTAGAAATTAATTGATTACTGGTTCTTTAATGTTGTTAATGTTTGGTACGAATTTAAGATTAATGAGTATATTTTTCCTAATCTTCATCTTTTACTAAAATGCCCCATATACTAATATATGTCAAAAAAATTACCAATGATTTTTTGTCAAATAAAAGTGAAGGCCCAAAATATATATTGTCCAACTAATTCAGTAATATATTATAAAATATATTAAAAGTTTTATTATTTTTGTAAAGTAAAAATTTATAATATATTCAATTATTAAGTATGTAAATAAAGATTGATTAATAAGTCACTTTAAGCACAATAATAAATCAAACTTATAATATTAAGCAACAAAACAAGATTAATAAGGACAATTAGGACATAGAAATTGATATTTCCACAACACTAGCGATATTTTCATATGAAAAGTGTCGTTATAAATTTATTGTTGTAACGATTGTGAATTTTGTAAATGATTAAAAATATTTATCGAATAAAATAAATATTTTTGTTGGAATATTTATTAAATAAAATAAATATTTGATGAAAATTATTGTGGAATAATTTATTTTAAGTGTGATGATTTTAATTAAATTTATGTTAAATAAATTTATAATTGGTGTGTACTTTATTACACCAATGTGATGAGAATATTCTAATTTAATTAAATAATTAAATTAGAGGGCTAGTGATTGGTTAAATAAAATTATAATTTTAATGGCTAAATAGAAATTATAATTGTGTTGATAAGATTTAATTTGATTTATTAATAAATTAAGTTTAGTAATAGATCTAATGTAATTTGATATGAAATAATGGAAGTGGTATAATTGGTGTGACATATTTGTATCATATTATAGGAGGATTATTAAAATAAATTAAAAGGGTGATTATTTGGGTTAGCCAAATAAGGCCTTGAAGACCCTTTGTATTGTGCAACTGCCGAGACTTTTCTTTCTCCAGCAACGCTCAACTTGAACTAAAAACATATTAAGCTATTCTTTATCAGTTTTACGTTTATTTGCAAAGGCAGAGTTCTAAACTTAGAGTGTGGGAGAGAGAGTTCTGTAGAATTTTGAGAGAGGTAATTCTTGAAATCAAGGGGAAACAAATATTTCTTCATCATCTATCAAAGATTAAGTAGGAATCAAAGGTAATAATATAATTCTAAAGCTTTTAGTTCTTTATTTCTTTAAATATTTCAATGTAAATGGATTTTGGTGGTTGATTTTGTTTAGAAATTGTATATGTGCTTGGGTTTAATTAATCTGTGATATATCATTTAAAACTGATTTTGGAGTAATCAAATTCTTGTGTATGTGCTAAAGATGAAGAATTGGGTTTTTGACTTAATATGTATATTTATGGTCTGATTTGGAATCAAAATTTGCTAAGAATCCATGTTTAAAATCTGAAATTAATAATGGATTATGTTAGTACTTTGAGTTATGAAAATATTGTAAGTTGAATGAATTAAATTGGTTAAAAAACAAATTTATGGCGTTTGATTTCACTAAGTATGTTAACTGTTGGCTTGTTTGTATATATGACAAATCAACACACACACACGCAAGTGCATGTGGTCAACAAGTAATATAGGAGAAGTAAAGTATTGATTCCACGGAGAATATTAATTGTATTTTAATCTAACATACACCAGTTTTATAACTATTTCGGTCTACTTAAATAGATGAGCAAATTGTGATTTATCTAAAAGTACTGAATATAAAAAGACAACTAACTACAAATAATTTAATCAGATTAGGGAGATATGAGATTATAATTTCACTTAATGCGTCACTCAGTTGTTACACTTCCTATTAAGCCTAATTGATTATTTTGGATTGTTAGTCGAGAACATGAAAGTAAAATATGACAATTTCTCGATGTATCATACCCATATCACATTAAATTCACAATTGATAGAATGAATGTGAACACCCAAATTAATTAACTCACTATATCTCTATATAACTTAAAATTAAAAAGGGTTTAAGTACAATTTCTCAAATAACTACAAGTGGTACTTCATTATATCTCTATCCTTAGCACAAATTATAGACTCTAACACCATGTAGAATCATAAACACATGCCAATATGGTCAGATCTTAACTCACAATTCATTTCTTAATTTCATATGAGTTATCCCGATAATTGGTGATCAAACAATTAGACAATTTAAACAAACCATAATAGACAATCCATAAATAATCAATCAAATCTCAACAAGGAAGCATAACAATCAGAATTAAGCACTAAGATCCATCATAATCCCAAAATAGAAATTAGTTCATAATAGAATCAAAATCCATCATCCATATTTGTTCATACATTGAAGTCAAAAATGAAAAGAAAGAGAAGCTAAGGAATGAGAGATGCAAATATGGTATCTTCTCTTCAAATCTGAACCTTCAATATTGACCCAATGCTTCAATGCTCCCAGATCCAGCCCCAGATCCAGCCCTAATCTAAGCTAATCTAGAAATATGAAATGGAAACTAAGAGAGATTCAAAGTAGAGAAAAGAATATGCACAAGGCTCTCTCTCTCTATGTTCCTATCTGACCAAAAAGGCAATAAAAACGTCCTAATATCCTTTCCCTAACTTAAAATGACCCCCTCTTCAAGTAAGAATTCGATTGGTCCATTAAGTGAAAAGTCTAATTTTTTGGCTTCAGTGACTGGCGCAGCTGCGCCGGGGTTGTTGTTGGTGTAAAATCTAATTACACACAACACACAAGTATACGTGGTTAACAATGTAAGACACCGAATTTTATAAAATAAAAGTATTCAATTTTTCTATTCAGTAAATGGTTAAATTGATAAAAGGTTAAAGTTAAGGGTGATATTTGAAAATTTTGTAAAGTAAGCAAGTTGTCATAAAATATTCGTTTGGTCAAAGAATATTCTTTTTGTCGAAAAATATCCGTACGACGACACAATTATTAGTGGACCCCACACCGGAATAATTGTCGGATATAGAAAGCGACAGAAATAACATTTTTATAAAAATAACGGCAAAATTTTTATCGTTAAACTGTTGAAATACCGGTGATAAAAGAACAGTAATACGCGTGGTTGCACAATAGCACACGGTATTGCACAATATCTCTGATTATTGATCCTTACGTAAGAAATCACTCAGTTTTATTCAATAATTGCTATAATAGTTGTTATATAGTATCTCATATTATTGATTCAATTATTGTCACAATATCATCTGCATAATATTTTATATTATTAAATTAATAATTGAGACGACACATTTATTCATATTATTATTTGTATTATTGATAATGTCTAGAAAGTTCTGTCGAGGAAAGGGGTTAGGTTATTTAATTGCGCGCCAATAAGGAGAAATCCTTATCGGAAAGCCCCCTCTTTCCTGGGAACGATCTGATTGTCAATATTGTGAGTTATAATATTAATGATAAATAATTGTTAAAAGATTAAAAATGTCTTTATTTAAGATAAGTGATTTATGGTAAATATTTATTCAATTTTTGATATAAATTGAGAGGTTTGTCATGAGGCATTTTTTGTAAGTTTGACTTATTATTCCATGGGGAGATGTACTAATTTTCTGGACCGTCGATTGTGGTTTTAATAGTATATCAATATGGACCGTCAGTTGTGGTTTTAATATATAGTAAATCAATCTGGACCGTCGGTTGTGATTTTAATAGTAAATCAATCTGGACCGTCAGTTGTGGTTTTAATAATAAATCAATATGGACCGTCCATTTTAATAGTAAATCAATTTGGATCATCCGTGAATCAGTTACTATTTAGTCCATTCTCCTATAACTAGAAGCTTATTTCTTCTTTCATTCTCACCAATTCACTAAGACTCACAAGAGAAGCTATAGAGAGAGAAATTATAACGAGAAAGAAGAAGAATATTCTTTTACTTCACTATTGCAATATCCAATCTTCTACTAAGGTAAGGGGTATTATTTTTGTATTCATAAGGAATATTATTTTCGTTCAATACTTATAAGGGATATTATCTTCGTATTTATTCTTTAATCTATGGGAATAACCAGTCCACACGGATTACCACATGACATGTGAAAATTCATTTATAGTTTCGTATATTATTTCTTTTTATATTCTTAAATCTAAACTTACTATGGTAAGTATTGCTTCTATAATCCTTAAAATTAGTAGAATATCTTTGAGTTTTGCGCTTCATCTAGTATCGTTTCATTAGAATATTGGTCTGAACTTTCTTGTTAAATTTCAATATTTTCCTTTCGGGATACTATTCACGAGGTACTATTCATTTGATTACTATTCACTCGGGGTACTATTCACGGGATACTATTAACTCGGGTACCATTCACTCGGGATACTATTCATGAGGTACCATTCACTCGGGACATTTTTCACGGGATACTATTCACCAGGGATACTATTCACGGGGTACTATTATTCACTCGGGTACTATTCACCCGGGGTACTATTCACGACAAAAATTAATTTCTTTTCTAACCAAATTATCTTTGATATATGAATCTTATTCTTAAATTGAATCCATGTTTTGATCATCATGTTGATCATTTGGACATTCTTGAACTCTGGATAAATTTAATTATAAATCTCTAATATTTATCCTTGATCTCACTTTATTGATTCCTTATATTATTGTCATCATCCTCATGCTTATGTTGTTGTAAAAGTCATCTTTGGCCCATAGTGCATAGATGAAATATTGATTGGTATGATTATAACCAGGAATTTTGTATTGGTATAATCATGACCTGTAATGTTACTGTTAGGTTTGTAATATTCATGAACGCAATTAAATTGCACAAATAAAGCAGAAACGTGATAAAATAGAGTTTTAAAATTTTACAAACCATATACCCGGATCATCCTTTATGCACAATTATTAATTAAACGAAAAGATATGAAGAACAAGAATCATACCCTTGAAGATTCGAGCTTCCTCATGTACAAATTTACCTCCAATCCTTTTCGCGTTCAACTTGAATCCACCGGATTTGGTTCCTTCCTTTGATCAAAGTTAGCCACCCAAGTGTTTGGCCTCTAGAGGTGATCCACCAAGAAATAATAAAGATTCAAGAAGATGGGTGTTTGACAAAACTCTAATTTTTCTATCTCTCATAGAAAAGGAGCGTACTCTCCAACTATTGAAATTACGTATGTTGTGAAAAAGTCAACAACCACTCTTCACCCATAATAAGACTCCTCTTATTTATAGATGTAGGCAACCCTCCTTAACAATTAAGGAATTAGGTTTTATTTTAATTAATTAAACTCTTTTAATTAATTAGGCTCCTAATCTTATTAGGAATAATTAATTAAACTCTTTTAATTAATTTAACCTCCTAATCTTATTAGGAATATATGAGAGTACTTTTATTAATTAATTCTCAAACTCCTTTAGAAATTAAATAATAATAATAGTAATAATAATAATAAGACTCCTCTTATTAATTTATATTTAATATTTTCAAAATATTAAATAATAAATATTAAGCTATTTAATTTATTCTATCACCATAGATTAAATTAAATTTACTTAACTTATTATTACGATTATGCCATTAACTTCTTAAATAATTATTTTTCCTTTTATGGTGTGACCCTTTAGGTTCTCCATATTAAACCGGTTGTGAATAAATCAATTAGAACAATTCTAATCTTATTTAAATAAATAAATTAAAATATTAATTTATTTAAATAAATAATATTTATTCTACAATAGAGATAAGCCTCCCTAGCGATTAACGACTTTTCAGATAATATAGATTTCAACATTAATCATAAAAGAACTTTTGAGTAAATAGTTACTGTACAATTCAATCCTTCCACCATACAATGTCCCAATTAAATATAAGACATAGAATTACTGTCAAGTCTTATTTTATTTAATTATATGTATTTCGACTCTTAAATGCACAACTCCAAATAATGCAAATTAAAAACTCCTTTCTAATTTCATTCTGCCTTGGCGAAGGACTACTGAGTTGTCATTTATCGAATCACATAGGACATTTCTCTTCTTTTACTAGAAGCGGTAGATTCTTTATTGATCATACATTATCTCCATGTACAACTTATTATACCCAAGCATACCCTTTGATATACCCTAAGGGTCTTAAGGAATAAGCCAAAGTATAACTCATCATACACAAGATACTATGATGATCTCAAGTCTAAGGATCACTTGTACTACTATCACTATAGGAATTTCTATTGACAGACAAGTAAAACTCTATTAGGTATTCATTAGCGAGCCACGTTCAGTGAACTTATTCTCTAATAAGCACCTATATACTTGCTTTAGTGTCTCCACACAAATGATCATGAGATCAATCATCCTCATCCAATGAGCAAGCAACGTATGTACCAATATATCCGGATTCACTAATCCCCAATTTAGTAATCCAAAGATTGGGAACTATTTTAGTTTCAAGCTTTCTAAGAATTTAGATCTCATTAGAATGATCATCATCATTATTCTAAAAGCATTGCTTAAAACTATGAGTTTATCACATATTATAAAATAGCATCATGTAGATAATTAAAAAGTCTTTAATAAATTAATACTTTTTATTAATAAATGAATAAGATTGTTACAAAGTATATGCTTTATCATCAAACATGATTGGCTTGTGTGCATACTACTTTCAATCTCCCACTTGTACTAAAGCCAATCGCCATGGTATCTCATACCTTTCTTCTCTAAGTGACGATTATCCTGCTGTTGGATAAGGTTTAGTTAATGGATATGTAATGTTGTTCTTGAGAGTCCATTATCTCTATAGTGATTTCTCATCTTTCAATGATTCCTATAATCAAATGAAAGTGCCACAACACATATTTAGACCCAAGATGAAACTTAGGAGCTATTCCTAGTTCTGTAATGAACTTTTCATCCAAACAATCAACTTGTAGCTTCATTTATAGCTATATACTTTGTCTTTATCACTAATCTAGCAACTTTTTACTATTTAGAACCTTTCCAATTCACTGCACCACCGTTCAAGGTAACACTTTACCTTAAAGTGAATTTTCTGTCGTCTTGGTCTATCTGAAAAGCTTGAGTCTGTTAAGTCTTCTAGTTTTAATTTAGATCCACCATGAATATGTTCACATCCTTAGTGCTAGTTAAGTACTTTAAGATATTTTTTTTACTGTCTTATAGTGATCTTCTCCAAAATATAACCGATCTTCATCAGGTCTCGTATATTTCATTGTATACATGATTGTTACTCATGTAATCTCTCTTTTCAGAAGTCTATGAGGACTATTAAAAGAAATACACTCCATGTCTCATTAACATGAGACATCTCTTGGAGTTTGTCATGCTAAACGACTTTAGCATCAAATCAATATACGTTCCTTGGGTTAAGTCGAGTATCCTATTAAATCGATCTATATAGATTTGTATCCCCAATAACGATACTCTTCCCAAATCATTCGTGGAGGAATGTTTAGACAACTTTATCTTTACTAATTGTAACATTGGTATGTCATTCCTTATCCGTAGTATATCAACATATAATACTAGGAATATCACGACGCTCCCATTGACCCTTTTGTACACACTAGGTTCATTCTTATTTTTGATAAAATCAAACTCTTTTGATTATTTCATCAAAACGAATGTTCCATTTTTGAGAAACTTGCTTCAATTCATTTCTCTGAGTGTCTACAACTCTTACCTCATCGTATTTAACTGGATCATCATCTTCTATGATGTGTACCTCATCATCATCATCTATGATGAATCCATACCTCCCAGGTATCTTTGGTACTATTCCAGATTTACGATTCGGTTGTGGTACAATAGTTCTATCTACAGGTTCCTCTTATTTGACTTATAGTGCTTTGTGATTCTTGAACTCTTCAAGATCTCTTATCCTCCTATAGCCCCTTCAATGATAAACACCTTTATCTTAGAAGGCAGTGCGTTTCGCAACAAACACCTTTTACTAAGTAGGATTATAGAATATATGCCCTAAGCTTACTTTAGGATGTCCCACAAATCTATACTTGTCAAATCTTGTTCCAAGCTTATCCTTTGAAACCTTTTCACATAAGCTTGACAACCCCTTATCTTAACTTACTTAAAATTAGGAATCCTTCTTGTCCACAACTTTTATAGAGTCCTTTGGCCGGATTTTGAGGTTACCTTTTTCGTAGATATGCAGCCATTTCTAGGACATTATCCCAGAAGGATAATAGAATGTCGGTAAAATCATTATGGACCGTATCATGTCCAACAAGGTATAATTTTTTTTCAGATACATCAATCAATTATTGCGTATCAGGAGGCGTCCATCGTGAGAAAACCATTTGAGATGATTTAGAAACTCATTGCACAATTATTCCTTCCTTGATCAGATCAAAGAATCCTAACACTTTGCCAATTTATTTCACTTCTGAATTCTTTGAACCTTTCAAATAATTCACACTTGTATTTCAGTAAATACACATATTCAACTCTTTGAATGATCATCTCCTTTTCTTATACTAGTTTGTTCAATATTCAAAATTATTTTTTACGTAAGTCAAGTATACAAAATCCATTAAGTAATATTTCAGTTCTATACAAAACATTAATATTATTATAAATAGAACAACAATTGTTCTTAAATATAATACCAAAGATTTCATTGTCCAACAATAAAATGGAAATAATATTTCCAACAAGTACTGGAATACAATAACAACTTATTGACTTAATAGATTTGCCCGTATGGATTGCTAAAGTATAAGTTCATACGGCTAATGCAGCAACCTTTGCTTCATTTACCAGACATAGGATTATTTATCCTTTATTTAGTTTTCTACTTCTGCTTGGTCCCTTCATAAATCTATATTTATGATAACCAAAGCCGGTATCCAATACCCAAGTAGAACCTTGACTTAAAAAAATTTATTTCAATCATGAACAAATTTGTATTTGTAACCGAAACTTCACTAAGCTTCTTTTGGTTAGCCTCTGCAAGATGCTTCTTGTAGTTTTCTTTCCAGTGTCCAGGCTTATTGCAGTGGAAGCAAACTCCTTTGTTATTCGTATCAATTTTGTTCTTATTATCTTTTGTTTTTGCCTTTCTATTTACCTTCTTTGAATCGTTCTTCTTTTCATAAGATCCTTTGGCCCCTACCAGTAAGACATGATCTTTCTTGGTTAGAAAGTGACTCTCAACATTTTTCAACATGTTAAGCAAATCAGCGAGACTGATATCTAGCTTGTTCATATGAAAAATTCATAACAATTGTGAAAGGAGTCCGGGAGTAACTGCAAGATCAAATCTTGGCTCATCTCTCCATCCATGACAAAACATGTTGTCCTAATTGTTCAATCAAATTGATCATGTTTAGGACATGTGTCTGTACTATAGTATCGTTGGTAATTCTAGATCGGAAGAGCTCCTTAGATATCTGATATCTATCAGTCCTACTTTCCTCACTATCAACTACTTGACGTGCAGGAGTATAGTAGGAGCATCCATAGTTTCATGCTGACGCTGAAGCTCGTTACTCATGGATGCGAGCATGATGCATTGAGCCAACTGTGCATCATCTTGCCACTTTCTAAAAATAGCAATCTCTTCCTCAGAGGTATTGTATATAACCATTGCAAGAAAGACGTATTAAGGACATAAGATAGCTTTTCAACCATAAGAACTATTCTCAAATTCCTTAACTAATCCATTTAATTCGGTCCGGTTAAATAGTATCTAATATGCTTCACAATGATAGTAATTTAGACATTGTAAAATTCTATAAATGAATTTGTTCTTAACAACATTTTAGCATACATTCTTTTATTAATTATCAAAATAAATTAGGTCTTATTTTAAATTGGTATCTCCCACTATTTTCATCAAACTATATTACCCTCACTTATATAGTTCGGCAAAATCTAATTAAAGATTTGCTAGTGAGAATAAGGATCCTATTTTAAATGTATATAGCCTTGTGGCGACACAACAAACTATATATAAATAAATAGGTAGACAACTCTTGTCAATTACATCAACTATGCAACTCCTTATATTTTATCTCTTAGATTATTTTGATCAAGTGGTGGCACATCTGAATCAAAATTATCCAAGTTAAGTCCAACCTAGCACTCCATATATTCAAAATAAAAAAATATTGTTCTTGTGGTGACACAACAAAACAACATTGTTCAATTTTCTTTATAAGCATCAAATGTGATAAAATTAACATCTCAAAGAATTAAGATAAGCCTTGTGGTGACACAACAAACTTATAATAATTAATTGTTACTCTATTATTTTTATCATGCTAGAAGGCGACGTTCGATATTTCAAATATCTTTGAACGCTTAGGACTTAATATAAAATCTTTGAGGGGTTTGTTATTAATTTGTCTCATCTTGTTTAGCGCGCATGCGCATATATATATATAATACGCGTCATATTAATTAACATGCGAAGCATGTTTGCATAATATATAATATATATATAGTATAAGCATGCACATATAGAATACTATATTCTACCCGGATTGATTATGAATTTTTATTCTAGTTTGGTTCACTAGAGCCACCAAGTGAACCAAAAGGTCAAACCCTAGGAGTGCAAGAAATAATATTTAAATATAACTATTTCATTTTAACCCGGACTTCATTATAAACGGGTCTTCAAGCGCTCCTTGCTCTTTATTCCTTGATCCTTGATCTCCAATTCTTCAAAATTAATTCTAACTATTTCTATTACAAAACTATTTAAAATAAATAGAAACATTGATCAGCAGTTAAGGAAAAGTACATAAAAGGGAGATAGAATTTACATTAAGAAAAAATTAGATAAGACGAGGTACGCAGACCCCATTTAATAAAACCCATACATTCACGCATCCAACTAAAATAAAATCCAATCACATTGGTCAATAGTCCATAATCAATCCCATTTATTATCATACATATCACCATGCATAAATAAATAACATTCATCTCATGAATAATAAACATTCAATATATATATATTGATATCATTTAATGGGCAAATTTAGTTAGTATAAAATCTAATTTTGAATCAAAATAAACTCCTTTATTTTAATCTAAATTTAAATCAAAATAAATCTCTTTTATTTTAATTTATCTAATTTTGAATAAAATAAACTATTTATTTTAATCAAAATCTTTAATCAAAATAACTCATTTATTTTAATTAATTATGGAATCCAATTCCAAGTAAAAAAAACTTTATTAAAGGAAACACAAATTCTCTTTTCTATTCACAAATAAACTCTTTTATTTTAAGAAAACATGGAACTCAATTTCAACTCTAATTAGTTATCATGGAATTCAATTCCAACTCTAATTAGTTAGCATGAAATCTAATTTTAAAATTAAAATAAACTCTTTTATTTTAATATTAAAATAAATATTTTATTTTGAAATTAAAATAAACTTTTTATTTTAATTATAAAATAATTAAAAATATTATATATATATATATATATATATATATATATATAATATTACGGTAATATAATATATATAATATTTTACGGTAATCATAAGAAAACGTGAATCCTGTAACCTTCTAAAAAAATATCACCCTTATTCACTCACGTGATACCATAAATAATATATCCAAGCTACTGAACATGTTAAGAATCATGATTACCTATATATATACAAGTCAGGAATGACTTTTGAAAAAACGTGAATGCGAAGCTGCAGGAAAATTTTACAAATTGATTTCGTTTTTTTTAATTTATTTTATACAATAAAATTATATCCAATTAAATTATTTTAAACACATATCAATATACATATTGAATTAAAATAATTAATAATTTGCATAAAGGTTTGGCTCTGATACCACTGTTAGGTTTGTAATATTCATGAACACAATTAAATTGCACAAATAAAGTGAAAACGTGATAAAATAGAGTTTTAAAATTTACAAATCATATACCCGGATCATCCTTTATGCACAATTATTAATTAAACGAAAAGATATGAAGAACAAGAATCATACCCTTGAAGATTCGAGCTTCCTCAGGTACAAGTTCACCTCTAATCCTTTTCGCGTTTAACTTGAATCCACCGTGTTTGGTTCTTTCCTTTGATCAACGTTAGCCACCCAAGTGTTTGACCTCTAGAGGTGATCCACCAAGAAAGAATAAAGATTCAAGAAGATGGGTGTTTGACAAAATCCTAATTTTTCTATCTCTCATAGAAAAAGAGCGTACTCTCCAACTATTGAAATTACGTATGTTGTGAAAAAATCAACAACCACTCTTCACCCATAATAAGACTTCTCTTATTTATAGATGTTGGCAACCCTCCTTAACAATTAAGAAATTAGATTTTATTTTAATTAATTAAACTCTTTTAATTAATTAGACTCCCAATCTTATTAGGAATAATTAATTAAACTCTTGTAATTAATTTAACCTCCTAATCTTATTAGGAATATATGAGAGTACTTTAATTAATTAATTCCTAAACTCCTTTAAAAATTAAATAATAATAGTAATAATAATAATAAGACTCCTCTTATTAATTTATATTTAATATTTCTAAAATATTAAATAATAAATATTAAGCTATTTAATTTATTCTATCACCATAGATTAAATTAAATTTACTTAACTTATTATTATGATTATGCCATTAACTTCTTAAATAATTATTCTTCCTTTTATGGTGTGACCCTTTAGGTTTTTCATATTAAACCGGTTGTGAATAAATCAATTAGAACAATTCTAATCTTATTTAAATAAATAAATTAAAATATTAATTTATTTAAATAAATAATATTTATTCTACAATAGGGATAAGCCTCCCTAGCGATTAACGACTTTTCAGATAATATAGATTTCAATATTAATCGTAAAAGAACCTTTGAGTAAATAGTTACTGTACAATTCAATCCTTCCACCATACAAGTCCCAATTAAATATAAGACATAGAATTACTGTCAAGTCTTATTTTATTTAATTATATGTATTTCGACTCTTAAATGCACAACTCCAAATAATACAAATTAGAAACTCCTTTCTAATTTCATTCTGCCTTGGCCAAGGACTACTGGTTGTCATTTATCGAATCACATAGGACATTTCTCTTCTTTTACTAGAAGCGGTAGATTCTTTATTGATCATACATTATCTCCATGTACAACTTATTATACCCAAGCATACCCTTTGATATACCCTAAGGGTCTTAATGAATAAGTCAAAATATAACTCATCATACACAAGAAACTATGATGATCTCAAGTCCAAGGATCACTTGTACTACTATCACTACAGGAATTCCTATTGACATGCAAGTAAAACTCCATTAGGTATTCATTAGCGAGCCACGTTCAGTGAACTTATTCTCTAATAAGCACATACATGCTTGCTTTAGTGTCTCCAGACAAATGATCATGAGATCAATTATCCTCATCCAATGAGTAAGTAACGTATGTACCAATCTATCCAGATTCACTAATCCCCAATTTAGTAATCGAACGATTGGGAACTATTTTAGTTTTAAACTTTCTAAGAATTTAGATCTCATTAGAATGATCATCGTCATTATTCTAAAAGCATTGTTTAAAATTATGGGTTTATCACATATTATAAAATAGCATCATGTAGATAATTAAAAAGTCTTTAATAAATTAATAATTTTTATTAATAAATGAATAAGATTGTTACAAAGTATATGCTTTATCATCAAACATGATTGGCTTGTGTGCATACTACTTTCAGTTACAAACAAATGATGTGATAAAAGTTCTCTTTGGCCGTAGCGCATAGATGGATAGTTGTTTGGCATGATCATGACCACTGCTGATACTAACGAATATCCTTAGCCCGTAGTGTATGGATAATTTATTGATGTGATACTAACGAATGTCCTTGGCCCGTAGTGCATGGATAATTCGATGATATAAAATATTTATTGATTAGTATTACAGGGATAAAATATTGATGATGAATATTTAAATCATAGAAGATAGTAGACATCATTCTCTACTTGACTCTTCTAATGGATTGCTGTTTTCGCTGCAGTTGTTGATCTAAAACTTATTGTCTATTGTATTCTATCAGATTTTTTCTTGTTGAGGAATAAGGATAATTTATTCTATATTATCTTAGTCATAATATTCTTTACTGGGCTAGTTGAGATCACCCTTTTCCTTTTGGTTCCATTGTTCTTCTCAGGAGGGAGTAAAATAATGGTTCAAGATGGTTTCTATAGTAGTTCTCACTATTTTGTAAAATACTGTAACAATAATTGTAATGAGAACTTTATTTGAGTTTGGATATTGTCTACGAGACAATATTTGTTTAAAACTGAGCTATTGTGTTGTCGTATTTTGCACGACAGTTGTATAAATAAAGTTTGTATTTAAATTCTGTACCATGTATTTGGTGACTCAGAATGGGTTATATGAACCTATTCTGGGGGCGTCACAGTTGGTATCAGAGCTTAGGGATATGATCTCTGGTGGAGATCTGAGATTAAAACTAGGAGGGGAGAGACGAGTAAAACCTTCGCTAGTGTGTCCTAACTAAGTTTATTTGTTAGTTAATTAGTCGGTCAGAATATATGGATATAATGTGACATGTCAAATTCTTTAATTAACCCTTATTTTGTGGCAGTATTTGAAAATGACATTTGAAAATTAAAAGATAAACTCATATAGAGTTTTAAGTGATGAATCGAGGAGATTCATTTAAAGAATAAATATTAGAGTATAATATCTTGTTATAACAAAAATTTTTATTGGGGAGTACTAATTAAGTTGTTAAACTTGACTGTAGGATGCCAGGTGAAGAAGAAATTAGAGATATTCATGTAGTGAGTGAAGAATTAATAGTTGTACCCGAGCTAGTCGCAGAGATAGCAGCTGAGAGTGAGGAAGAAGAGGACCTTGAGGAGGATTTATTAGGAGAAATTTTTGATTGAAATATAGAATTGTAAGATCATATTCGTGAGTTAGAAGAGCAAGGTGAAGAACGACAGACGGTCGTGGAACAAAGGGATACAACAATTCAAGATTTTGCTACCCGATATGCGACGCTTGAACAGAAGCTCTCTTTGGCAGAGTATATGATAATAGGGCTGAAATCTGAGAATGCAAATGTCAAATATCAACTGAAAGAAAAAACAACTGAATAACTAAGAATGGAGGATGCATGGGTAAAAGCCGCACGATGCGTTGATATTGTAGAAAGGGACGTCCGATCCAAGAAGGCTAAAATAGATGATATGTATTTCTCTTTTTAGACAACAATTGGGAGAACCCAACATCGAGCTTTGAATTACCCTGTACAGAGCGGTCAACCCCAATTTGATATGGATCGAAGATTAATGATTCAGATCATGGATCAGAAGTATGATGAAGCAGTTGAGGGTGGAATGTGCCCTATAGTGAAGTTAAGTCCAGCGGTAATGATGACACCAAAGGCTGACCCGAACAAGTCAAAGTCGGTGGTTCAAGAAAGAGCATTTTTCATGACTTCTCAAAAAGCGAGGAACCCGAACGAAGTTATCACGGGTAAGCTAATCATAAACTCTTGTGAAGTCTATACCTTATTTTATATCGGTTCTACCCATTCTTTTATTTCACCTGCTTGTGCTCAACGTTTAAATTTGACTCAAGAGAAATTAGACTTTGACTTATCTGTTGAAACTCTGTTGGGAGAAACCTTCGTTACATCCACCATTTATAAATCGTGTTTAATTCAAATTGACACTTTCACATTACCTGTTGATCTCATCTCTTTGAAATTACTTGTATTTGATGTGATTTTAGGGATTGATTGGTTAACTACTCATCATGCTAAAATTGATTATTTTCGTAAGGTCGTTAGTTTTCATATTCCTAACCAACCTATTATGCGAATTCAAGCAACCAAACCACTAAAGTTAATCACTGTCATATCAAGCCATAAGGTCATTCGTTTATTGAAAAATGGATGTCAAGCTTTTTTAGCCCATGTCATAGATTTTAAACAAAAATACATTAGATTTGAATGATATTTCTATTGTTAATAAATTTCCTGAAGTATTTTTCGAAGAACTTCCTGGCCTACCCCAAGAGCGTGAAATCGAATTTTGTATTGACCTTGAACTTGATACAAAACCCATTTCCAAAACCCTATATCGAATGACTCCTATTGAACTTCATGAGTTAAAAACCCAACTACAGGAGTTGGTACCCAAGCCTCTATCTGGTGACTTTCTTTGTGGAATGAACCGAAGCCAGACTCTTTGTAGGGGACACCATATTTGTGCGGCGGTAAATTGATAGGTTTCATTGTGAGGTGCTATTCCAGGTTGGGATATGAGTCACAATTGAGAGCAACCTAAGTCAGTAATCGAAATACGTAGCTTTCTAGGCTTAGCTGATTATTATCGGAGATTCGTGAAAGGATTTTCTCGAATCGCCACTCCATTAACTTAGCTAACTCGTAAATATACCAAATTTAGATGGAGCAAGAAATGTGAGAAGAGCTTCCAAGAACTTAAGAGAAAACTCAATTCAGCACCTGTTCTGATAATACCATCCTAGAAAAGTAAATGTGGTAGCTGACGCGTTGAGTAGAAGGTCATATGCGGGTATGAGTGCGATATTGTCAACACAAAGACCCATTTGTATGACTTACAAAGGATGGAGATAGAGTTAAAGACTCCAGGGATCCATGTAAAGATGGCGAATGTATGAGTAGAACCGACTTTAATCGTTAAAGTTAGAGTTGCTTAAGCTACAGACCTCGAGTTGATGAATACGAAGGAGTTATTCTAGAAGTACGAATCAACGAAGAGAGAAAATCTCAACCCTCGATTCATTGGTCCATTTGAAATCCTCGATTGAGTAGGAATTGTGGCCTATATGCTCGCTTTACCCTGACTGAGCAAAAATCGGATATAACCGAATAACCGAATCGAATCAAAATAATTTAACTGAAATTTATTGATAATTCGGGTATTTTTTACAATTCGGTTATATCCGAATTTTTTTTGATTTACGGGTTCGGGTTTGGGTTTAAATTTTGTGTTATTCGGTAACCCCGAATAACCTAATAGAATGTTTAAAAACATTAAGGCTATTCAGTATTCAGTATTAGCTCTCCATCTCTTATCTCAGGTCAGTCCTCATATCTCGCTCATCAGTCCATCTCTAATTTCTCGATCTCTCATCTCTAACCTCTCATATTTTTATCTCTAATCTCTAAGTCTCTCAGTCCCTCATCTTGATATGCCCTAGCCCTAAATCACATCAGTCTCTCACCTCGATCTGCCCTAAGTCCCAAATTGCAAGTCGTGACTCCGATCGACCTCCAAACGGCAGACCAAAGTGATGAGTAGGTTTTATACCTACGAATCAGCCTTTAATTCGAGCTTAAACTGTGTTAATCCTGTTTATTTTATGTTCGTTTTTACTTGTTTATGTTGTTTTATGTTTAGGTGTGGTGGCGTAGCATGTGTGGCATAAATGGTGGGTTTGTGGAAGAATTTAGCATAAAATGAGCAAAAGGTGAGCTTCTACAGGATTATTCCCTGCTGGGGTGGACTTTATACAAGTAAAACCCCTGCTAGGGCGGGGGTACTTGAGCAAAAACAGGAGGACCCCTCGTCGGGGCGGGCCTTTAGAGAGCATAAACCCCCGTCGGGGCAGGGGTACGGGGCAAAGACAAGAGTCATATTTCACTTAGAGTTCTGCAGCAGCATCTAGGAAGAAAGTTGGCATGGCTTGGGACTTTGTTTGGCGTCGGTTTATGGACTAATTACGTGTGTTTTGGTGGACATAACAAAATAAGAGAGGGGATTAACATGAATTTATTCAATTATCAAGCTTGTGCCCTAATTTGAGAAAATTTTAGTGGAGGAAGGATTGAAGGTCAGAGTCACGAAGATTGCAAAGTTGGAAAGAAGAAGAAGGGTGGTTTTGTATTCATTCTACTTCTTTAATTCAGTTATTGTAATTGGGATGATGGATTCTTTTATGATTTCAATTTTTATTTTATTTATGATGAACTAATTTACTTATTAGGCTTATGATGGATCTTTATTGTTGAACGATGATTATGTAGCCTTAATTTCAGTTTGATAATCTATCCATTCAGTTTATCTATTGTGATTTGTACTTTGACTTATGAATTGCTTGATCACCAATTCTGTGTGGATTTGTATGGATTCGAGAGATGATGTATGAATCTAGACTTAGTCACTTTAGCATGTGTACTTGAATTCTATGTTAAATGGAATCTTGATGAATGTTGGGGTAGAGATATGCTTAGCATCGCATGTAATTAGGTAGAGAACTTGAACTTAAACCTTATTTGATTTTAATTCACATAGAGATATAGTGAGTTAGTTGATTAAGTTGTTTGACTTAATTCTATCAAATTTGTGGATTCAAGTTAATACGGCATTAGTGCATTGAGAAATAGCTAATTCTACTTAAGTGTTCTTGATTAATAAACTGAGATAGTGAATTGAACTGGAATAAGGTGTAATAATCGGAGTGAGACTTAAAGTGAAGTTGTAAGCCTAATTCTCCAATATTTGATTAAAGTTACGGGTTTTTAGTTGTGTTGATTGCTTGGTAGTTTTGATATTTTTAGTTTTTAATAGTTATAATCACTATTTTGTTTAGTTTAATAAAATTTGGATTAATAGAAAGCTGGTAATTGTTAGGAATAATTTCATTCTAATCTCTATGGGAACGATACTCGACTTATCATTATATTACTTGTTGACCACGTGCACTTACCTGTGAGCGTAATTAGATTTTGACCAACATAAAGTCTGGACGGAACCTTATCTCCGAGCCCCAACGGTATTTATTGACTCCAAGCCTCCGACCCTACGAGGTATCTACTTTATTTCACTCTCCTGTTTGGTTGCTTACTTCTTCTGCTTATTGGTTTCAACTCATGTATGAATTTAGGGTTCTAAATAGGTTTCAATTCGTTTTCTACAGTTGGGGGTTTTTGGTTTCAACTCATGTATGAATTTGGGGTTCTAAATGGGTTTCAATTGGTTTTCTGCAGTTGGTGGTTTTTGGTTTCAACTTATGTATAAATTTGGGGGTTTTTGGTTTCAGAATTTGGGGTTCTAAATAGGTTTCAATTGGTTTTCTGCAATTGGGGGTTTTTGGTTTCAACTCATGTATGAATTTTGGGGTTCTAAATGGGTTTCAATTAGTTTTCTACAGTTGGGGGTTTTTATGGGTTTGTTTCAGTATTCACGCTTGGGTTTGTTTGAGAATCAGTATTCACAGAATTAGAAATATATTTCTTAATTTAGGTTATTACCCGAACAACCGAATAATAAATTCGGTAATTCGGTAATTCGGTAAATCGGTAATTCGGTTATTGGGAAATTCGGCTACTTGTTCGGATACCAAAATTATATAAATTTTGGTTTTCGGTTATAACTGAATAGCCTATTCAATTCGGTTATAATCGAATGATCAGTCCTGCACTTTAAGGCCAAGTATGTCTCGCATTCGTAACGTTTTTCATATAACTATGTTACGTAAATATGTGGAAGACCCGAACCACATTATTGAATTAGAACCAGACGAGATAGCCGACGATTTAACGTATGAATAGGTACCTGTTAAAGTCCTGAATAAGAAGGAACATATTCTAAGCTCAAAGGTTATACCTCAAGTTAAAGTTTTATGGAGAAACCATGATATTGAGGAAATGACCTGGAAGTTAGAATCTGAAATGAAAACAAGTTATCCTCACCTCTTCAAACTACCAGGTACGTAAATTTCATGGACAAAATTTCATAAGGAGGGGAGATTGTAAGACCCTGAATTTTATGAAATAAAAGTATTCAATTTTTCTATTCAGTAAATGGTTAAATTGATAAAAGGTTAAAGTTAAGGGTGATATTTAAAATTTTTGCAAAGTAAGCAAGTTGTCTTAATAGATATTCGTTTGGTCGGAGAATATTCTTTTTGTCGGAAAATATCTGTACGACGACACAATCATTAGTGGACCCCACAACGGAATAACAGTCAGATATAGAAAGCGACAGAAATAACTTTTTTATAAAAATAACGACAAAATTTTTACCGTTAAACTGTTGAAATACCGATGATAAAAGAACAGTAATACACGTGGTTGCACAGTAACACACAGTATTGTACAGTATCTCCGATTATTGATGCTTACGTAAGAAGTCATTCAGTTTTATTCAATAATTGCTATAGTAGTTGCTGCATAGTATCTCATATTATTAATTCAATTATTGTCGCGGTATCATCTGCACAATATTTATATTATTAAATCAATAATTGAGACGACACATTTATTCATATTATTATTTGTATTATTGATAATGTCTAGAACGTTTTGTCGAGGAAATGAGTTAAGTTATTTAATTGCGCGCCAATAAGGAGAAATCCTTATCGGAAAGCCCCTTCTTTCCTGTGAATGATCTGGTTGTCAATATTATGAGTTATAATATTAATGATGAATAATTGTTAAAAGATTAAAAATGTGTTTATTTAAGATAAGTGATTTGTGGTAAATATTTATTCAATTTTTGATATAAATAGAGGGGTTTGTCATGAGAGTTTTTTTTTTGTAAGTTTGACTTATTATTCCATGGGGAGATGTACTAATTTTATGGACCGTTAGTTGTGGTTTTAATAGTAAATCAATATGGACCGTCGGTTGTGGTTTTAATAGTAAATCAATATGGACCGTCGATTATGGTTTTAATAGTAAATCAATCTGGACCGTCCATTTTAATAGTAAATCAATATGGACCGTCCGTGAATCAGTTACTATTTAGTCCATTCTCCTATAAATAGAATCTTATTTCTTCTTTCTTCTTTCATTCTCACCAATTCACTAAGACTCATAAAAGAAGCTACGGAGAGAGAAACTATAGAGAGAAAGAAGAAGAGTATTCTGCTATTTCACTATTGTAGTATCCAATCTTCTACTAAGGTAAGGGGTATTATTTTTGCATTCATAAGGAATATTATTTTCGTTCAATACTCGTAGGGGATATTATCTTCGTATTCATTTTTAATATGTGGGAATAACCTGTCCACGCGGATTACCGCATGACAGGTGAAAATCTATTTGCAGTTTCGTATATTATTTCTTTTCATATTCCTAAATC
The DNA here is from genome assembly GCA_016801055.1 of Panax notoginseng. NCBI lineage: Eukaryota > Viridiplantae > Streptophyta > Magnoliopsida > Apiales > Araliaceae > Panax > Panax notoginseng. The sequence goes on along the minus strand of CM029016.1, from coordinate 41,901,901 downwards.
TAAACTTACTATGGTAAGTATTGCTTCTATAATCCTTGAAATTAGTAGAATATCCTTGAGTTTTGCGCTTCATCTAGTAACGTTTCATTGGAATATTGGTCTGAATTTTCTTATTAAATTTTAATATTTTCCTTCGGGGTACTATTCACTCGGGTTACTATTCACGAGATACTATTCACTCAGGTACCATTCACTCGAGATACTATTCATGGGGTATCACTCACTCGGGATACTATTCACGATGTACTATTCACTTAGGATACTATTTACAGGGTACCATTTACTCGGGATACTAATGACGGGGTACTATTCATTTGGTACTATTCACTTAGGTACTATTCACCCGGGGTATTTTTCAAGAAAAAAATTAATTTCTTTTCTGACCAAATTATCTTTGATATATTAATCTTATTCTGAAATTGAATCCACATTTTGATCATCATGTTAACTATTTGGACATTCTTGAACTCTGGATAAATTGAATTATAAATCTCTAATATTTTTTCTTGATCTCACTTTATTGATTCCTTATATCATTGTCATCATCCTCATACTTATGTTGTGGTAAAAGTCATCTTTGGCCCGTAGTGCATAGATGGACTGTTGATTGTTATCATTATGATCAGGAATTTTGTATTGGTATAATCATAACCTGTAATGTTACAGACAAATGATGTGATAAAAGTCTTCTTTGGCCCGTAGTGCATAGATGGACAGTTGTTTGGCATGATCATGACCACTGGTGATACTAACGAATATCTTTGGCCCGTAGTGCATGGATAATTTGTTGATGTGATACTAACGAATATCCTTGGCCCGTAGTGCATGGATAATTCGATGATGTGAAATGTTTATTGATTGGTATTACAGGAAAAAAATATTGATAATGAATTTTAAATCATAGAAGATAGTAGTCATCATTCTCTACTCGACTCTTCTAATAGATTGCTGTTTCCGCTGCAGTTGTTGATCTAAAACTTGTTGTCTATTGTATTCTATCAGATTTTTCCTTGTTGAGGACTAAGGATAATTTGTTCTACATTATCTTAGTCATAATATTATTTACTAGGCTAGTTAAGCTCACCCTTTTCCTTTTGGTTCCATTGTTCTTCTCAGGAGGCGAGAATATAGCTAGGACTAGTAGGGGAGTGGAATAATGGTTCAAGATGGTTTCTATAGCAGTCCTCACTATTTTGTAAAATAGTGTAATAATAATTGTAATGATGACTTTATTTGAGTTTGGATATTGTCCACGAGACAATATTTGTTTAAAACTCAGCTATTGTGTTGTCGTATTTTGCACAACAGTTGTATAAATGAAGTTTGTATTTAAATTCTGTACCATGTATTTGGCGACTCAGAATGGGTTGTTTGAACCTATTATGGGGGCGTCACAAACAAGTAATAAAATGTAAGTATAGTATCGTTCCCACGAGAAATTATTAATAAAAATTACAAAATACTAACTCTTAACCAAACTAATTTTATTTAAACAATCAATTTAAGGTTATGAATTAAATTATTTAATTAAACTATTCCTAATTATCTCTAGTTAAAAATCAAATTATGGAGATTTAAGATCAAAACTTCACTTATTGCTTCAATTAAATTAATACACTTCTTATCAATTATGTTCACTATTCTGAATTGTTAATCAAGAACATATAAATAAATATGACCATCTCTCAATGCATCATACTCAAATCAATTTAAATCCACAGATGATAGAATTAAGAAAAACACTCTAATTAACTAATTCACTATATCTCTATGTGAATTACAATTAAAGAAGATTTAAAGCACAAATTCTCTATCAGATTACATGCGATGTATATGTATATCTCTACCCTAGACATAAATTATGAATTCTAATGTCATGTAGAAAACACAATCACATGCTATTATGATTAAATCTAAATCTATAATCCATCTCTCGAGTTCATATAGATTATCATGATAATTGTTAGCTAGGAAATTAAGCAATTCAACACAAACCATAATAGACAATCCAAAAATAATCACAATAATTAATAAAGAAGCATACTAAAAATAAACTATACAACAAGCTCCATTGTAATCTTAAACAAGAATTTAGTTCATGATTATTGAATTAAACCAAGAATCCACAACCGAATAAACATTAAAAGACAAAGATAGAAGTAGAGAAGAAGATAAAATCTGTTGTCTGCAAATTTGATGCTCCCTCTTGCTCCTGCTTTGAATCTTCAATGGTCTCCAAGTTGCTTTAATCTCCAAATCTTATAAGAACTAGGGTTTTGTCCTAATTTAATGAAAATCTAGTCTAAATGAAATCCTATAAGACCCCAACTTTTTATAAATAAAATTGATTTTCCTCTATTCATTATTTTGTTATAGTAAGGGGTTGGTTTGATTAATGTGGTTAGTTATGGATAAAATGCGCAAATATTTTAAGTAAGCAAGTGGTTATAAAATATTCATTATTGTCGGGAAATATTCATTTGGTCGTGAAATATTCTTACTGTCGGGGAATATTCGTACGATGGCGCAGTCATTTATGGGCCCCATAACGAAAAATTGTCGGATGACAAGTTTGAGTTTTTTTTTATAAATAACGGCATAGTTATTACCGTTAACACTGTTGGAATACCTGGTGGTTAAAGTACAGTAATACGCATGGTTGCATAGTAGCACACGGTATTGCACAATATTTTTGGATTATTGATCCTTACGTAAGAAGGCACTACTCAATAATTGTTATAATAATTACTGTTCAATATTTTATTTTATTGATTCAATAATTGCTACGTTGATATTTTATATTATTGTTATTTCAATAATTGTCACTGCATATTATTTTCTATTATCAGATCAATAATTAATATTATTTGAAAAATATTATTAGATAGCATTATTGGCAATGTCTAAGGAAGTTCTGTCTAGGAAATGGGTTTGGTCACCTAATTGTGCACTAGTAAGGAGAAATCCTTATCGGAATGTCCCCTCTTTTCTGTGAACGACCTGATTGTCATTATTGTGATTCTGTAATATTATTTGTAAAAATTAATTATTGATTTATATGATAAGAAAATATTTATTTTATGTAGATATAAATGAAGAAATTAATGCTGAGGTGTTTTATCAGTATTTTATCAGAATGGAGGTATTAAAAATCATCCGTATGTGATTTTCGGTCATTTTCTGTTTAGAATTTGGAAAATCTTTCTTCTACAAAGTTGTAGAGAATTAAAATTTATATGGAATGGACATAAGGTTCATATTTTTCTAATAAAAGGGCTATTTATTATGAATTATTGAAGTTTCGAAAATAAATATTTTTATTAAAAACATGGGTGAATCCCACTTTTTGTTGTTATGGAAAAAATGACTAAATTTCAAGTGTGGTGTGCGTAAATAGCAATGGGTAAAAGTCACCGGTAGTAGGTCAGTCTGCTTTGGCGTTCTAAGTATTTTCCTATAAATAGGGTGTTTAGGTTAGAATTAAAAATCACACCAGAATTTGAAGTTTTCTCTCTCTATAAAATCGAGCGTATTTTTGTGAGTATTTAGATATCTTGAGTGTTTCTATTCAGTGCAAGTTTCCTTCAATATTATATCTGATATTTTAGCAAGAAGTACTATTCTTTTGAAGTAAGAGATGTTATTTTTTTCGTAAATGATGTTATTTCGTTCAATATCATTATGCCAAAATATTGGTATGAAATTTTTACCTTTTCATGTCGAGGTTACTATTCACGTATACGACACTATTCATGAATACGACACTATTCACGAATACGGTACTATTTACGAGTACTATTCACGAAGTATAATTTTTCTTATGAAATTGTTACCTTTTGTGTCGGGGTTACTATTCACATATATGGCACTATTCATAGAAAAGTTAACTTTTCTTTTCTTTGTTCAAGTTGTCTATTATGGTTACTATCTTTGATTGTATCCTTATTTTGATATTCATTCTTGAATTTTGCTCCAAAATTGATTATTATGGAGTATTTTTGAACTTGGATAAACCAAAGTACGAATTCCTAATCCTTGTCCTTTAATTTCACTGGATTCGTTGTCTTTAAAATATTTTCTTCATCCTCAGTCCTAAATGATGATATAACTGAATATCTTTGGCCTGTAATGTAAAGATGAATGATTACCTGATGAATATCTTTGACACGTACTGCAAAGATGGACAGGTGTTGAGATTAACATGACCAACTGGTGATACAAATGAATATCTTTGGCCTGTAGTGCAAAGATGAATATTTGATTTAAGATGTATATTGAGTGATGTTACATGGATAAAATATTGATGATGAACTTTTAAATCATAGAAGATAGTAAATTTCATTCTCTATTTAACTCTTCTAATGAATTGTTATTTTTGCTTCGAATATTGATCTAAAACTTGTTGTCCATTATATTTTATCTGATTTATTGAAGGGTAACGATAATTTATTCTACATTATCTTAGTCATAACATTCTTTACTGGACTAGTTGAGCTTACCCTTTTCCTTTTTGTTCTATTTTTCTTCTCAAGAAGTAAGAATATAACGAAAATTAGTCGGGGTGTGGAGTGATGTTTCAAGTTAGTTATTTTAGCAGTCCTTACTATTTTGTAAAATAGTGTATGAATAATTGTAATGAGGACTTATTTGAGTTTGGATATTGTCTAGAAGACAATATTTGTATTTAAACTCACAGCTTATGTGTTGTCGTATTTTGCACGACAATTGTAATAATGAAGTTGTAGTTATTTTCTGTACCATGTATTTGGCGACTCAGAATGGGTTGTGTGGACCTATTTTGGGGGCGTCACAGTTGGTATTATAGCTTAGGGATATGATCTCTGATGGAGATCTGGGGTTAGAACTAGGAAGGGAATGACGAGTAAATCCTTCGCTAGTGTGTCCTATCAAAGTTTATTTGTGTTTAATTGGTCGGTCAGAATATAGGGATAATATGTGGTATGTCAATTTCTTTAATCAACCCTTGTTTTATGATAGTATTTGAGAATGACAGCTGAAAATGTTAACAATGGAGTGAATGAGATAGTGGAGACACCTTTAATCACTAACCAGGAGAACGTGCAATAGGATGACAATGTTCTTCCTGTAAACAACACCACTGATCAAACGATGAATGATGTGATGTTTAGAAGCTTTTTACAGTTCATGCAAAATCATACGAGGGAAACTCGTGTACAAAATACGGGTGGAAATAATAGCAATGCACGGCTTGTCACAGCCAAACAGTTCAAAGAGTTGGGACCACCAGAGTTTTTGGGAAAGCCGAATCCGATCAAGGTGGAAACGTGGGTTAAGCAAATTATCAAGATATTTGATGTCTTGGAATGCACAGAGGAACAAAAGGTTCCATTCACCACCTTTATGTTCCGTGGTGAGGCAGATTACTGGTGGGAATCTATGAAGCGTACCCAGCTAGCCGCACTCTATATGTCTTGGAAAATATTTCAGAAACTGTTCAATGACAAGTACTTTCCTGAAAGTATTCGTCATATGAAGGAGGTAGAGTTTATTTGACTGGAACAGAACAACATGACTATGTCCCAGTACGAGGCTAAGTTCGCGGAGTTATCCAGGTTTGCACCTCATTTGGTAGAGAATGAGGAACGTATGACGTGGATGTTTCTAAGAGGTTTGAAACTAGAAATTCGTCAATACCTTATCTTTCACAAATTTTCTCTATATTCAGATGTTGTGAACATGACTTAATTATTAGAGCGAGATAATGAGTATATTCTACTAAGGGAGCATAACCAGGGTCATACCGGTGGCAGCAGTCATCGGAGTAATGATAGCTAGCGGGGAGGAAAATATCCGGACAAAAGCGGTAACTACTATGGTGGTAATAGTGGCCATGATAGTAAAAGAAACGAGTCGGGGGGAGATTTCAAAAAGAGAAGGTACAATAATGACAACGTGAAGACATCAGCACCAACATCAACTGTTCCTAGTGGAGGAGAACGGCCACCGGTCGTATGATATAAATGAGGAAAAGAGGGACATATCAGCCCAAACTGCCCACAATAATCCAAGGTGTGTTATAACTGTGGAAAGGAAGGTCATATAGCTAGAGATTGTTTTGTAGAGAAACCAAGTTCAGTGGGAATGGTGACTCCAAAGGCTGTCCCGGACAAGTCAAAGTCAGTGGTTCCTGGAAGAGCGTTTGTCGTGATTGCCCAAAACGTGAGAAACCCAAATGAGGTGATCACGGGTAAGCTAAACATAAACTCTTGCAAAGTTTATACCTTATTAGATACCGGTTCTACCCATTCTTTTATCTCTCCTGCTTGTGCTCAACGTTTGAACTTGACTCTGGAGAAATTAGACTTTGAGTTATCAGTTGAGACTCTGTTAGGAGAAACTTTTATTACATCTACTGTTTATAAATCTTGCTTGATCCAAGTTGGTACCATTACATTACCTGTGATCTTATTTCTTTGAAAATACTTGCATTTGATGTGATTTTAGGGATTGATTAGTTAACTATTCATCATGGCAAAATTGATTATTTTCGTAAGGTTGTTAGTTTTCATATTCCTAACCAACTTGTTATGCGAATTCAAGCAACCAAACCACTAAAGTCAATCACTGTCATATCAATTCATAAAATCAGTCTTTTATTGAAAAACGAATGTCAAGCTTTCTTAGCCCATGTCATGGACTTGAACAAAAAAACGTCAGATTTGAATAATATTTCTGTTGTTAGTGAATTTCCTGACGTATTTCCTGAAGAACTTCCTGGTCTACCCCCAAAACGTGAAGTTGAATTTTTTATTGACCTTGAACCTGGTACAAAACCCATTTCTAAAACCCCATATCGAATGACTCCTATTGAACTTAAGGAGTTAAAGGTACAACTACAGGAGTTGTTAGACATCGGTTTCATTCGACCTAGTACATCTCCTTGGGGTGCTCCTATTTTATTCGTATAGTAGAAAGACAGGAGTGTAGAAACTCAAAATTTTGCATTCCTGTTACTAATCCTGCAGGAGGGCAGAATCGTCTTTCAGAGATAACCCTGAAGGATAACTCAACACAGTCCCGGAGACAACCCCGGGATACTCAGTCTTTACCATCTCGGAGACAACCCCGAGATAGTCAGTCATAGTCCTGTAGACATCCCTAAGGAATGCAGTCACAGTTTCGGAGACAACCCCGAAATCCTCAGTTCCATCTCGGAGACAACCCCGAGATCTTCATTTCCAATCCTGGAGACAACCCCGGGAGATACAGTTCAAACCTCGAAGACAACCTCGAGGAATGCAGTTACAATTCCGGAGATAACCCTAGAAAGGCTTGTTTCAAACCCATGCGATCAGCTTCAACACTCGGCGATAACCCCGAGGCACTTATTCCCCAAGCCCGGAGATAACCCCGAGAGGTTAGGCACACCTCAGAGACAACCCTGAGGGCGATCAATACTTGCAGTAGTCTAATCTCAGAGATAACCCTGAGCAACAACCGCTAAATTAGCTCAAACCGGAGATAACCTCGGTGAGGGGAGAAATCTTCATTTTGCCATTGCACCGTCTCAACAACATTTCAACATACATTCTACACAGAAGTGTCCTATAAGAATCAAAGAGCTCCAATCCCGAGTGACTACTACACAAGACAACACACCGAATAGAATTTGAAGCCTGAAGACCAAGGGCATGGTCCCATCTTCCTGACTTCGTACAACCTTTAATCCCATGTCATTGTGTAGGTATCGACAACAGCATGCCGAAAAAGGTCTTATACACCTCGATCGGATGCTCAGATTAAAGTTCTGAATGTTCGAGTGGACAACACGTTGCACGCGTGCACGTATTTCGAGACGGCAGGATCATCGGAGCCCGGAGCAGCCCGGGCAGCCGTAGGTGCATCTGCGGCTACCGCAGGTACACCTACAGCTCTCCCCTCTATAAATAAAGGGCTTAGGGCAACCATTTTGTATAGAACAAAGGCAAGGAAGCCCTGTCCAATTTGCTTTGTACACACTATAAACTGAGTGCTTTCTCATTTTAAACACTTGTGAGCTTCTATATTGCTATATTTTTACCGGCGGGAGCCGAGTGTTCATCCATTTAAAACTATTGAAGTCTTCTTTGGCAGTCCATTGTAAGCCTTCTTACACCTTCTAAAGCCTTTCTCCACTACTGTGCACACACTGTTCTTCACGTTGAGAGTCGTGTAGCATGTGTATGCCCATGGCTTTTATTTCTTTTTGTATATATATATATATATATATTATATATGGACTGACATTATCGAGTTATGCCTCGATTGAGCATCTCATTCCTAAGACTGTTTGTAGTGGCATCTCATTCCTTTTTGATATGTTGCCCACCCTTTGGCATCTATCACAACTTTTAACAAACTGGTGGGCGTCCGTAAATAATATAGGCCAATAAAACTCGGCTTGAAGAACCTTCCTACTGTTCTCTCGCTTCCGTAATGTCCCCCGTATACAGACGAATGACATTCATGAAAAATATTATTCACCTTGCTATAGGGCACACACCTTCTAATCATCTTGTCGGCGCACTGTTTAAATAGGTATGGCTCATCCCACATATACCACTTGACGTTATGTAGGAATTTCTTTTTCTGCTGACGTGTAAGATCAGGGGGAAGTATATTGCTCACTAGATAGTTTGCGAAGTCCGCGTACCATGGGAATTCCTCATTGACTCCAAACATTTGTTCATCCAGAAATGAATCATTAATTACACATTTGTCCTCATCATCTTTACCCTGATTTTCCAGTCTTGATAAATGATCTGCAACTTGATTTTCCGTCCCCTTTCTATGTTTTATTTCCAAGTCAAATTCCTGTAGAAGGAGAATCCATCTGATAAGGCGTGGCTTAGCATCTATCTTTGAGATTAGGTATCGAATAGCAGAATGATCCATATAAACTGCAACCTTATTTCCGATCAAATATGCCCGGAATTTATCGAAGGCATAAACTACTACAAGCAATTCCTTTTCCGTAGTTGTGTAATTCATTTGGGTCTCCGTGAGTATCTTACTTGCATAGTATATGGCATGAAATACCTTCTCTAGGCATTGGCCTAAGACAGCCCCAACCGCATAATCATTTGCATCACACATTAATTCAAACGACAAATTCCAATCCGGTGCTACGATTACTGGACTTGTAGTCAATTTCTTCTTCAATAGCTCGAATGCCAACTTACAATCCTCATCAAACTTAAAAACCGAATCCTTCTCTAAAAGACTGCACAATGGTTTTGTAATTTTAGAGAAGTCTTTTATAAATCTCCTGTAGAACCCGACATGTCACAAAAAGCTTCGAATTCCCTTAACTAAACTTGGTGGAGGAAGCTTTTCAATCGTTTCCAACTTTGCTTTATCAACCTCTAATCCTTTAGCTGAAACCTTGTGACCTAAAATTATTCCTTCCTCAACCATGAAATGGCACTTTTCCCAGTTAAGTACCAAGTTCGTGTTTGTGCATCTCTGTAAAACCATCACCAAATTTTCTAGGCAAGCATGAAAATCATCCCCATGGACAGAAAAGTCGTCCATGAAGACTTCCACATTTTCTCCACCATGTTCGAGAAGATGGCCATCATACACCTTTGGAAGGTCGCGGGTGCATTACACAAGCCGAATGACATTCTCCTGAATGCGAATGTGCCGTATGGGCACGTGAAAGTAGTCTTCTCTTGATCTTCAGGAGCAATGACTATCTGATTATATCCCGAATACCCATCCAATAAGCAGTAGTATTCGTGTCTCGCTAATCTGTCCAACATCTGATCGATAAAAGGCAAAAGAAAGTGATCTTTACGGGTTACCTTATTCAGCTTCCAGTAGTCCATGCAAACCCTCCAACCTGTCACTGTCCATGTCGAGAATTAGATCATTGTCATCATTTTGTACCACGATCATTCCTCCTTTTTTCGGCACACACTGAACCGGACTGACCCACTTACTGTCGAAAATAGGGTAGATGATACCAGCGTCCAACCATTTCAGTATTTCTTTCTTCACAACTTCCTTCATAATTGGGTTTAGCCGTCTCTGTTGCTCCACCGTTGGCTTTGCATCCTCTTCCATTAGAATTTTGTGCATGCAAAAGGATGGGCTGATTCCCTTGATATCCGCGATTATCCATCCTATAGCCGATTTATGTTCTCTAAGCACCCTCAGCAACTTACTTTCCTGTAATTCATTAAGCGCAGCTATAATAATAACAGGTAAAGTATTAGAATTACCTAAGTACGCATATCTAAGGTTTTTAGGTAGTGGTTTTAGCTCCAGAATAGGTGGCTCCTCCAATGACGGTTTCATCCTTGTTGTAGCTCTTTCCTCCATGTACAATGGTTCAAATGGTTCTTTGAATCTGCTAACTCGTGGCAGGGAGTCTAACATCTTCAAATAATCCATAAATTCTGGATCATCTAATTCTTCATCTCCCAATAATGTCGTTTCCAATGGATCGTTAACCAAACTTTTACTCATGTCTTCGCTGATTATCTGATCAATGGTATCCATCCTGAAACACTCTTTTTCATCCGTAGGGAATTTCATGGCCTTGAAAACATTAAACTTTACTTCTTGATCTTGGACCTTCATAGTTAGTTCACCTTTTTGTACGTCGATGAGTATCCTACCCGTAGCCAAAAACGGTCTCCCTAGGATAATTGGGATGTTCTTATCTCCCTCGAAATCAAGAATTATGAAATTCGCGGGGAATATAAATTTGTTAACCTTGACCAAGATGTCCTCCACAATGCCTCTTGGGTACGTGACTGACCTATCTGCTAACTGCAATGAGATGTTCATAGGCTTTGGAGCGGGTATACCTAATTATGTATAAACTGATAATGGCATAAGGTTTACGCTTGCTCCCAAATCACATAAACACTTGTTGAACACCGTGTTCCCAATTGTGTACAGAATGGTAAAACTCCCCAGATCTTTCAACTTTGGTGGCAACTTCCGCTGTAAAACTGCACTACACTCCTCTGTTAATGCCACTGTTTCGAAATCTTCCAACTTCTTTTTCCTAGACAGAATACCTTTCATAAATTTCGCATAACTTGGCATCTGCTCTAGGGCTTCTGCGAAAGGGATGTTAATATGAAGTTTCTTAAATACTTCCAAAAAATTTTCGAACTGCTTATCTAATTTCTGCTTTTGGACTCTCTGCTGTAACGGTGGTGGAGGATACACAACTGGCTTGTCATCTAACTTTGTTTGCTCAACTTGCTTATCCTCACCCTATTTTTCTTCAACCACTTTGTTCTCATCAACTTTGTCCTTCGTTCTAACTGAATTTTTTGCACTTTTCCCATCTAGATGTTTTCCACTTCTCAAAGTGATTGCCTGACACTGTTCGTGATTTCCCTTCGAATTTTTTAGGTGTCACTTGGTAGAGTCCCTTGCGGTCTATTGTTCAATGCTAATGCAATTTGTCCCATCTGATTTTCCAAATTCTTGATGGCTATCTCTTGCGATTTCATACCATTGCTTGGTTTTTCATAGTTACCTCGTTGCTTGTTATATACTTTGACAACAACTTCTCTAAATCTGATTTCCTCTCTTGATGTTGAGCTGGTTGTTGCTGTTGATTCTGAAATCCTGGGGGATAAGATGAGTGTGGAGCTTGCTGATGCTGATTATTACTCCATAAAAAGTTAGGATTATTCTTATTCCCTAGATTGTATGTATTCTGGTACGTATTATGTGGAATTCTATTGTAGCTACCCACAAATTGCACTGACGCTGGGTTGATTGCACATTGATCTGTAGGATGTTCACCCGCGCACAATTCACAAATAACTGCAACTTGCTATGTCTGTACCCCTGACCAAGCATCGAACTTCTTAGCGAGCGCTGAAATCTGCGTTGTTATTGCCATCACTCCATCTACCTCTAACACTCCAGCTACCATAGGTTGTGTCATTCTTGCCATGGGCCACTGATAGTTGTTAACTGCCATTGTCTCTATCAATTGATACGCATCCTTATAATTCTTTGCCATAAGAGCTCCACCTGGAACTACATCAATACTAGTCTTAAGATTCCTATGTAATCCATTGTAAAATGTGTTCATTTGCAACCACTTAGGCAATCCGTGATGTGGGCATTTTCTGAGCAACTCTTTGTATCTCTCCCATGCCTCGTACAATGATTCCCCATGTGGCTGATCAAACATAGTAATCTCGTTTCTTATCTTTGCAGTCTTCGCTGGTGGGAAATATTTAGCTAGAAACTTCTGAGGCAGGTCACCCCATGTAGTTATTGAACCCGATGGTAGAGAGTGTAACCAACTCTTTGCCTTATCCAGCAAAGTGAATGGGAACAAGCAAAGTCTGACTGCTTCATCCGACACCCCATTGTATTTGAAAGTGTCGCATATCTCCAAAAAGCTGATCAAATGCTCATTCGGATCATCATTCGCTAATCCCCCAAACTGAACCGAGTTTTGGATCATCTGAATAGTCCCAGGCTTGATTTCAAATTTGTTCGCAGCTATAGCAGGCTTGGTGATACTTGACTGTAACTCAGTCACCTTGGGTGTAGCAAAGTCCCTCAATGCTTTTTGGTCTTCGGCAACCATTGCTTCTTCTTTTTCAGAATTTTCGAAGTCGTCCCTTGTTTCCTTGATCCACTTACTTAGCCTTTGAAACCGTCTCTCAATGTTGTCCTCAAAAGGAAGCAAGTCTGAATTTTTGGATCGAGTTTGCATAAACCAACTTCAAAAACCTGAAATAAGGCGAACAAAACAAAAATAAAAATGTTTAAGTAAAACTGGAATAATTAAACTGAATATCGCAAAATATTAAAATCTATACTAAAATATCCCCGACAGCGGTGCCAAAAACTTGTTGGGTAAAATCTAATTACGCACAACACGCAAGTATACATAGTCAACAAGTAATATAATAGTAAGTAGAGTATCGTTCCTATAGACACTTTAATAAGAAATCAACCCTTACAATTACCAATTTCCTATTAATCCTAATTTTATTAAACTAACCAATTTCAAGTTTGTACTAAAAGTATTAAAAATATTAAAATTACCAAACAATCAACAAACCCTATAAACTAAATTTTTCAAACAAATATTGGAGAATTAGGCTTACGAATTCACTCTAAGCATCACTCTGATTATTACACCTTATTCTAGTTTAATTCACTATCTCAATTTATTAATCAAGAACACGTATGTAGAACTAGCCACCTCTGGATGTACTAATACCGTATTAACTCAAATCCATAAATTAGATAGAATCAAGTTAAACACCTTAATCAACTAACTCACTATATTTCTATGTGAATTACAATCAAAGAAGGTTTAAGTTCAAGCTCTTTATCTGATTACATGCGATGTCAAGCATATCTCTACCTTAACATTCATCAAGATTCTGTTCATTCACAAAATTCAAGAACAAATGCTATATTAACTAAGTCTAGACTTATACTTCCTCTCTTGAATCCATACAAGTTCACAAAGAATTATTGATAAGGCAATTCATAAATTCAAGCTCAAATTAATATAGATAAACTGAATAATAGCTCATTACACTGAAAATCAAAGCTACATAACCATCGTTCCACTTAAAGATCCGTCATAAGCCTAAAAATTACTTAGTTCATTATCAATGAAATAACAACTAAATAAATTAAAGAAAACATCCTTCCAATTACAAATATGAGTCTAGAGATGAAGAATAATTCATAACACCCTTCACTTTAGCCTTAATCTGCAATTGATATGAAAATCCTTCAATATCCTCACTCCAATGCTTGCTCCAAAATCTGTCCTTAATCTCTGTTAATCCTTGCGTGTCATTGATCTTGTTGTTTGATGTAACTATATGTCCAATACATGTATTCTGGTCTCAATCCCACACCATCTAGAGTCCCAAAGCATTCCATGTACTAAAGCTCACGTCATAGCAGTGTTTGAAACAACTTAGGACTATTCTGATTCGGGACCCCCAGCCCCGGCGGGGGTATTGGCTTTCACAAAGCCCGCCCCGGCGGGCTTATCTCTTGTTATCTGATGTGAAAACCCCCCGCCCTGGCGGGGGTGTAAGGCTTAAAAACGCCCACCCCGGCGGGCTAGGCTCCTGTCAAATGAACATGTTTTGCTCCACTTTCTCCATTTCTTGCCACAATTTCACCCTTGTTTTGATCATGTGCCACACCACCAAACCTACACACAAAATAACAATAAACAAGTAAAAACGAACATGAGAACAAGGAATTAACACCGATTAAGCTTGAAGTAGGAACCGATTCGCGGGATAAAACCCACTTATCAATTAGGAGATCCTTACACACATTTGAAGGTATTCATCGGAGAACTCAGATCTTATGCTGAGGACGAGAAGCTCAGAATGCAGTTGTTCCAGAAAAGTCTGACTGGAGAAGCCCGATCATGGTATACCAGATTAGACAACTCCAAGATCCATAGCTGGGAGGAGCTAGCTCATGCCTTCCTCAGTCAGTACAGCTTCCAGTCTCAGATGGCCCTGACCGGTACCAAATTACTAAATTCAGGAAACAAACCAATGAATCTTTCATAGAGTATTCTCAAAGGTAGAGGCGCCTTGCTACTCAAGTTGTTCCCTCTATGAATGATTCTGAGATGGTGATGACCTTCATAGACATACAAGAAGCTCCCTTCTATGAGAGAGTCTTAGCTGGTATTGGAAAACCATTCTCTGAAATGATTAAGCATGGGGAGATGGCTGAGATGTGATTGAAGTCAGGAAAGATTCAAGACCTAGCTGCCCTTAAAGCTGTTGCTGAACATATCCAGTCCGAAAATTATGGAAACAACCTCCGGAGGGTCCATAAAAAGAAAGAGGAGGATGTTTCCTTGATACTACAAGGTCAGAAAAGCAGTCAGAATATGCCTATCCATAGGAGAAATTACTCCCCCTTTCAAGCATAATCTTCGAACCCTTCTTCGCCAAAGGGTGGAGAAGTTAGACGCACTCGAATGTTCACCCCCTTAGGGGACTCACTCGAGAACATTCTCAATCTTCTGACAACTCAGAAGAAAATTACTCATCTTCTTCCACCAGCCAACTCGAATGGGACTACGCACAGTTCCAATTTATGATGGAACGAAATATAAAAGCTCTTTGCAAGCAAGTTGGGTAATTGGCAGAACTAGTGATTCATTAGCACCAAGTCACACGCCAATTAGTCAGTCAGGAGCATGCTAGCCTCCTTCCTTTTGTCATGAATACTCCATCATCATCTCCAGAAAGTGAAACAATGGAGGATAAAGTTGCAAAAAGAGTAGATGCCAAGGCCCGCCGGGATTTTGCCAACAAGAGGGAATTTACGTACCTTGGCCAACCTATGGAGGAAATATTTCAGATGCTGATCAATGAAGGTAGAATTACAGATCTATTACCTCCAATCAATCCCCGTTTAAGGCAGTCTAATGTAGTATGTCAGTATCACTCCCACTCTCGCGGTCACAACACAAAAGAATGCTGGGCACTCCGCCACCTTATTCAGAATTTAATTGATAGTGGTGTCCTGTAGCTGGCAGACGATAACCCTATTTTACTAGAGAGTGGGGACGCATTTCCTAAAAAATGGAAGGAAGTCGTAGCGGTTATTTCTTCTGAGACAGACTCAGCTACCTCCTTACATACAATCTAACCAATTTAACTCAAAGGTGTTGACAATCCATTGAAAGTGGCTACGCCAGAGCTAATTATCTTGCCATTCAGACCACAATATCATGTTGTCAGCCTACAAAAAGTTCCATGGAATTATGGAGGGGCTGAAGGATCCACATCTCACATAATTGCTGCAGTATCGAAGGATAATCCACTGTATCTTCCCCAACGGGTGATGAAGCCTACCATCAAGACAAAGGGGAAGATTCCCATGGAAAAAGTGGAAGAATTTCTCTGTACTATGGGCCATAATGAAGCCAAGGTGGTTTCAAGCTTAAGAGAAGCTCCACATCAAATTTTCATACTGGACTTGGTTTTCTCTTTCGAAGATCACAAGAAGGTATTGCTCAGGGTTTTGGAAGAAGCCCAACTGCCTAAGTCAATAGATGTTGAGAAATTCCAGTATCTGGTGGATCACATTTTAAACAACAGTGTGATATCTTTCACTGACGATGATATACCTCCCGAAGGGACCGGTCATTGCAAGCCGTTGCACATAGCGGTTTTGTCTTTTGGATACATGGTGGGAGGAGTTTTGATAGACGGAGGATCATCTTTGAATATCTGTCCTTATGCCACTTTGGTGAATATGAACATCAATCTCAATCGGATCCGAAGCAGCCATACGGTTATCAAAGCTTTTGATATATCCCGACGAAACTCGGTCGGAGAGATTGAACTGCCAATGGAGATTGGTCCACATATATTTTGCGTATCTTTTCACGTTCTCAAAATAGATACAGGATACAACCTGCTTTTGGGAAGACCATGGATTCATATGGCCGGAGCCGTCCCCTCCACTCTTTACCAACAACTTAAATATATCATCAACAATAACTTAGTCATTGTCGATGTTGAGCTGGAATGTCCTGAACAAGGTGACATACCACTCATCAGCTTCAATTCAGAAGTTGAGCTGGTCAGTTTTCATGCCCTAGAGGTGAGCAACACTCACTACCATCCTGTTGGGGCGCCACCTCTCATACTCTAGATTTCTGCCAAAGTAATGTCGGCCACTCAAGAAATGATGTCTTTGGGCTATCAACTTGGACAAGGGTTGTGCGAGACCCCGAATTTTATGAAATAAAAGTATTCAATTTTTCTATTTTGGTAAATGGTTAAATTGATAAAAGGTTAAAGTTAAGGGTGATATGTGAATTTATTTTTTAAAGTAAACAAGTTATCATAAAATACCTGGTCACTATTCACGAGTTACTATTCACGAGTTACTATTCACCAAAATTACTATTCACTCTAGTATCGTTCACTCGAGTATTTGGGATATTTTTTGTGTTGGAGTACTATTCATGAGTTACTAATCATGAGTTACTATTCACAGGTTACTATTCACCCAAATTACTATTCACTTTAGTATTGTTCACTCGAGTATTTGGGACACTTTTTGTGCTGAAGTTACTATTCATGAGTTACTATTCACAGGTTACTATTCACCTAAATTACTATTCACTCTAGTATTGTTCACTCGAGTATTTGGGACACTTTTTGTGTCGGAGTTACTATTCACGAGTTACTATTCATGCGTTACTATTCACCCAAATTACTATTCACTCTAGTATTGTTCACTCGAGTATTTGGGACACTTTTTGTGTCAGAGTACTATTCACGAGTTACTATTCACGGGAAATATTCGTACGGCGGTACAATCATTGGTGGACCCCACAACGGAATTATTGTCGGATTGAGAAAACGACAAAAATATTTTATTAAAAATAACGGCGGAAGTTTTACCGTTGATACTATTGAACTACTCGGTAGTAAAAGTACAGTAATACGTGTGGTTGCATAGTAGCACACGGTATTGATGCTTATGTGAGAAGTCACTCAGTTTGATTCAATTATTGTCAATTAATAATATGAATTATTTAGCGAGAATGAGGTTTTGTTTTATTCGTATTATTAACGTAATAAAACAGAAACATCTTTTTATATAAAACAGAATACTTTATTAAAGTTATTCTATAAATAGAATATATTATATTTTATTTAAAAGATTTTTCTTTAAATATGGACCGTCAGATTAAAGTAAATCAATCTGGACCGTTCATGGATTAGTTACTATGCATTTCATTTTTCTATAAATAGAAGCTCATTCCTTCATTATTTTCTTACGAATTCACTGAACTCTAGAGAGAGAAACTATAGGGAGAAAGTAGAAGAGTATTCTGCCACTTAACTACTTCTTTATTTCAGTTCTTCTTTAAAACGGTAAGGGGTGTTATTCTTTCTTATTCATGAAGAGAACTTCTGTTATTTCATTCTTTAATATTCTGTTGGAATAACCTATAAAAGTGGCATACCCTATACATGAACTGTATACGCGGCATACCCTATACTTGGTGAAATCCTTATGTTATTCCATTCTTTATTATTCTGTTGGAATAACCTGTATGCGTGGTTTACCCTATACTTGGTGGAATGACCTGTATATGCGGTTTACCCAATACTTGGTGATCTTCTTCTGTTATTCCATTCTTTATTATTATGTTGGAATAACTTGTTTATGCGAAGTACCGCATACTTGGTGAAACTCTTTTATTATTCCGTTCTTTACGATTCTGTCGGAATATCCTGTCGGTGTGAATTTCACCTGACCTGGTTCCATCATTTATTATTCTGCATTTATTATTCTGTCGGAATATCCTGTTGGTGTGAATTTCACCTGACCTGGTTCCATATTTATTATTCCGCATTTATTATTCTGTTGAAAATAACCTGTCTGTGCGGTCTCTATCGCATGCATGGTGAATCCTTCTGTTATTCCATTCTTTATTATTCTGTTGGAATAACATGTCTATGTGGATTGCCACATGAATGGTGAATGATCCTTTATATTCATTCCTTATTAAATTGTGGAAATGATCAGTATACATGGATTACCGCATGGCTGGTGAAAATCCATTTGCAGTTTCATATATTCTTTATTATACTCATTTGGTTAAAGTTTTGATTTTTATACTCCATGAAATTAGTGGAATATCCTTGATATTTGCGCTTCATCCAGTATCTTTTCATGAAAATATTCTTCTGAGCATTCTTGACTGTTACTTTACAAAGAAGTATCATGTTGACAATTTGGATATTATTAGTTCCTAGATAAACTAATTCTTGAACTTGTTTAATTGAATTCCTATAACATTGTCATCATCCTCATGTTTATTTTATGTTAAAAGTCATCTTTGGCTTACGTACATAGATGGACTTAGTATGATTATGACCAGGGATCATTCGGTATAATCATGAACTGTGATGTTATAAGTGGTGTGGTAAAAGTCCTCAGTGGCTTGTAATACATTGATATACAGTTTTTGGTATGATTATGACCAAGAATTTTTCGGTATAGTCATGATCATTGATGATTTAATGAATATCCTTGGCCCGTAATACAAGGATGATTAGAAAATGTGGTTTATTTATTAAGCTGAGTCTCGGTGATAAAGGTTGATGAAAATATTTTTAAATCATAGAAGATAGTAGGTTTTATTCTCTACTTGACTCTTCTAATGGATTACTTATTCCGCTGCAGTTAAACTTGACGTCTATTGTATTTTATCAGTTTAACATTGTTAAAAACTATTGATAATTTATTCTTCATTATCTTAGTCATAATATTTCTTACTGGGCTAGTTGAGCTCACCCTTTCTTTCAATGTTCTCTTCAGGAAATGAGAATATAGCTGGGACGAGTGAGGGAAAGGAGTGATGGTCCAGAAGATAGCATTAGTAGTCCTCACCATTCTGTTAAATAGTGTGACAATAAATGTAATGAGGACTCCTTGAGTATGGATATTGTCTAGATGACAATATTCCTATTAGAACTCTCAGTTTATGTATTGTCGTATGTTACACGATATTTGTATAATTAAGTTTGTATTTGTATTTTGTACCATGTATCTGACGACCCAAGATGGGTGATGAATACCCGATTTTGGGGGCGTCATAGTTAGTATCAGAGCTTAGGGATATGATCCCTGGCTGAGATGTGAGATAAGAACTAGGAGGGGAGAGACGGGGAATTCGTTCGCTAGTATGACCTACCTAAGTTTATTTGGTATTTAATTGGTCGGTCAGAGTATAGGGATAATATGTGATATGTTAATTAACCCTTGTTTGGTGGCAGTGTTTGAAAATGACATCTAACAATGTTGAGATAAGCATTGGAGCAAAATAATATGACCATATCGCAATACGAGGCTAAGTTTGCGGAGTTATCCCGGTTTGCATCCAATTTGGTCGATAATGAGGAGCGAATGACGCGAATGTTTCTAAGAGGTTTGAAACCCTATATACGTCAATACCTTATCCTCATGTTTATGTTGAAAGTCATCTGTGGCCTGTAGTGCATAGATGGATTTAGTATGATTATGACCAGGGATTATTCGGTATAATCATGACTGTAATATTACAAATGATGTGAAAAAAAAGTCCTCATTGGCCCGTAGTGCATTGATGGACAATTTTTGGTATGATTATGGCTATGGATTATCTTTGGCCGTAGTGCAAAGACGAATTGTTTTATGGCATGATCAGGACCATTGATGAAAACACGATTATCTTTAGCCGTAGTGCATGGATAATTCGTGGTCGTGATACTAAAGAATATCCTTAACCGGAGTGCAAGGGTGATTCGATGATGTGGATTAATTATTGAGCTGAGTCTCAGTAGTGAAATATTAATTCATAGATGTGGTAAAAGTCATCTGTGGCTTACGTGCATAGATGGACTTGGTATGATTATGACCAGGGATTGTTCGGTATAATCATTACCGTAATTGAAAATACGATTATCTTTGGCACGTAGTGCATGGATAATTCGTGGTCGTGATACTAAAGAATATCATTGGCCTGTAGTGCAGGGATGATTCGATGATGTGGATTAATTATTGAGCTGAGTCTAAGCAATGAAATATTAATTCATAGATGTGGTAAAAGTCATCTGTGGCTTACGTGCATAGATGGACTTGGTATGATTATGACCAGGGATTGTTCGGTATAATCATGACCGTAATTGAAAACACGATTATCTTTGGCACGTAGTGCATAGATAATTCGTGGTCGTGATACTATTAAGCTGAGTCTCAGCATTATTGATTTTACAGTTGTATATCCTTGGCCTGTAGTACGAAGATTAACTGTTGATTATTGGTTATACAGTTGTAAATCTTTAGCCGTAGTGCAAAGATGAATTTATTAGTATGACTATGAGCAGGAATTTTGATTTGGTATAACCATGATTTTTGATATTTCAGGTGAAGATAGGTGATGTAAATTTTCTTCTTCTTGGGTGCGGAAAGGAATTCAGAATCACAATTATGATTATGAGTTATTCATATGATTGTGGACAGAAATTGTTGATTGATGTTACAGGGATATGGTCACTGATGGAGATATTAGTCTAGAAGACGAGTAATATACTTCGCTAGGGTGTGACTTACCTAAGCTGAAATTGTTTACTTAATAAGTGGATAAATTGTGGTATATCGATTAACCTTTGTTTTGAAGTATATTCTAGAATGATATTCGAAATACAGGAGATGAGAAATGGAAAAATCATGATAGAGCGGAATTATCCGGAAAGGTACAATCCAAAAAGAAAGCAAGGTATTCTCATCTCTTCGAATATCAGGTACGTACGTTAATTTCGAGGGTGAAATTTCATAAGGAGGGGAGATTGTGAGACCCCGAATTTTATGAAATAAAAGTATTCAATTTTTCTATTTTGGTAAATGGTTAAATTGATAAAAGGTTAAAGTTAAGGGTGATATGTGAATTTATTTTTTAAAGTAAACAAGTTATCATAAAATACCTGGTCACTATTCACGAGTTACTATTCACGGGTTACTATTCACCAAAATTACTATTCACTCTAGTATCGTTCACTCGAGTATTTGGGACATTTTTTGTGTTAGAGTACTATTCATGAGTTACTATTCACGAGTTACTATTCACAGGTTACTATTCACCCAAATTACTATTCACTCTAGTATTGTTCACTCGAGTATTTGGGACACTTTTTGTGCTGGAATTACTATTCATGAGTTACTATTTACGGGTTACTATTCACCTAAATTATTATTCACTCTAGTATTGTTCACTCGAGTATTTGGGACACTTTTTGTGTCGGAGTTACTATTCACGAGTTACTATTCATGCGTTACTATTCACCCAAATTACTATTCACTCTAGTATTGTTCACTCGAGTATTTGGGACACTTTTTGTGTCAGAGTACTATTCACGAGTTACTATTCACGGGAAATATTCGTACGACGGTACAATCATTGGTGGACCCCACAACGGAATTATTGTCGGATTGAGAAAACGACAAAAATATTTTATTAAAAATAACGGCGGAAGTTTTACCGTTGATACTATTGAACTACTCGGTAGTAAAAGTACAGTAATACGTGTGGTTGCATAGTAGCACACGGTATTGATGCTTATGTGAGAAGTCACTCAGTTTGATTCAATTATTGTCAATTAATAATATGAATTATTTAGCGATAATGAGGTTTTGTTTTATTCGTATTATTAACGTAATAAAACAGAAACATCTTTTTATATAAAACAGAATACTTTATTAAAGTTATTCTATAAATAGAATATATTATATTTTATTTAAAAGATTTTTCTTTAAATATGGACCGTCAGATTAAAGTAAATCAATCTGGACCGTTCATGGATTAGTTACTATGCATTTCATTTTTCTATAAATAGAAGCTCATTCCTTCATTATTTTCTTACGAATTCACTGAACTCTAGAGAGAGAAACTATAGGGAGAAAGTAGAAGAGTATTCTGCCACTTAACTACTTCTTTATTTCAGTTCTTCTTTAAAACGGTAAGGGGTGTTATTCTTTCTTATTCATGAAGAGAACTTCTGTTATTTCATTCTTTAATATTCTGTTGGAATAACCTATAAAAGTGGCATACCCTATACATGAACTGTATACGCGGCATACCCTATACTTGGTGAAATCCTTATGTTATTCCATTCTTTATTATTCTGTTGGAATAACCTGTATGCGTGGTTTACCCTATACTTGGTGGAATGACCTGTATATGCGGTTTACCCACAATACTTGGTGATCTTCTTCTGTTATTCCATTCTTTATTATTATGTTGGAATAACCTGTTTATGCGAAGTACCGCATACTTGGTGAAACTCTTTTATTATTCCGTTCTTTAAGATTCTGTCGGAATATCCTGTCGGTGTGAATTTCACCTGACCTGGTTCCATCATTTATTATTCCGCATTTATTATTCTGTCGGAATATCCTGTTGGTGTGAATTTCACCTGACCTGGTTCCATATTTATTATTCCGCATTTATTATTCTGTTGGGAATAACCTGTCTGTGCGGTCTCTATCGCATGCATGGTGAATCCTTCTGTTATTCCATTCTTTATTATTCTGTTGGAATAACATGTCTATGTGGATTGCCACATGCATGGTGAATGATCCTTTATATTCATTCCTTATTAAATTGTGGAAATGATCTGTATACATGGATTACCGCATGGCTGGTGAAAATCCATTTGCAGTTTCATATATTCTTTATTATACTCATTTGGTTAAAGTTTTGATTTCTATACTCCATGAAATTAGTGGAATATCCTTGATATTTGCGTTTCATCCAGTATCTTTTCATGAAAATATTCTTCTGAGCATTCTTGACTGTTACTTTACAAAGAAGTATCATGTTGACAATTTGGATATTATTAGTTCCTAGATAAACTAATTCTTGAACTTGTTTAATTGAATTCCTATAACATTGTCATCATCCTCATGTTTATTTTATGTTAAAAGTCATCTTTGGCTTACGTACATAGATGGACTTAGTATGATTATGACCAGGGATCATTTGGTATAATCATGAACTGTGATGTTATAAGTGGTGTGGTAAAAGTTCTCAGTGGCTTGTAATACATTGATATACAGTTTTTGGTATGATTATGACCAAGGATTTTTCGGTATAGTCATGATCATTGATGATTTAATGAATATCCTTGGCCCGTAATACAAGGATGATTAGAAAATGTGGTTTATTTATTAAGCTGAGTCTCGGTGATAAAAGTTGATGAAAATATTTTTAAATCATAGAAGATAGTAGGTTTTATTCTCTACTTGACTCTTCTAATGGATTACTTATTCCGCTGCAGTTAAACTTGATGTCTATTGTATTTTATCAGTTTAACATTGTTGAAAACTATTGATAATTTATTCTTCATTATCTTAGTCATAATATTTCTTACTGGGCTAGTTGAGCTCACCCTTTCTTTCAATGTTCTCTTCAGGAAATGAGAATATAGCTGGGACGAGTGAGGGAAAGGAGTGATGGTCCAGAAGATAGCATTAGTAGTCCTCACCATTCTGTTAAATAGTGTGACAATAAATGTAATGAGGACTCCTTGAGTATGGATATTGTCTAGATGACAATATTCCTATTAGAACTCTCAGTTTATGTATTGTCGTATGTTACACGATATTTGTATAATTAAGTTTGTATTTGTATTTTGTACCATGTATCTGACGACCCAAGATGGGTGATGAATACCCGATTTTGGGGGCGTCACAGGTTGGGCAAAGACCATCAGAGCATTAAGCGTCCAATTCAAATTACCAATCAAACAGGGACAACCGGACTAGGCTATACGGCCAGTTCCAGTCGCAGGAATCCTCATAAGGACAAACAGATTCCTTCAGCTTCAGCTGCACGGCCGTTATATTCACCCACATCTTTTGAGCCTGTACGGTCTTCGGTAAAGGTGCCTGCCCATGTAATGGCCATGTTATTTCCTAAATCGATATTGGTCAAGGGGAAAGAAGTCCTAGTTCCAAATCCCGAAGTGGAAGAAGATGAACGGAGACATAAAAAAGACATTGCCAGGATGATGTCAAACATACGCATCATTGTCCATGATGATCACACAAATAGATATACACCAGAAGATGATTGTTTAGATGTAATGGTCATGATTTGGGGAAAAGGAGGACGATGATGGCCCTTCATCATTGCAGTCCATCAAGATTTCACCCTTGACAATTGGAGCAGCAGTCCTTTTATTGGTCGACAAGGGTAAAATGGGCAGAAACTCTCTCTGCCTTGTAGATAACAATAACTGCTTACTTTTCTGTACAATATTAGCAGTTGTTTTGTCAGTACATGCTAACACTTTGTATGATTAAACAGTTTCATATATTAAGTGAAAGCATATTTTGTTTCAGGACTCTGAATTTAGATGTGCCTATGCTTGCTGATGAGGTGCCTTTTCTCCACAAGGATTGTAACTTTGATGAAAAGTTAGATTCAGACTTGATGGAAATACAAGAGGACATTGAGATACCTCAGGAGATTAAAGAATGGGTCAAAGACAAACCCAAACCAAACCTTGATCAAACCACTTCATTCAATTTGGGAACCTTAGAAAGCCTGAAACTAATCCAGATTGGTATTGACCTCACTTCAAACCAAATGAATGACATGGTTACATTATTAACCCAATTCCAAGATGTGTTTGCATGGTCTCATAAAGACATGGTGGGTTTGTCCACTGACATAGTCATTCATCACCTTTCCATTAAAGAGGGATTCAAGCCGGTCAGGCAGAAGCTCAGGCGATTAAAATCTGAGCGGAGTTTAAAGGTTAAATAAGAAATTGTGAAACAATTTCAAGCCGACATCATCATGGTGTCCACATACCCTGAATGACTATCCAACATAGTCCCCATGCCTAAGCCAGGAGGAAAGGTGCGAGTTTGCGTGGATTACCGGGATCTGAATAAAGCTTGCCTTAAAGATAGCTTTCCCGTGCCATTTATCCACATTCTCATTGACAATACTGCTCAATACGACATGTACTCCTTTGCTGATTGCTTCGTGGGGTACCATCAAATTATGGTTACTGAAGAGGATCGTGAGAAAACTGCATTCATCACACCTTGGAGAACCTTTTGCTACAGACGGTTGTCATTCGGCCTCATCAATGCCGAAGCTACCTACCAACGAGCCATAATAGCTCTATTCCATAATTTAATACACAAGGAGATAGAGATCTACGTGGATGACATCATTGTCAAGTCCCGAAGGGAGGAAGACCACTTAGACCATCTCAGAAAGCTCTTCAACAGGTTACGTAAGTACAACTTGAAGTTAAATCCAGCCAAGTGCGCCTTTGGCGTTAAGTTAGGCAAGTTGCTAGGTTTCCTAATTAGCCACAAGGGGATTGAGCTAGATCCAACCAAAATCTAGGCCATCACGAAAATGCCCATTCCTCAGACAAAGAAGGAAATACGGGGATTTTTAGGAAGAATTAATTAACTTCATTAGCAGATTCATCTCCTAACTCGCAGCAACCTGTGAGCCTATTTTCAAGTTGTTAAGGAAGAACTCCTCCATGAAGTGGAATGATGAGTGCCAGAAGGCCTTCCTTACAATAAAAGAGCAGTTAGTCAAAGCTCATATTTTGGTACCACCCAGGGATGATGTTCCCCTGTTCATGTACCTGTCCATAAGTGATAATGCCATGGGCTGCATGCTGGGACAAAAGGATGATGGAGGCCAAGAGTGAGCTATCTACTACCTCAACAAAAGATTCAGCAACAGTGAACACAAGTACACTCTGATTGAGAAGACTTGTTGTGCTTTAGCATGGGCAACCATGAGGTTACAACATTACCTCTATGGTCACACAACCTATCTCATATCCCGCGTGGATCCTCTCAAGTACGTGTTCAGTAAACCCATGTTGAATTGTAGGCTGTCCAGATGGCAGTTGATCCTACAACAATTTGACATCGTCTACGTGATGCAAAAATCCATCAAAGGTCAAGGAATTGCGGATCAACTGGCTGTCGCACCTTTCGAGGATTTCAAACCTTTGGAAACATATTTTCTCGATGAAGGGGTAATGGCAATTTAGCAACACCATCAGTAAGATGCACGCCAAGCATGGAAAATGTATTTTGATGGAGAAGTAAACATGGAAGGTTCTGGGGCTGGAGCAGTTCTAGTATCTGTTGCAGTTTGCCAACACCAACAACACACCTGAGTATGAAGGTTGTATCATGGGGCTAAAACTTGCCCAGGCTATGGGTATCAGGCGGTTAACTGTCTTTGGGGATTCTGAATTGGTAATCAGACAAATCACAGGAATCTATCACACCAAAGGTCTACATTTGATGCCTTACCATCGGTAGGTTCTACATATGACTTCGGAGTTTGAAGAAATATCCTTCCTCCACATTCTCCGGAATAGGAATGATTTCTCGGATGTGTTAGCAACCTTAGCCTCCTTGATCAAAATACTTGACAAGGAAAACATGCCAACCCTCACATTTTCCCAATAAAAGGCTCCAGCCTATGTGAATTATGTTGGAGAAGTATCGGATGAGCTACCTCCCATCCAACACTACCCTTGGTATCAACATTTTAAAGAGTACTTACAAGATGGATCTACACTTGTTGAGGCGAGCCTGACTGAAAGTAGGCGGATTCATCAACTGGCTATAAAATTCTACCTGAGCGGAGATGCATTCTACAAAAGAGAAGCAGGACTATCATAAAATCCAAATTTAGTAAACTATCATAAAAAAAATCCCAATTTCAACAACACTGCAAAGGAAATTTAGGGTTCAACAACATTTCAACAGAATATTTCAACACTTTCAACAACATTTAAACAGAATATTTTCTAAATCTAAGTACTTATACCCAAATTTATGCGTAACCATATACATATCTGAAAATTTAGGGTTTTAAATTTAAAATTCATTGATAAAACTAACCTTAAATTGAGATAGAATTAAGGAGGAGCAGAGAGGGACGAGAGAGAGAGAGTGCAGCAGAGGTACAGTGAGGCCGGAGCCGGAGCCGGAGGCGAGGCCGGAGGTGCGGCGGTCGGCGAGGAGAGGGACGAGATAGAGAGCAGCAGCAGTGGGAGGAGAGAGAGCGAGCAGCAGCAGAGAGAAAGAAAGAAATGAGAAGCAGCAGAAGTGAGGCGCGCTGCTGATAGCAATTAGGTTTTAACTACTATTTTGGACAAGGACAAAGCTCAGAGGCTCATGGATGAAATCTATGGTGGAGTATGTGGCCCACACATGAGTGGCCCTCTACTTGTAAAGAAGATCCTAAGAACAGGGCATTACTGGCTCTCTCTCAAAGCTGACTGTAAGGATCACGTTAAGAGATGCTATCAGTGCCAAATTCATGGGAATGCTATCCATGCCCCTTCGAGGGAGCTCCACAATATGAGTTTGCCTTGACCTTTCTCAATGTGGGGAATGGACGTGATCTGGCCCATCGAGCCCAAAGCCAGTAATGGGCATCGGTTTATCTTCACCATGATCGACTATTCTACCAAATGGGTAAAAGAAGCCTCCTTCCCTAGGGTTACCAAAGAAGTCATCATTGATTTCATTAGAAACAATGTCATTTGTCGATATGGACAACCAGAGGTAATTGTATCAGATAATGCTAAGAACCTCAACAACAAAATGATAGAGGAATTGTGCAATAAATTCCACATCAAACACCTTAACTCTGTCATCTACAGTTCAAAGATGAATGGTGTTATTAAAGCGGCTAATGAAAACATCAAAAGATCATGCAAAAGATGTTTGCCAATCATGAAGAATGGCCTGACTTATTGTCTCTGACTCTGTTAGCCTACATAATATCCATTCGCACTTCCACTGGGGTAACTCCCTACGGATTAACCTATGGGATGGAAGCAGTGCTCCCCATAGAGGTGGAAATGGAATCCCTCAGAGTGTTGATAAACGCTCAGCTGGATGAAGACCAATGGGTACAAGATAGGTATCACCAATTATCTCTGATAGACGAATGACGAAGTGATGCTATTTTTCATGGTCAACTATACCAACAGAGGATCGCCAGATCCTACACCAAAAAAGTCTGGCTACAGTAGTTTAAACAACATGACTTGGTTTTGAAGAAGATCATTGACAACCAAGATCAGTCCAAAGGAAAATTCACTCCAAGCTGGGAAGGCCCATTTGTTGTCAAGGAGGTATTGACCGGAGGTGCTCTCAGATTGTAGGAAATGGACGACAATGAATTTCCACAGCTCATCAACTCGTACACCGTAAAACGGTACTATGTCTGAGGTTACCATCAAGCAAACATCCTAGTTTTGGATCACCAGATCCCCAGTACTCATTTCAGGTTTTCTAACCCTTCATTACATACAACTTCTTTTCACACTCATTTGTCCCATCAGGGACAAACACACTTTTCTAACCAGCAGCCTGGCTTCGGATCGCCAGTTCCTTCTTTCAACTTGGTTTTGAACCCTTACTCAACTCCGGTTATCCCACTAGGGATTAAACCTTTCAGACCCGTAGTTTTACCCCACTAGGGATAAGACTTTTCATACCTGCAGTTTGTCCTGTACACGAGATTAAACTTTCTCCCCTGCAGTTTATCCTGAACATGGGATCAAACTTTTCATTGGCTGCAAACCATCCTAAACATGGGGCGAACTACGCTGACCTGATCTCCTTAATACACGGGAGTACGTAGGCAGCCATATTTTATATGGTCCAGTCGCAATAAAACAAAAATAAAAAAAATATTTCTACACCCTTCTCACTACAAAAAGCAATAAAACAAAAATATATTCCTACACCTTTTGCCATATACAACATTGAACCTTTATACCAGGCTCGAACTACGCAGACCTGATCTCCTCTTCAATAAGAGTACGTAGGTAGCCACTCATGGTTCGGTCTTACCCCTACCAAAATACAAATACTTGTCAATGGTACTGGGATTATCCTTCAATCCACCACATTTTATCGGCTTCAGGCTAAAGAGATGGAACTACCTGACCTCCCCATGTAAATGGGAGAATTGACAACCATCTAAGCTGCAGTTGATCCTCAAAGAGAAACACCAATCCATAAGAGATGGAACTAACTGGACTCCCCCATACAAAGGAGTACTGACGACCATCTATGGTGCGGTCAACCTTAGAGAGGAAAGCCACACTCCTCTCCACATCTATATACAGAAACCAGTCCCAAGACACCAAAGAAGGTAGGGGATACACATAGATCAACGATCCATTCTGAAAGATCCTAAGACATCTCAATGTCCATCCATCAAGGAGGAGTTCAAAATCCATCGAGATCACAAGCCCTGAAGAAATAGGAAAATATCAAGCAAGTATCAATGCACAACTAAAAGGGAAGTGAATCAAAATATATTTCCCTGCTATATATAATGTTGTTTGATATATACAATGTGTACTGTACATGACAAAATGACTAAGCTAGTTTGTGCAAGAAAGTACAAGCCCATCTATAAGTCAGTGTATATGCGAGCTATCAAGTATAACATGGCATCCTTCTCAGAAGAAGGAGGTAGCGTTGTGATCTCCTGTACAAGGGCCTCTACGCGAGCTAACAGATCTATAACCATCTGTACGGTGACACTATGCTCATCAATATATGCACTCATCTCTGTAATGATACCAGTAGTAAGAGACCTCACTGTGATACTGTCTATAATGGCTACATCCCGGGCAGGTATAATGCTATCCCGCTCAACTATCACTGCATCTCTGGCTGATCTGGCCTCATCTCGCTCAATGACAGCGACATATCTATGAGCTAATGCCTTATCTCTCTCTAACATGGCGACGTCTCTCTCATCAAGAGTTGTCAACATCAAGGCCCTAGCCTGATCTCTCTCAAAGGTCATCAGATGAAGACTCTACTCTAAGTACTGTGCGAAATGCTGGATCACAATAGCACTCGTACTGGGAGAATCTACAAGAGCTGCTGGTAACCCAGTGAATGACTTATCCTCAGTGTGAGAATCAATGTCCTCCATGGGCTCTCCACCATTTGAATCAATACCCGACACTGTGGATACTACCGCAGCCGATGAAGTCTCTGTCTCCATCCACGCAGAATACTCTACCGAACAGCCCGGATGGCTAACAAAAAACTCAGCACGCTCACGCTGATCCCAATAGGCATAAACCCTGGATCAGTCCTCTACTGACAAATGGCGAGAAGCCACACGCTGACCAAACGCCTTCTCAAAAGGATGGAAGTCCTGGAACTGGTCAAACTGTGACATCATAGCCAGTGGGTGGTAGGTAGTCATGCCCCTCAAACCAGCCAGAGGGAGATAATCCATGCTCGGTGTGACGCCCCCAAATCTGGATACTTGAAACCCGAACTCGGTGCTTCACGATACCATTTCTATGAGCAGAATAATACTAATAATAATAATAATAATATAGATACCAACTTAATTTTCATAATTATCAGAGTCTGAATCCCAAGTACGTAACCTTTAAACATTCATTACAACCCATGATAGATAATTAATATCATTATCTTACTAAGGATAACTATTAAATAAAATAGCACCAACTTATTCTGCAACCTTCCCTTTCCCTTTGTTCTTAGCCAAGCCTTCTGGTTGCTCACACTTAGCTGAAAACATTTAAATTAAGCAAGGATGAGCATTTGAGTGCCCAACAAGTAATAGCAATTATATATATAAGCTGAAAGAATTTAAATATTTTCTTTGTACTACCCTTCAACAACAAATCAATAGTTGTGAAGTAATCTGAACCGATAATAATAATATAACATCCCTATTTCAAATTTTTGAAACTACGTAATGACTATAAATAGGGTTTAAGTGACATGCTATGAACATTATTTTCATTTTCGAAAAGGTTAAATAGAACATTATCTGTAAATCGTCATAACTTACGGGCACGGGGGTGATCAGCCCGTTGTACCCTGTATTGATCAATACTACATTACAAGAATGAGGGTATCGTTCACTCTGTCTGCCTTGGACGCATAAAAGTTTTTCCTTGATCGGGATATTCATATCTGTCTGGGTTCCAAATCAAAGGTTTTATCTTGTTCAACAATAATCTATAATTCAACATATATATATATATATATATATATATATATATATATGGATAATTAACAAAGGTGTATCAACATGTGATTAAATACAATAATTATCCAATTGGGGACACTTGTATAGCCATTTATAAAAATTAACGAACAGAATATATATATGAATTTACCATATACTAACATGTTGATAATCAATGAGTGTATATAATATAAGGTTAATAATCTGTACAGTAATAATATAATTCATAAATATTCTTACTCATGTCCATTGCATAAAGAAAATACAAAGGTAAGATACTTGCCTGATCCGCGGTTTACAATTTGCAACTTAGTTCTATCTTTTGTATAACAACCTATCAGTAATAAGATCATTTTACTGATTAGAATCACATACTTTAACACATAGCACTGCTTATTGCAGTCAGCACATTACCTAATCACATTGTTACATAAGTTTAACAACCATTGAATCACAAATAAACACTTATTCAGTCAAAATATCTAAGTCCAGATCAATTTCTAAAACATGTCGGTGTACCGACGACTTTATCGGATAATTATCGAGTCTAAGACTCTATTCCGTAACTTAATATCTGTAAGTATCAGTCATATTATTTTTAAATGACTTATAATAATTTTTAAACATTTATTATAATTTATCATGAATTTTCAAATATCGGAATCATTATTAAATGATTTAAATACTAATCAATTCTATTATCATTAATATTTAATTAATATTAAACTATTAATGAAACCATTGCCAAAATATAAAAGTTATTTATAATAACTCAAAATACCTTTATAGTATTAATATTACCCTTAAATAATTTTTAAAACATTTAAAATCATTTTTAAATAATTATCATTAATATTAAAGTATTAATGTATTATTTATCAAAATATTAAAAGTCATTTAATTATAACTTAAAATATTTTTAATTCATTTATATCCTTTTTAAATAATTTTTAAATTAATAAAACTATTTTTAAACTATTTATTTAATATAATTATTAAATAAATTAATATCATTAATAATAATTAATAACCATTAATATTAATTATTAAAGAAATTATTTTTTAAATATTAAAATTTATATTCTATAACTTAAAATATCTTTAAACACTTTATTTTCATTTAAAATGATTATTATAATATTAAAATTATTTTTAAACTAAATTATTTAATATAATTATTAAATAACTTTAATATCATTAATAATAATTAATTAATAAAATTTACCTTCAAATATTGAAAGTTATATTTTATAACTTAAAATATTTTTAAATACCTTATTTTTATTTAAAATGATTTTTAATATAATAAAATTATTTTTAATCAATTTATTTAGTAAATAACTTAATGATAATTAATATTAATTTATTAATAAAATTTATCACACAATATTAAAAGTCATTAAAAATAACTTAAAATATTTTCTTATATCATAATATAATTTTAAATGATTTTTTAAAATATAAAAATCATTTTTAAATAATTTATTTAATATTATAATTAAATAAATTAAATACTTTTAATATTCCAAAAATATTAAATATTTATGAAATATATTAAAAATAATTAAAAAATAAGTTTCGAAATTTAAAATAATTTTTTTAGTATTTTTAATAATTAAAAACTATTTTTTTCTATTTATTTAATAATTTCCGGAAAATAAAATACTATTTGTCGCGAAAGACCGCCTATAGCGATATAGCGACAGAACCGTCGCTATAGGTGTTCTTCATGCAAACCCAGAACACCATGCCAGTTAACGAGTTGCTAGGTTTGACCAAGTGTTGTGATCTGTGTAATGTGTTTTTGGGTATTTTATTTGTCAGATCGTGTAGTACTAATGTTATACTACAAGATCCAACAACAAACATGACCAAAACATGCATCAATCAGAGAGATCTGATCCCTCAAACAAGTTGTCAGACATCTTCTTCATTTCTGGGTTACCCAGAAATGAAGAACAGGTTGTCTGTCCAATTTTGGCCTTCTATAACATGTGATTCTTGTGCGTTTTGTGTGAACTAATGCATGCAGTATGTAAATAACATGTAAGTCTAGAGATCCATTACATAAAATCGAATGAACAACAACAAAATCAAAAGATATAAGCTGGTCAAACCTTGTCAGAGATCATGCACTTAAGTTTTCTGGGTTACCCAGAAAACTAAGTTCGTGATCTTCTGGCCTGGTTTGACCTACCACTGACTTCGATCCATTAGATATTTAGGCGATCTACAAGCTTAATCTTGAAGTCCATATATCATAGTACACACATATTATAACATCAACAACAAATAAACTAACACCTGCAAGATCCAAGGCCATGAATCTACTGTCAGACCGTCTTGGAAACTTTATGGGTAATCCAGAAATGGCCCGGTCAATGCCGGTCAACGACCTTTGACCGGTTATAACTTACAATCTACAATTGATCTAGGCTTGATTCTTGATCCAGAGCAAAGATCTCATAACAGACTACATATCTAAAACATAAAACAACCAAAAACATAAACCGATAAGGATCTACAGCCTCTGACATTCATTGTCAGAACACAAAACAAAAATTTTCCAGATTTTATAAAACTTCAAATCCGAGCCTCTAGATGTTATGGATCTAATATCTAGCAACCCATATCATCATTATACACTATAACTAACATATTTTAACAATCAAACATAACATCTAACACAGAATTTATGGACAGAAATCAAGCTAGGGTTTTATACCTTCTATGATTAATTTCTGATTTTTGGCTTCTGATTTGGTTATGGGATTTCGTGGGGCTTTGTTTGTGACTGAAATTCCTTATATTTTCGTTGGTTTAAGAGAGAGAGAGTCTAGGTTGAGTGTTTGGAGAGAAATGAGCTAAATGATGACTTTCTCTCTCTTGATCTATATATACTAGTGTATGATACATGTATGGCTGATATATTTGACTGATTGCTGGCAATTTAAGTCACTAAGTCAACATGTTAGGTTACCAACTCCAACTAACACTTGGCAAAATTCAATAATACAAGAGGGGTAAAATGGTCTTTTCGCATGAAATTTTAAGGGTCTTGTCCATAGCACTTGAATCTAGGTTAAAATCAATAGATCTTAAACCTTATGGTTTCCCAAATAATTTCTAGGGTTTAAAAATTTAAGTTTAAAGTTCAATAAAATTTTAATTAGAACTTACTAATTAAGATTTAGGGTTTTTAAATAATTAGGGTTCCTTAATATTATTAGGGTTTTCCAATTAACATTATAATTTACTAAAATAATAATTAAGATCACCATTTTAGCGATTAAGGTTTACAACTAGTAATTAGGTTTTGTAATTACTAATTAGGGTTTCTAGATTATAATTAGGGTTTACCTAATTAATCCACAACATAAATTATATAACACATTTATATAACAATCTTGTACTCTAAATTGGATCTCAAATTAGGGTTTAACATTATTACTAGGGTTTGGTCATAATACACCGTAATTGACCAACCATTAACAATACGGACATACAACACATATTTATAGCGCTGAAAAATCAAAATATGATTAATATTATATGATTATTCTCATACCTTGACAATAATCCAAAATTAGGGTTTGGATTTCATATCTGATTTATTCTTCTATATTTAACCTTAATAATTAAGGTAAAATAATTAACTTAATAATCTGTACTAAAATTCATATAATAAAATAATCATTATAATTATTCTAAAAATGACTCCATATATTATTTAAATAATATATGATTATATTTTTATGAAAAATAATTAATAAAAATATTTCTGCTATAAAAGTAATTATTATAAGAATATAGTTAATAATTTCTAAAATAAAATTATTTGTAAATATTTATGTAATAAATATATTTTTATTTACCACATAAATACATACACACATTATCTTGTACAAATCCTCATCCTTAAAAAAAAAAAAAATTATACGAAAAAATTCTTATTTATTTGTATATAAAATATCGGGTTGTTACACTCGGAGCATGAGTAATGAAGCTATAGGGTGAACTGAGCCCTGTAAGCGATAGGATGCCAAACGGATCTCCGATCCCTATCAAGAATACTGACCAAGACATAGTGTCTATACACTCCGATGGCTGAAAAGAGTAAGACATAATATATCATGGGTAAAGCAGTACCCGTGTCGTCGAAAAGTGCTAATCGATCTCAAGTATGACATAAACCACACATATAACATGATCGAGCTGCCCGTAAATACCCCTTCAGGATAGGTGCTGCAAAACGTGGCTAACCTCAACATCTCCGCCACAATCATCGGAATGATGGTATGACCCTCCCTAAGAGCTCTCACTGCCATGATAACACCGATGTCCAACTCATCCATATATCGTGGCATGTACACATACGCCACTATGCACATCACGAGTACGTCCACTCTGGCCAAATGCCACTGATCCTCTGGTGTGGTAAAATCCCCAGAGTGCCAAGCATAGCTGTCCAGTGAGCCAAATCTGTCTATTAAAAAATGCTAGGACAATAAATGACTGGATGTAATCTCATCCTGTACCACTCTACGCATATCTCCGACAGCCATCCGAGTGCAAGGCCTGTCCAATGGTATAGCCGTCAACCGCTTGTACTCCTCTAATGTAGGAGTCAACTCCTGGGTCCCAAACCGGAAAACTTGCCTCTCCAGTATCCAATGCTCTAGCATGCCATCTACACAGCCCAATGGAACCTGAAATGTTAAGAGGGACATGGAATGCTGTAATAGCTGATCTACAATCACCCTGTCTGAAAGGGATACACTATCATACCAAGATCTAAAGCAAGAGGCCACCAATACTGATGGGGTGTGATCGATACGGCTGACTGTCGAGGAAGACATCTGTGTGGGCCGTATCATAAGACCATCTAGGGGTCAATGCTAAATATCTCTGGACATACATATGCATGACATAATACATGCATGACAAATAATAGATGGTAATATGATATAGGGAATGGAAAACAGTATATACATTCCTAAGTACATCATCATCTAAATACATCATCTCTGTACAGCTGAAAAATACAGAAAAATAGGGCACAGACGCCCTATGACTAACAGCGGCACCCCTGGGTAGGGCCCACCCCTCCGGCTCGGTCCAGTTTGAGTTGCAAAGGAGTTCTCATAAGCTGAAAAGGCCAAATCAGGAAAAAAAAATGCTACGCGATTGAGCGGAAGAACCGAAAATCCTGGTTTTCATGGACCAAACTACAGGTCTACATACCACTCATTGGTATTCACTTGGACAGATGCTTACTATACCAATGATCACAACTGTTACAAACTACATTCAGTAATACCTCACGAAGGTCTGATGCCGTCAGTTTGGGGTCACAACTCCAAAACAATTCTCCCCCAGCGAAAACTACATACATTTTAGACGTTAAAGCACATTTCAACGAAGGTCAAGCAACCTTGACAGCACTCAGCCGTTGGCAAGTAAATCCAATAAAGCATCGAAAGCCATCCGATGATTTTAGCCGTTGATGCATACGTCAGCAAAAATTAAGCATCCTTGACGTTATCCCCAGTCGGGATTTCATCCGTTGATGTACATTTCAGTGAGGGTCAGGCAACCCTGACAGGCACAAATTGTTGGCAGTAACTCCAACAGAACACTAGAAAAGCTTGGTGATACAAACCATGGAAGAACATCCTCATCGGGGAGGACCAATGATGGAATATGTTATACACATCCTCAAAAAGCAAAGTTTATCGCCACAAAGTCTCTTGCACATGAGAGGAACATCTATGGCAGAAAATCTGTACCAAGGATTAAAGATTGTGGTGAAAACCCCAACGTCAACATCCTTGAAGTTCTTGAGAACTTTGGAGCACACATCTAAGTAGTTCATCAGGATTATCAGTGATAACTCCAATCCCCGTCACAAGTTATGGGAGCAAGCAGTCATCACATCTCGTTGAAGGACAGTCCAACAAACCACACGTGTCATACATTTGTATCATGCTGTAATACATTGCATCATGAATATCTTGTTACATTTCAAGTGTCTAGTATTCTTTATCCTATCCATGATGTTACACTGCATGAATATGATAAAGAGGGGCATCTGTAGACACTCAAAATTTTGCATTCATATTACTAACCCTGCAGGAGGGAAGAATCGTCTTTTAGAGATAACCCTGAAGGACAACTCAACACAGTTTCGGAGATAACCCCGAGATACTCAGTCTTTACCATCTCAGAGACAACCCCGAGATAGTTAGTCACAGTCCTGGAGACAACCCCGGGATATTTAGTTTCAACCTCGGAGATAACCCTAAGGAATGCAGTCATAGTTCTGGAGATAACCCCGAAAGCCTCAGTTCCATCTCGGAGACAACCCCAAGATCTTTATTTTTAATCCCGGAGACAACCCCGAGAGATACTGTTCAAACCTCAGAGATAACCCCGAGGAATGCAGTTACAATTCTGGAGATAACCCCGGAAAGGCTTGTTTCAAACCCATGTGATCAGCTTTAACACTCGGCGATAACCCCGAGGCACTCATTCCCCAAGCCCAGAGACAACCCCGGGAGGTCAGGCATACCTCAGAGACAATCCTGAGGGCGATCAATACTTGCAGCAGTCCAATCTTAGAGATAACCCTGAGTAACAACCGCTAAATCAGCTCAAACCGGAGATAACCCCGGTGAGGTGCGAAATCGTTATTTTGCCATTGCGCCGTCTCAACAACATTTCAACATACATTCTACACAAAAGTGTCCTACAAGAATTAAAGAGCTCCAATCCTGAGTGACTACTACACAAGACAACACATCGGATATAATTTGACGCCTAAAGACCAAGGGCATGGTCCCATCTTCCTGACTTCGTACAACCTCTAATCCCATGTCATTGTGTAGCTCTCAAAAATAGCATGCCGAAAAAGGTCTTATACACCTCGATCGAATACCCGAATTGAAGTTCTAAAAGTTCGAGCAGACAACACGTTGCACGCATGCACGTACTTCGAGACGGCAGGACCCGTAGAGCCCAAGGCAGCCCGGGCAGTCGCAGGTGCATCTGCGGCTGCCGTAGGTACACCTGCGGCTCCCCCACTATAAATAGAGGGTTTAGGGCAGCCATTTTGCATAGAGAAAAGGCGAGGAAGCCTTGTTTAAGTTGCTCTGTACACACTATAAACTGAGTGCTTTCTCATTTTAAATACTTGTGGTCTTCAATATTGCTATATTTTTACTGGCGGGAGCCGAGTGTTCATCCAATGAAAGCTGTTGAAGTGTTCCTTGGCAGTCCACTATAAGCCTTCTTACACCTTCTAAAGCCTTTCTCCACTACTGTGCACACACTGTTCTTCACGTTGAAAGTCGTGTAGCGTGTGTATGCTCAGACTTCTGTCATTGGCTTTTATTTCTTTTTGTATATATATATATATATATATATATATATATATATATATATTTATATACATGGACTAACATTATCGAGTTATGCCTCGATTGAGCCTGGACTCACGTCCGGAGCGTTTATTTGCTTTTATATATATACTTATATATAAACTGTTATCGAACTTTGTTCAATGAGCCTAGACTTACGTCCGGAGCATTTATTTACTTTCATATATATATATATATATATATATATATATATATATATATATATATATATATATATACACTTATATATAAACTGTTGTCAAAATCTGTTCGATGAGCCTGAATTTTATATCCAGAGCGTTTACTTCTTATATATATATATATATATATATATATATATATATATATATATAAATACTTATATATATATGTTGTTGTCATCAAAGTCTGTTTGATTGAGCCTGGATATACATCCGGTGCATTTATCGCTTATATATATATTTACATTTCTGTCAGGCCTGGAGTTCACTTTGTGGCCTTTTACAGCTTTCTTCATCTTTAGTCCCGCCTGGAGTTTACTTCGTGGCGGTTGCTCGCTTTTACAACTTTATTTACATTTCGCCCCACCTGGAGTTTACTTCGAGACGGTTGATTGTCTTTACTGCTTTCTTTACATTTTCGATCCCCCATGGAGGTGCTTCGTGACAGTTGATCATGTCTCATATATATATTTATCGTTTTATATATTTACATTTTTGATTCCCCATGGAGGTGCTTCATGGTTGTTAATCAAGTCTGTATATATATATATATATATATATATATATATATATATATATATATATATATATATATATATAGCAGCTTATATATATATAAACTGTTTACAGCTTTCATACAAATTGCTACATCATGTGAGCCTATGAATCATGTGATCACATATTCAGTCTCCTGAATCTAGATTCGATTCCCGTGATGGATATTTTCAGCTGTACACGGCTTGTAAATTAATTACGGTGTTCGAATTTCCTTAGATGGTTTTCATGCCCACAAGGAGTTCGGCACTGCTAGATATCTTATTTTCTCGAGGATGCCTCGCATCTCGAAAAATAAAAGCAACCAAGCTGAACATTTAATAAAATGGAAGTATCAAAGGCTTTAATTACTATTGAGCACAAGGGTTTGAAAAAATCTCTTTTTACAAAACATCATTGCTATATCTTATTAAAACTGAACTTTTATACAAAATTCAAACCCTTTGTATATAGGTGCAAATGAGGCATAACACTACTTCCAGTTAATTGCACATTGATCCACACATACACACACACACATTCATATAACAGTTTAATTGAAAATGGCGGCCACCGTGGTAACACAGATGTCGGGGGGTGCCTAACACCTTCCCTCCGTATAACCAAGTCCCCAGACCCTAATGAATCTTGGTTTTACAGACCCGTTAAGCAGTGTCACATCACTGGGTCAATGTACAAATCTTTTCTCGGTTGTGTTGGTACAACCATTTTAAAAACCAACTGACAACTCTTATATTCCAATTGTCGACATATACATGTCGGACCTTTTTACAACTTATTTTTTCAAACAAATCTCACCTAACATGAGAACACCAGAATACAAGAACAGAAAAGGGACAAATAAAAATCTCGACATCGACAGGGAGTATGCGACTTTGTATTGAATACCGGGAATTAAACCATGTCATCATCAAGAATAGGTATCCGCTACCTCGCAATGATGACTTGTTCGACCAGTTGCAAGGAGCATAATTCTTTCAAAGATTGATCTTCGTTCTGGATATCATCAGCTGAAGATTAAAACTGAGGATATTTCGAAGATTGCCTTCAGAACTCGGTACGGGCATTATGAATTCTTAGTCATGTCTTTTAGATTGACTAATGCTCTTGCTACTTTCATGGATATGATGAACCGTGTGTTCAAGAAATATTTGGATTAGTTTGTTGTTGTCTTTATTGATGACATCCTCATCTATTCCAAAAGCCGTGAAGATTATGAGCACCATTTGAAGCTGGTACTTCAAAGGCTTCGTGATAACAAGCTATATGCCAAGCTGAAGAAATGTGAGTTTTGGCTTGAGGAAGTAGCATTCCTTGGACACATGGTGTCAAAACATGGAGTACCTGTTAACCCGACGAAGATTGAAGCAATACAAAGTTGGGAGCAACAGAAGTCGGTGACCGAAGTACGTAGCTTTCTGGGCTTAGCTGGTTATTATCAGAGTTTCGTGAAAGGATTTTCTCGAATTGCTACTTCGTTAACTCAGCTGACTCGGAAAGATACAAAATTCGTATGGAGTAAGGAATGCAAGAAGAGTTTCCAAGAGCTCAAGAGGAGACTCATTTCGGCACCTGTTCTGATAATACCATTTGGTTTGGATGGATTTGTTATCTACAATAATGCTTCGGGCAAAGGGTTAGGATGTGTTCTCATGCAACATAGGAAAGTCATAGCCTATGCCTCACGACAACTCAAAGAATATGAGAGAAATTATCCTACTCATGATCTGGAGTTGGCAGCAGTCATTTTCGCGCTAAAGATCTGGAGGCACTACCTGTATGGGGAGAAAGTGAAGATTTATATGGATCATAAGAGCCTCAAATATTTCTTCACCCAAAAGGAGCTCAACATGTGGCAACGACGTTGGCTCGAGCTGTTGAAAGATTACGATCATACCATTCAATACCATCCAGGAAAAGTGAACATGGTACCTGACGCATTGAGTAGAAGATCATATGCGGGTACGAGTGCGATGTTATTAACACAAATACCCATTTTGTATAACTTACAAAGGATGGAGATAGAGTTAAAGGCTCCAAGTACCCACATGATGATATCAAATATACGAGTAGAACCGACTTTAATCGATAAAGTTAAAGATGCTCAATCCACAGACCCAGAGCTGATGCGTATGAAAAAGAAAGTACAAGAAGGTGTTATTGTAGAAGTAAGAATCGATGAAGAAGGAATACTTCGAGTCAACTCCAGACTTTGCGTTCCTAAAGATTCTGACTTGAAGCATAGAATCATGATGGAGGCACACAACACACCATTTGCAATCCATCTTGGGAGTACCAAAATGTATCATGATCTTCGATATACATTTTGGTGGAGCAATATGAAGAGAGAGATCGTAGAGTTTATCTCGAGGTGATTAACTTGTCAACGTGTAAAGGCGGAGCATCAAGTGCCAAAGGGTCAATTACAACCACTTGAGATTTCGAAATAAAAGTGGAAACACATTACCATGGATTTCGTTACGGGTCTTTCTAAGGTTTCTCAAGGCATAGATGCAATTTGGGTTATTATTGATAGATTAACCAAGTCTGCTCGTTTCTTGCCGATACGGGAGACTTATTCCCTTGAACGTCTTCCTCGTATTTACGTGAATGAGATTGTGAGATTGTATGGCATGCCAGTATCCATAGTTTCGGATCATGACCCAAGTTTCACTTCACGATTTTGGGTTAGTTTGCAGAAAGCTATGGCCACGGATTTACGATTTAGTTCGACATACCATCCTCAAACGGATGGGCAATCTGAAAGGACTATTCAAACTCTTGAAGATCTATTAAGACTCTATGTCCTAGATTTCAAAGGAAGTTGGGATAAGTACCTACCATTGGTGGAATTCTCCTACAACAACAGTTATCAGGCAAGTATAGGTGCGGCTCCATTTGAAGCATTGTATGGACAAAAGAGTCGCTCTCTAGTATGCTGGGATGGGGTGAGAGAAGCAACGT
Organism: Panax notoginseng; assembly: GCA_016801055.1. Classification (NCBI taxonomy): domain Eukaryota; kingdom Viridiplantae; phylum Streptophyta; class Magnoliopsida; order Apiales; family Araliaceae; genus Panax; species Panax notoginseng. The sequence goes on along the minus strand of CM029016.1, from coordinate 41,859,125 downwards.
TATTGGGATCGAAATTGTTACGTATGACTACAGAGAATATCCAAATGATTTGATAACATATACAAACGGCATAGGATCGACAAAAGAGTTATGCGGATCTTTATCGAAAGGACGTGGAATTTAATGTTGGGGATCATGTATTGTTACGTGTTGCTCCATGGAAGGGAGTTACAAGATTCGGGAAGAGAGGAAAGCTCAATCCACGATTTGTTGGTCCATTTGAAATTCTTGACTGAGTAGAAAATGTGGCCTATAGACTCGGATTACCTCCAAGCATGTCTCGTGTTCATAATATTTTTCACATATTTGTGCTTCGTAAATATGTGAAAGACCCAAACCACATTATTGAGTTAGAACCAGACGAGATAACCGAAGATTTAACGTACGAGGAGGTACCTGTCAAGATCTTAGATAGGAAGGAGCATGCCCTACGCATAAAGGTTATACCACAAGTCAAAGTTATATGGAGGAACCATACAATTGAGGAAATAACCTGGGAGTTGAAATCAGAATTGAAAGCGAGGTACCCTCACCTTTTTGAAACACCAAGTACGTACGTCAATTTCGAGGACGAAATTTTATAAGAAGGGGAGATTGTAAGACCCTAACTTTTTATAAATAAAATTGATTTTTCTCTATTCATTATTTTGAAATAGTAAGGGGTGGATTTGATTAATGTGGTCAGTTATGGGTAAAATGGGCAAATATTTTAACTAAGCAAGTGATTATAAAATATTCATTGTTGTCGGAGAATATTCGTTTGGTCGTGGAATATTCTTGCTATCAGGGAATATTCGTACGATGGCGCAGCCATTTGTGGGCCCCATAACAAAAAATTATCGGATGAAAAAAATGACAAGTATGAGTTTTTTTTTATAAATAACGGCGTAGTTGTTACCGTTAACACTGTTGGAATACCTGGTGGTTAAAGTACAGTAATACGCGCGGTTATACAGTAGCACACGGTATTGCACAATATTTTTTGATTATTAATCCTTACGTAAGAAGGCACCACTCAATAATTATTATAGTAATTACTGTTTAATATTTTATTTTATTGATTCATTAATTGCTACGTTGATATTTTATATTATTATTGTTTCAATAATTGTCACTGCACAATATTTTTTATTATCAGATCAATAATTTATATTATTTAAAAAATATTATTAGATAGCATTATTGACAATGTCTAAGGAAGTTCTGTCTAGGAAAGGGGTTTGGTCACCTAATTGCGCACCAGTAAGGAGAAATCCTTATCGAAAAGCTCTCCCTTTCCTAGAAATGACCTGGTTGTCATTATTGTGATTCTGTAATATTATTTGGTAATAATTAATTATTGATTTATATGATAAGGAAATATTTATTTTATGTGGATATAGATGAAGAAATTAATGCTGAGGTATTTTATCAGTATTTTGTCAGAATGGAGGTATTAAAAATATTCCGTATGTGGTTTTCGGTCATTTTTTGTTTGGAATTTGAAAAAACTTTCTTCTACAAAGTTGTAGAGAATTAAATTTTATATGGAATGGACATAAGGTTCATATTTTTCTGATAAAAGGGTTATTTATTATGAATTATTGAAGTTTCAGAAATAAATATTTTTATTAAAAATATGGGTGGGCCCCACTTTTGGTTGTTATAGAAAAAATTACTGAATTTTAAGTGTGGTGTGCGTGAATAGTAATGGGTAAAAGCTACTGGTAGCAGGTTAGTCTGCTTTGGCGTTCTAAACATTTTCCTGTAAATAGGGTGCTTAGGTTAGAATTGAAAATCACACCAGAATTTGAAGTTTTCTCTCTCTATAATATTGAACGTATTTTTGTGAGTATTTAGATATCTTGAGTATTTCTATTCAGTGCAAGTTTTTTTCAATATTATATCCGATATTTCAGCCAGAAGTACTATTCTTTTGAGGTAAGGGATGTTATTTTCTTCGTAAATGATGTTATTTCGTTCAATATCATTATTGTGACGCCCCTAAAATTAGGTATACATCACCCATCTTGGGTCGTCAAATACATGGTACAGAATTCAAATATAATTTAATAATACAACTGTCGTGTACAATATGACAAAACATAAACTGTGAGTTTGAATACAACTATTATCTACTAGAGAGTATCCATACTCAAAAGGAGTCCTCATTACATTTATTAACACACTATTGCATAGAATAGTGAGGACTACTAACTAATACTATCATTCGGACCATCACTCCGTTCTCCGACTTGGCCCAGCTACGTTCTCATTTCCTGAAGAGAACAGTGAAAGAAAGGGTGAGCTCAACTAGCCCAGTAAGAAATATTATGACTAAGATAATGCAGAATAAATTATCATTAGCCTTCAACAATGTTAAACTGATAAAATATAATAGACATCAAGTTTAACTGCAGCGGAATAAGCAATCCATTAAAAGAGTCAAGTAGAAAATAAACTCTACTATCTTTTATGATTTAAAAGGTTTTTCAACACTGTTATCGCTGGGACTCAGCTTAATAAAATAATCCACATCATCGAATCACCCCTGCACTATGGCCAAGGATATTCGTGTATTCATTAATGGTCATGATCATGCCAACAACTGTCCATCAATGCACTACGGGCTAATGAGAACTTTTACCACATCATTTGTAACATTACGGTCATGATTATACCGAATAATCCCTGGTCATAATCATACCAAGTCCATCTATGCACTACAGGCCATAGATGACTTTCAACATTTTATAAACATGAGGATGATGACAATGATATAAGAATTCAATAAAATAAGTTCAAGAATTATTTTATCCAAGAATTAACAACGTCCAAATTGTCAACATGATACTGCTTTGTGGAGTAAAATTCAAGAATGCTTAGAATAATATTTTCATGAAAAGATACTGGATGAACCACAATTATCAAGGATATTCCACTAATTTCACGGAGTATAGAAGTTAAAACTTAACCAACTGAGTATAATAAAGAATGCAATAACAAAAGAAATCACCCCCGCATGCGATAGACCGCACAGATAGGTTATTCCAACAGAATAATAAATAATAGAACCAGGTCCGGCGTAAACGCATAGACATGATATTCCGACAAAATAATAAATAATGGAACCAGGTCGGGTGTAAAACACACAAACAGGATATTCCAACAGAATAATAACAAGAAGGAACCAGGTCCGGTGTAAAACACACAGACATGATGTTCCAACAGAATAATAATAAAAACGGAACCAGGTCCGGTGTAAAACACACAGACAGGATGTTCCAACAGAATAATAGAAGAATGTCACCAAGTATAGGGTAGACCGCGTATACAGGTTATTCCAACAGAATAATAAGAAACGGAATAACAAAAGTTCTCTTCATGAATAAGAAAGAATAACACCCCTTACCATTTTAAAGAAGAACTGAAATAAGGAAGTAGTTAAGTAGCAGAATACTTTTCTTTTCTCTTTCTATAGTTTCTCTCTATAGTTTCTCTCTCTAGAGTTCAGTGAATTCGTAAGAAATAATGAAAGAATGAGCTGCTATTTATAGAAAAATAGAATGCATAGTAACTAATCCATGAACGGTCCAGATTGATTACTTTAATCTGACGGTCCATATTTAAAGAAAAATCTTTTAAATAAAATATAATATATTCTATTTATAGAATAACTCTAATAAAGTATTCTATTTTATATAAAAAGATGTTTCTGTTTTATTACGTTAATAATACGAATAAAACAGAACGTCATTATCGCTAAATAATTCATATTATTAACTGACAATAATTGAATCAAACTGAGTGACTTCTCACATAAGCATTAATAATCAATACCGTGTGCTACTATGCAACCATACGTATTACTGTACTTTTACTACCGAGTAGTTCAACAGTATCAATGGTAAAACTTCCGCCGTTGTTTTTAATAAAATATTTTTGTCGTTTTCTCAATCCGACAATAATTTCGTTGTGGGGTCCACCAATGATTGTGCCGTTGTACGAATATTCCCTGTTAAAACGAATATTCCCCGACCAATCGAATATTATATAACAACTTGCGTACTTTGCAAAATTTATAAATTTTACCCATAACTATAACATTATATCAAATTAACTCTATAATATTCAAAAATGATATTTATAGAAAATTCGTCTTTATTTATAAAAGTTGGGGTCTTACAACCTCCCCTTCTTATGAAATTTTGCCCTCGAAATTAGGGTACGTACCTGGTATGTCGAAGAGGTAAGGATACCTTGATTTCATTTCAGATTCTAACTCCTAAGTCATTTCCTCAACATCGTGGTTTCTCCACAAAACTTTGACTTGAGGTATAACCTTGAAGCATAGAATATGTTCCTTCTTATCCAAGATTTGAACAGGAACTTCTTCATACGTCAAATCTTCTGCTATTTCGTCCGGTTCTAACTCAATAATGTGGTCCGGGTCTTCCACATATTTACGTAACATAGATATGTGAAAAACGTTATGAACACGAGACATACTTGGCGGTAAAGCGAGTCTATAAGCCACAGTTCCTACTCGATCGAGGATTAAAAATGGACCGATGAATCGAGGATTGAGCTTTCCTCTCTTTCCAAATCTCGTAACTCCTTTCCATGGAGCAACACGTAAGAACACATGATCTCCTACATCAATTTCCACGTCCTTTCGATGAAGATCAGCATAACTCTTTTATCGATCTTGTGAGATTTTTATACGTTGTCGGATCGTTTGAATCTTTTTTGTAGTCATACGTACCAACTCCGGTCCCAACAACGTTGCTTCACCCACCTCATCCCAGCATACTAGAGAACGACATTTTCTTCCATACAATGCTTCGAATGGAGCCATGCCAATACTTGTTTGATAACTGTTGTTGTAGGAAAACTCCACCAATGGTAAGAACTTGTCCCAACTTCCCTTAAAATCAAGGACACAGAGTCTTAATAGATCTTCAAGAGTTTGAATAGTCCTCTCTGATTGTCCGTCCGTCTGAGGATGATATGCTGAACTAAATCATAAATTCGTGCCCATAGCTTTTTGTAAACTAACCCAAAATCGTGAAGTGAATCTTGGGTCTCGGTTAGAAACTATGGATACTGGCATACCATGCAGTCTTACAATCTCGTTTATGTACATACGAGCAAGACGTTCAAGTGTATAAGTTTCTCGTATCGGTAAGAAATGAGCAGACTTGGTCAATCTATCAACAATGACCCAAATCGCATCAATACCTTGAGAAATCCTAGGAAGACCAGTAACGAAATCCATGGTAATGTACTCCCACTTCCATTCTGGAATTTCAAGTGGTTGCAATGGACCTTTTGGTACTTGATGCTCCGCTTTGACTCGTTGACAAGTTAGACACCTTGAGATAAACAGCGCTATCTCTCTTTTCATATTGCTCCACCAAAATATATGACGAAGATCATGATACATTTTGGTACTTCCAGGATGGATTGCAAACGATGTGTTGTGCGCCTCCATCATAATTTCATACTTTAAATCAGGGTTGTTAGGAACACAAAGTCTGGAGTTGACTCGAAGTATTCCTTCTTCATCGATTCTTACTTCCGGCATAGCACCTTCTTGCACTTTCTTCCTCATACGAATCAGCTCCAGGTCTGTAGCTTGAGCAGCTTTAACTTTATCGATTAAAGTCGGTTCTACTCGTATATTCGCCATCATCACATGGGTCCCTGGAGTCTTTAACTCTATCTCCATCCTTTGCAAATCACATAAAATGGGCCTTTGTGTTGACAATATCGCACTCGTACTTGCATATGATCTTCTACTCAATGCGTCAGCTACCACGTTCGCTTTTCTAGGATGGTATTGAATGGTATGATCATAATCTTTCAACAGTTCAAGCCAACGTCGTTGTCGCATGTTGAGTTCCTTTTGAGTGAAGAAATATTTGAGGCTTTTATGATCCGTAAAGATCTCCACTTCTCCCCATACAAGTAATGCCTCCAAATTTTAAGTGCAAAGACAACAGCTGCCAACTCTAGATCATGAGTAGGATAATTCCTCTCATATTCTTTGAGTTGTCTTGATGCATAGGCTATGACTTTTCCATGTTGCATGAGAACGCATCCCAACCCTTTGCTCGAAGCATCACTGTAGATGACAAATCCCTCCGAGCCAGATGGTATTATTAGAACAGGTGCTGAAATGAGTCTCCTCTTGAGTTCTTGAAAACTCTTCTCACATTCTTCGCTCCAACCGAACTTTGTATCTTTCCGAGTCAGCTGAGTTAATGGAGTAGCGATTCGAAAAAATCCTTCCACGAATCTCCGATAATAACCAGCTAAACCAAGAAAGCTACGTACTTCGGTCACTGATTTAGGTTGCTCCCAGCTTTGAATAGCTTCAATCTTTGCCGGGTCAACAGATATTCCATGTCTTGATACTACGTGCCCAAGGAATGCTACTTCCTCAAGCCAGAACTCGCATTTCTTCAACTTGGCATAAAGCTTGTATTCACGAAGCTTTTGGAGTACCAGCCTCAAGTGTTTCTCATGATCTTCACGATTTTTGGAATAAACAAGGATGTAATCAATAAAGACGACCACAAAGTGATCCAAATATTCCTTGAATACCCGGTTCATCATATCCATGAAGGCAGCAGGAGCATTAGTCAATCCAAAGGGCATGACTAGGAATTCATAATGCCCGTACCGAGTTCTGAAAGCCGTCTTTGGAATATCCTCAGTTCTAACCTTCAGCTGACGATATCCAGAACGAAGATCAATCTTTGAAAATAATTGTGCTCCTTGCAACTGGTCAAACAGGTCATCAATACGTGGCAATGGGTACCTGTTTTTGATGGTGACATGATTCAACTCCCGATAATCAATACAAAGTCGCATACTTCCATCTTTCTTCTTCACGAATAGAACAGGAGCACCCCAAGGAGAAGTACTAGGACGAATAAAGCCAATGTCTAATAATTCCTGCAGTTGGATCTTTAACTCCTGAAGTTCAATAGGAGCCATTCGATATGGGGCTTTGGAAATGGGTTTTGTATCGGGTTCAAGGTCGATACAAAATTTAATTTCACGCTCTGGGGGTAGGCCAGGAAGTTCTTCAGGAAATACGTCAGGGAATTTATTAACAATAGAAATATCATTCAAAACTAACGTATTTTTGTTTACATCCGTTTTTCAATAAATGAATAGCTTTATGGCTTGAGATGAAAGCGATTGATTTTAATGGTTTGGTTGCTTGAATTCGCATAATAGGTCGATTAGGAATATGAAAGCTAACAACCTTACGAAAACAATCAATTTTTGCATGATGAGTAGTTAACCAATCAATCCCTAGAATCACGTCAAATGCAAGTATTTTTAATGAAATAAGATCGATAGGTAATGTGTGGGTACCAACTTGAACCAAACAAGACTTATAAACCGTGGATGTAATGAAGGTTTCTCCCAATGGAGTTTCAACAGATAAGTCAAAGTCTAATTTTTCCGGAATCAAATTTAATCGATGAGCGCAAGTAGGAGAAATAAAAGAATGGGTAGAACCGGTATCAAATAAAGTATAGACTTCGTTAGAGTTTATGATAAGCTTACCCGTGATGACCTCATTTAGGTTCCTTACTTTCTGGGAGGTCACAACAAACGCTCTCCCTTGCACTATCGGTTTTGACTTTTCTGGGATGGCCTTTGGTGTCTCCATCTTGGCTGAACTTGTTTTTGGTAAACGACAAAATCGAGCTAAATGACATTCTCTTCCACAATTATAACATGCTTTAGACGGCATCGCGCAGTTTGGACTGATGTGCCCCTCCCCTCCGCATTTAAAACATATGATAGGTGGTCGTTCTCCTTCCTTAACAATGGGTGCTGGTGCTGACGTCTTTCCATCATTGTTGAATCTCCTCTTCTTGAAATGACCATTCTTATTGTTTTGGCCCTGATTACCACCGAAGTGGTTACCATTTCTGGCCTGTTGATTCCCTTCACGCTTGTTGTCACTGCTTCGATGACTGCTCTCACTGGTATTATCATTTTGTCGACTGCTCTCTTTTGGTTGCGTTGACTCGTTATCGCGCTCCACTAACTGAGCCCTATTCACAACATCTGAATACAAACACAGTTTATGAGAAATAAGATGTTGACGTATCTCAGGTTTCAAACCTCGCAAAAATATTCGCGTCATTCGCTCTTCATTATCCACCAAGTGAGACGCAAACCAGGACAACTCAGCAAATTTAGCCTCATACTGCGACACGGTCATATTATTCTGCTCCAATTTGATGAACTCCACCTTCTTCATGTGATGAACACTTTTGAAAAAGTATTTGTCATTGAACAGCTCTTGGAACTTCTCCCAAGACATCTTCAGTGCAGCAGGTTGAGTACGCTTAATCAATTCCCACCAGTAATCTGCCTCTCCTCGCAACATAAAGGCGGCAAAGGGAACCTTTTGCTCCTCGGAGCATCCCAAGACATCAAATATCTTGGTGATCTGCTTTATCCATGTTTCCGCTATTAGTGGTTTTGGCTCTCCTTTAAACTCCGGTGGTCCCAGCTCCTTGAACTGTTTAGCGGTGACCGTCCGAGAGTTTTCAGTGTTTCCACCTACATTTTGAACAGGAGCCGCTCTCGCCTACTGTTGCATGAACTGCATAAAGCTTCTGAACATTCCATCATTCATCATTTGGTCAGTATTATTGTTTGCATGAGGATTGTCGCCTTCCTGATGCACATTATCCCGATTATTGATATGTGGTGAATCCACAGTCGCCTGTGCTCTATTGCTATTCTCAACATTCTCGGATGCCATTTTCAGATACTGCCACCAAATAAAAGTTAATTGATATGTCATATATTATCCTTATATTCTGACCGACCAATTAAATACCATGCAAATAAACTTAGGTAGGTCATACTAGCGAATGAATTCCCCGTCTCTCCCCTCCTAGTTCTATTCTCACATCTTAGCCAGGGATCATATCCCTAAGCTCTGATACTAACTGTGACGCCCCCAAAATTAGGTATACATCACCCATCTTGGGTCGTCAGATACATGGTACAGAATTCAAATACAATTTAATAATACAACTGTCGTGTACAATATGACAAAACATAAACTGTGAGTTTGAATATAAATATTGTCTACTAGAGAGTATCCATACTCAAAACGAGTCCTCATTACATTTATTAACACACTATTGCATAGAATAGTGAGGAATACTAACTAATACTATCATTCGGACCATCACTCCGTTCTCCGACTTGGCCCAGCTACGTTCGCATTTCCTGAAGAGAACAGTGAAAGAAAGGGTGAGCTCAACTAACCCAGTAAGAAATATTATGACTAAGATAATGCAGAATAAATTATCATTAGCCTTCAACAATGTTAAACTGATAAAATATAATAGACATCAAGTTTAACTGCAGCGGAATAAGCAATCCATTAAAAGAGTCAAGTAGAAAATAAACTCTACTATCTTTTATGATTTAAAAGGTTTTTCAACACTGTTATCGCTGGGACTCAGCTTAATAAAATAATCCACATCATCGAATCACCCCTGCACTACGGCCAAGGATATTCGTGTATTCATTAATGGTCATGATCATGCCAACAATTGTCCATCAATGCACTACGGGCCAATGAGAACTTTTACCACATCATTTGTAACATTACGGTCATGATTATACCGAATAATCCCTGGTCATAATCATACCAAGTCCATCTATGCACTACAGGCCATAGATGACTTTCAACATTTTATAAACATGAGGATGATGACAATGATATAAGAATTCAATAAAACAAGTTCAATAATTAATTTATCCAAGAATTAACAACGTCCAAATTGTCAACATGATACTGCTTTGTGGAGTAAAATTCAATAATGCTTAGAAGAATATTTTCATGAAAAGATACTAGATGAACCGCAATTATCAAGGATATTCCACTAATTTCATGGAGTATAGAAGTTAAAACTTAACCAACTGAGTATAATAAAGAATGGAATAACAAAAGAAATCACCCCGGCATGCGATAGACCGCACAGATAGGTTATTCCAACAGAATAATAAATAATGGAACCAGGTCCGGCGTAAACGCACAGACATGATATTTCGACAGAATAATAAATAATGGAACCAGGTCCGGTGTAAAACACACAGACAGGATGTTCCAACAGAATAATAACAAGACGGAACCAGGTCCGGTGTAAAACACACAGACAGGATGTTCCAACAGAATAATAATAAAAACGGAACCAGGGCCGGTGTAAAACACACAGATAGAATGTTCCAACAGAATAATAGAAGAATGTCACCAATTATAGGGTAGACTGCGTATACAGGTTATTCCAACAGAATAATAAGAAATGGAATAACAAAAGTTCTCTTCATGAATAAGAAAGAATAACACCCCTTACCGTTTTAAAGAAGAACTGAAATAAGGAAGTAGTTAAGTAGCAGAATACTTTTCTTTTCTCTCTCTATAGTTTCTCTCTATAGTTTCTCTCTCTAGAGTTCAGTGAATTCGTAAAAAATAATGAAGGAATGAGCTGTTATTTATAGAAAAATGGAATGCATAGTAACTAATCCATGAACGGTCCAGATTGATTACTTTAATCTGACGGTCCATATTTAAAGAAAAATCTTTTAAATAAAATATAATATATTCTATTTATAGAATAACTTTAATAAAGTATTCTGTTTTATATAAAAAGATGTTTCTGTTTTATTACGTTAATAATACGAATAAAACAAAACATCATTATCGCTAAATAATTCATATTATTAACTGACAATAATTGAATCAAACTGAGTGACTTCTCACATAAGCATTAATAATCAATACCGTGTGCTACTATGCAACCATTCGTATTACTGTACTTTTACTACTGAGTAGTTCAACAGTATCAATGGTAAAACTTCCGCCGTTATTTTTAATAAAATATTTTTGTCGTTTTCTCAATCCGACAATAATTCTGTTGTGGGGTCCACCAATGATTGTGCCGTTGTACGAATATTCCCTGTTAAAACGAATATTCCCCGACCAATCGAATATTATATAACAACTTGCGTACTTTGCAAAATTTATAAATTTTACCCACAACTATAACATTATATCAAATTAACTCCATAATATTCAAAAATGATATTTATAGAAAATTCGTCTTTATTTATAAAAGTTGGGGTCTTACAATTATGCTGAAATATTTGTTTGAATTTTATTATAAAATTTTTACATTTTCATGTCGAGGTTACTATTCACGTATACGATACTATTCACGAATACGGTACTATTCACGAGTACTATTCACAAAGTATGATTTTTCTTATGAAATTATTACCTTTTGTGTCGGGATTACTATTCACGTATACGGCACTATTCATGAATACGACACTATTCACAGAAAAATTAAATTTTCTTTTCTTTGTCTAAGTTGTCTATTATGGTTGCTATCTTTGATTGTATCCATGTTTTGATCGTCATTCTTGAATTTTGCTCCAAAATTGATTATTATGGAGTATTTTTGAACTTGGATAAACCAATGTACGAATCCATTGTCCTTTTATCTCACTGGATTCGTTGTCTTTAAAATATTTTCATCATCCTCAGTCCTAAATGATGATATAACTGAATATCTTTGGCCTGTAGTGCAAAGATGAATGATTACCTGATGAATATCTTTGGCACGTACTGCAAAGATGGACATGTGTTGAGATGAACATGACCAAATGGTGATACAAATGAATATCTTTAACCCGTAGTGAAAAGATGAATATTTGATTCAAGATGTATATTGAGTGATGTTACAGGGATAAAATATTGATGATGGACTTTTAAATCATAGAAGATAGTAGATTTCATTCTCTACTTAAACTCTTCTAATGAATTGTTATTTCCGCTGCGAATATTGATCTAAAACTTGTTGTCCATTATATTTTATCTGATTTATTAAATGCTAACAATAATTTGTTCTACATTATCTTAGTCATAACATTCTTTACTGAGCTAGTTGAGCTCACCCTTTTTCTTTTTGTTCTATTTTTCTTCTCAGGAGGCGAGAATATAGCGGGAACTAGACGGGGTGTGGAGTGATGTTTCAAGTCAGTTGTTTTAGCAGTCCTCACTATTTTGTAAAATAGTGTATGAATAAGTATAATGAGGACTTATTTGAGTTTAGATATTGTCTAGAAGACAATATTTGTATTTAAACTCACAACTTTTGTGTTGTCGTATTTTGCACGTCAATTGTAATAATGAAGTTGTAGTTGTTTTCTGTACCATGTATTTGGCGACTCAGAATGGGATGTGTGGACCAATTTTGGGGGCGTCACAAATCCTCTCCCAAAATTACTGTGATTCTCCTCCTTTTATATGCCTCTTCATGTGTCTTTTAGAGTACTTAAAGTCCTTGAAACAAACAGCTCAAACCAATCCTCCTTGAACTCAACTTTTGAAAAATCCTTTTTCTTCCCAACAGGCCCTCCCAGGCGGGCTTTTTACACTAGGGAATTCCCGCCTCGGCGGGGGTACTTTTCCAAAAATTACAGAAATGCCACAAAGCTCTAATTTTCATATTTTGACCTTCCGAAGTCGTTTCCTACAACACAAACACACAAACAAGTAAAATGACACTAAAAATACTTACAGTTTACAAAGAATTAAGCCCTAAAGATATCCAAATCATAGTTATAAAACCCATTCATCATTTGTGCTTATTCTGGGCACAATTGCGCACTAAGGAAATGTGGGCTGGGATTGGGTGTAGCTGCGCCGTGCCCAAGGTATAAGAGGGCGCAACTACGCCGACTGGCAATCCTACAATCTGTTATTTGCTTCCTGCAACTTCACTTCCTTGCAATCATATCTCATTTTTGCCTCTCTTTCCACATGTTTTAGCTTTGCTCCCACACACCAAGCTCCATCCATATCATGCCAATCTTACCCTCCTGTTGACGAAAGATGCCACCGAACAAGTTCCCGAACATGATTCCTATAAAATGGAAAGAAATGCATGTAAAGAAACTTAAACAAACGAGATTAAGCAACAATTATAGCAAGTTGGTATCCAATAAGTAGGTATAAAACCTACTTAACAAATACCCCCAAACTTAAACAGTTGCTTACCCTCAAGCAACAAAATAAAAAGAAATGTAATAGCTAAGTAATATGCAGTTTACTCTAAATGCCTACGAATCCACATTAGTCAGTATGAAATCCAATTGAATTGACTCAGAGGAATCACATTGATCATTAAACATAGCATCCAACCAAAAAATAGTCAATAAGCCATATCATTTTGTAAATCCAAAACTTGCTGATATAGTGTGTTGTGTGCTTTACAACCATTAAACTTGCCATGATACAAATATTTCACATAATACGCTTCTTAGAGGGAAAGTTACAGTTGTAACTTCAAGAAAGGTATCAAATAGAAAAAGTTACAGCTGTGATTTCACATCAACTAAGTTAAGGGTTAACATGGAGTTTATCAACTTTTTATTCAATCACGAGGGCACTATTTACTCATTCTCGTGTTTACACCCGACTGTATAATGCCTAGCCCTCTTAAGCTTTTCAATCATACATATGTAGCGAGCGTTCGACCAACGACTCCTAAATCGGACGACTTTAGGGCGCTGGGTGTAGATGTAACATTCCATATTTTTTTTAATATAAGTTATAAATATTTATTGGTTTATATAAATATTTATTGGATATGTTATTATTGAATAAATAATTGTTCAATTTGAGTGAGGTGGTTTATTTAATTATTTGTTGAATAAATAATTAAATATTAAATATTAAATATTTATTGGCAATATTAAATATTTATTGAATTATATGGCAATTTGAGTTGATGTGATTTAATTAATTATTTGTTGAGTAAATAATTAAGGAGCTAAATAAATTAATTATTATGAGATTTTATAATAATGGAGTTTAATTTAATAAGCTAGAGAGCTTATAATGATTTTAAATAAATAATAATATTTAAATGAGAAATTGTAGTTTGAAATATTAGTTGATTAAATGAAATTATAATTGTAAAAAGAATTATAATTGTTTATGTGTTAAAGTAATTTAATAGATTAATGTTTAATTGATTTATTAATTTAATAAAGGTGTGACTAATAACCTTGCTATAAAGGAGTTATTAAAATAAATAAAAAAATGGTTTAATTTAGTTTTGCCAAACAAGGTTTAAGTATATTAATTCTTTAATTTTTAAATGGTTTGCCAAACAAAGCCTTATGGCTTTTGAATTTAAATTATTAGTTAAATAAATAAATAAATATATATATATATATATATATATATATATATATATATATATATATATATATATTTGGTAACTGATATATTATTAGGGTAATAAGAGTGGCGTCGGTTTTATGCGTTTTAAAAACATACGTTGGCTTTTATTTTAAAATTACGTATATTGTTTTGGCTTAAGCCTAATGAAAATAGAAGTTGTCTGAGAAAGATTTCAGAGATAGTGTGAGAGAGAGCCAGAGAGAGAGGAAAGTTCTGAGATTATCTAGCTTTTGATAGTGAATAACAAAGTTTTCTTAACAACAAAAGGTATGTTTTATAAACCTTATTGTATATGTTTTATATTACAACTATGTGAATTTGTATGTCTCTGTGTTCTTCTTTTTCATTGTGTATAAAGTTTTACAAAATTATCTGTAAAACATGTACTAGAATTGGTTATGATGTTACATGTTTTTATTGTTATAATTGTTATAGTTAGCATATATATGTGTGTGTTATATGCTAAATTACGTATTCAAGAAATGGATTTTTCACAGTGAAAAACATGTATGAATCGTATATTTGCGAAATAACAAAATTGGTATGTGATTATGCAAATTGTGAGCTAATACTGAGAAATTGAACTACACATGTGAATTGATTTATATGTTGGCATACTTGTATTTCAAAGGAATCAAATTTGGTTGATAACAGTAGAATTTCAGTTCACTGTATTTTTTATCTGTCAACCATGGAGTTTTGATCTAATAACAGTGTTTCAAAGAATTAGCCTATGATATTGTTAATTAGTGGTTAGTAATTGGTATATTGATGATCGTTAACTTTTATGTGTAATTTTCATGAAGTTATACATGTGTTAGATGCCATTGGTCGTTAAAAATAATTTAGACAGTAGCTTTGCTCTGTCTTTCGGGTTGGTTCTGTGAGTTTCGGCGCCCCAACGTCAAAATTCACGCCCCAGCGCCAAATCTCGCGCCCTGGCGCCAAGGTTCGCGCCCCAGCGTCAAAAATGGGCCCGTAGCTCGCGCCCAGCGCTGAAGCTCGCGCCCCAGCACTGATGCTCGCGCCCCAGCGCCGTATCTCGCGCCCCAGCGCCACTGTTCCGCGCCCCGGCGCCGGAAAAGTGACCTAGTTGGGCAGTTTTGGCCTCCTGTAGTAAAACGGCCATAACTTTTTCATACGAACTCCGATTTAGGTAATTCAAGATGATTCGGAAAGAGGACGAGTAGACCTACAACTTTCATTCTTTAAGTGTTTTAATTTGAGGTCTGTAACAGTAGTCAAAATGGCCATCTTTAGGACTGTTGTGTATTTGGAGCCAATCGGAGGGCGTCGGGATGCACGAATGCAAGTGCAACCCTTTGGGTATTAGTATAACTTAATGATAACATGTTGGACATGTATTAGGATGTTGTATCAAGTTGTTAATGTACATGTGGTGCAATGACATGATCATTTAAGTAGTTGTAATAAAGCTAAAAAGTAATATTCATGAAAGATGTGTTGTTTAAACTTAAACTTAGTTAGTAGCTATACTAAGAGTAATAAAAGAACTCATAAAGGTAATGTTAGTGTAACTAATGTGTATTGTCAATGCATATGGTATGTGTAGGACTTGGGGTGAACGTGAATAGTAATTGTTTAACCTACACACGAGGCAAGTTCCCTAACCCTTTCTACTTTATTATTCAGCAAGGTTACTTTGCACTGTTATGTTATACTTATGCAAGTTCTCTAACTCAAAACTTCATTGTGCAAGTTTGAATTCGTTAAACACATTATCACTTTAATTTCAGTTCAATTGTACAAATTGCTAACTTTACACTTTCGTAGAGTTAGATTGTTTATTGTTGATTAAGCTCGTGTATCTATTGGTTTATGAGGATGCATGTTATGATTATTCCATGATTATGCTATTAAATTATTCCTAAAGCATGATGTTAGTTTATAAATATCAATTCAACTATGATTATTCCATAGTATACAGTTATGTTGTTTGTAATCAACTAACCCTTAGTTGATTACCGTTGAATTCTAAATTACCCCGTGATGTATCCAAACCAAACTCACTTTGGTACGGACTTGTATTCTAAATACTGAGAAGAACAACTCTTTTATAAGAGGTTACGCTTAGCGTTGAAATGATTGTGCACAATACATTGTACGAAGGGTTGATCCCCCTAAGTACGTGAAGTCCTTATAGTCTTATGACTGTTAAAGTTTAAGTTGAAAAATTACTTATAACTGTGGACATGATTCGTGGTCATTAGACCCTCAGTAATTGATTAAAGTTTTTAAAAAGTAATAGAATTTATTGTTCAGTTCTATTAAACCTAATGTTGGTACATGATGTAAAGTTAACTGATTTACTTATTGTTATTTCAAGTGGGCCTTGTTTGCTCACTCTTGCCTGTAAAATTTCTTACAGCTAAGGTTGAAACTGGTGATATACCTAGCACCAGTAAAGGGAAAGGAAAGATGAAGCAATGCTGAAGACCTGTAATAGTTAGACAGATTATTTTTAGACTTTGTTTAAAGATTGTAAAGAAGTTTATATTAATTTATTTTCCGCATGAATGAATGTTTGTAAAGGTTAGATAACCTGGGAGATTTTTATTTAAGTTTAATCCTGTATGGGCAGGTTTTATTTATTCAATTTTATCAATTGGGTAGTTAGTAATGAATGTTTTGATTACGTGAACACCAAATCTTGAGGAAATGAAGTACCAGGATTTGGGGGTGTCACAGGTTGGTATCAAAGCTTTAGGTTATGAACCTTAGGTGGGGGAAAAAGCCTTAGGAAGTAACCTTTTGAAAAGATAGTGGAGTTAACTCTTATCGAGTTTTAAGAAAGAAGTAATAAAACACTTATGTGCTTATGTGTTTATAACTTATGTGCTCGCGAGTGTCGAGTAGAATGATTAATAACTAAAACTTTAAAATTTTGTTGTTAGGATGACTAATGTCGGAGAATCTAGTCAGACTAGGGAGGAGGGACCTCAAATGCCTATAGAGGAGGAGCCTCGCGACATTCAGGTAGTTTGGGAACAACTACTGCCACGGGAGTCAGCCTCGTTGGTCACAGTGGTTGAAGATGAGGATGATGATGTGGAGACGGATGAGGAGGATCCCATGGAGTTACCACAGGAGGATGAGGATGACGAGGATGAGGAGGAAAGGATTCCGCTTAACTCGATAGCTGGCCGTGTATATGATGAAGTGCATGACCGTAACGTGGAACTTCAGGATATAGTTGAGGAGTTACAGGAGATAGTAGCTGAACAACAGACTACAATTACACAAAAAGACGGCGAGATCCAGGATCGTGATGAACGACTGACAAACGCCGAGGAGAAACTAACACAGACTGAAGGAGAGAAGGAACAATTGATCGAGATGGTTGCTGAACTGAAGAGCAGGCTGAGAGAAGAAGCGGCTAAGAGGGCAAGAGCTGAAGATGCATACGAAGAAGCTTATCAACGAACTGGAAGAGCAGTAAGGAGTTCACAGGCAAAAAGGATGAAGATGGAAGAAATGGACAAAGTATTCGACACCGCAATTAATCGAGCTCAAGATCGAGTTATAGGATATCCGATTCAGTTCGAGACGCTGCCATCATTTGTGTTGGATCGAAGAACGATGTTTCGAGTCATGGAGGAAGAACGTGATAGGGCTAAGAAGTATCTTAATAGATCATCGTAGAAAGTGTGCCTGTAATGCACGTAATATGTATTAAATAATGTGTAAATCCCTAGTGTTAAGTAACCATGGGATATGATAATAATGGCATTGTCCTGAAACTTTTGTAGTTCAGGAAAGGATGTAGATAGCAGAGATGCTATTGTGTTATGTTTTCAAAAAGTTATGAATAAATAAAGGTTATTATTTTATTCAAAATGTTATGTGCTATGTGATTATTTCTTTGTTGAGGCAAATTAATTAGAAATACGTAAAGAAGTTGAGTAATGGTCTAATAGATGTTTTCTTTAACAGAAAATGCCTCCCAGACGTCAACCAACACGACAGAGAACCACTGAAGAAGCTAACGACAATGTTGATGCGAATCCCGTTCAACAACTAGTGGCACTATTGACAGGAGCGTTGCAGAATCAACCTCAAAACCAAGGCTCAACGTTTAAGGATTTCAAGGCGGTTGGACCACCTGAATTCCGTGGGTCCATGAATCCAGTCGAAGCACAAACCTGGATTATGGAAATAGAGAAGGTGTTCGATGTCGCTAGGGTAGGGGATGAGCAGAAGACTGCTTTCGCAACTTTCATGTTGAAAGCAGAAGCTAGTTATTGGTGGCAGGCCAATAAAACTCGTGAAGGGCCAGGAGTGATGACCTGGGATAGGTTCAAGGAACTGTTCTTCGAGACCTATTTCCCGGAGAGTTCAAAGAGTCAGCTGGAAGTACAGTTTCTGGAGCTGAAGCAAGGGACGATGACGGTATCCGAGTATGCCACAAAATTCAACGAGTTGGCGAGGTTTGCGCCATATCAGGTTAGCACAGACAAACGCAAAGCGAAGAGGTTTGAACAGGGACTGAAGCCCTGGCTGTACAGTAGGGTTTCCCTGTTCCAGTTGAAGACATTTGCAGCAGTAATGGAGAAAGCAATACTCGCTGAAGGTGGAGGAGAGGCGGTGACCAAATTCAACCAGGAACAAAAGAAGAAGAAGAATGAGAATGAAATGAAGAATGGAGGTGGCAGCAGTGGAAATAACAACAACAACAGCAACAACAACAGCTTGAAGAGGAAGTGGAATGGGAACGGGGGAGCTGGAAACCAGCAGGGTAACCAGCAAAACAAAAAGTTTGAAGCATGTGCGACATGCGGGAAATTTCACAAGGGTGCGTGCTTGATGGGGAAACGAGTTTGCTACAATTGTGGCCAGGAGGGTCACATCGCCCCAAATTGCACTCAACCAAAGAAGAAGGCGTGCTTCACGTGCGGATCCAAGGATCATTTTGCTCGTGAATGCCCTAAGAAGAAGGAGGGAGGGACAACCAGAAGCAATGGAGGTAACAATGGAAGTACATGGGCCATTACAGGACCTGCAGCACCAAACAAACCCACAGCCAGAACCTTCAACATGACTGTGCAAGATGCTGTGCAATCAAAAGATGTGGTGTCAGGTATTATCCCAATCAATGATATTAATGCATATGTATTATTTAATTCGGGTGCTACTTGCTCGTTTATATCTGATGAATTTGCTAAGAGGTTAGAATTGCCTAGAGAAGAACTGAATTTTCCTTTGAACATAGAAATTGCGAATAAGGAAATAATCCCTGTTAGGTTGGTTTACAAGAACTGTAGGGTAAACATTAAGGGGAATATCTTGTTAGTAGATTTGATTCCGATTAGACTCGGGGAATTTAATATAATTTTGGGAATGGATTGGTTGTTCAATTATGGAGCAGTAATTGACTGCCAAAAGAAGTGTGTAAACCTTATGACTCCGTCAAAGGTAGTATTTTATGGTAGCAAGTCGCCAAGACAAATGAAATGTCTGACGACTATGCAGGCCAAGAAGTTGTTGAGTCAAGGTTGTGTGGGCTATTTAGCTTACATAGTCGATACTCAGAAGAAAGGTGTGAAATTAGAAGAAATACCGGTAGTGAGAGAATTTGAAGACGTGTTTCCAGAAGACTTGCCAGGACTTCCGCCGGACAGAGAAATTGAATTCGTGATCGACTTAGTCCCGGGAACAGCACCGATATCAAAGGCTCCGTACAGAATGGCTCCGGTAGAAATGAAGGAACTGATGGTACAGTTGCAAGAACTGCTAGACAAGAAATATATTCAACCAAGTGTATCGCCGTGGGGAGCGCCAGTTTTATTCGTGAAGAAGAAGGACGGGTCAATGCGTCTTTGCATTGATTACAGGGAGTTAAACAAAGTCACTATTAAAAACAAATACCCGTTGCCAAGAATAGATAACTTGTTTGATCAGTTGAAGGGTGCTAAATACTTCTCGAAAATAGATTTGAGAAGTGGGTATCACCAATTGAAGGTAAGAAAGGAGGATATACCTAGAATGGCATTCAGAACTCGGTACGGACATTATGAGTTTCTGGTGATGTCTTTTGGTTTAACAAATGCCCCTGCCGCGTTCATGGATTTGATGAACAGGGTATTTAAACCATTTTTAGACAAGTTCGTAGTGGTGTTTATCGACGACATTCTTGTGTATTCCAAAACTCAAGAAGAACACGTGGAACATTTACGTCTGACATTGGAGACACTAAGAAAGGAAAAGTTGTACGCGAAATTCACTAAGTGTGAATTTTGGCTCGACCGTGTACAATTTTTGGGTCATGTGATTGACAAAGATGGGATTTCAGTAGATCCATCGAAAGTGGAAGCTGTAATCAATTGGGAACAACCAAGAACACCTTCGGAGGTGAGGAGTTTCTTGGGGCTGGCCGGTTATTATAGAAGATTTATACAAGATTTTTCTAAGATAGCCACTCCGTTAACAAACTTGACACGAAAAGCTGTGAAATTCGTGTGGACGGAGAAATGTGAAGAGAGCTTCCAAGATTTAAAGAAGAAGCTAAGTATGGCACCTGTGTTAACCCTGCCAGATAATACAGAAAATTTTGTGGTGTATAGTGATGCCTCACACAAAGGATTGGGTTGTGTTCTTATGCAGAACGACAAAGTTATTGCATATGCATCAAGACAACTGAAGGATTATGAGAAAGGGTATCCGACTCATGATTTGGAATTGGCTGCAGTTGTGTTTGCTCTGAAGATATGGAGACACTATCTTTATGGAGAGAAATGTGAGATCTACACAGACCACAAAAGTCTGAAGTATATTTTCACTCAGAAAGATTTGAACCTGCGTCAGAGAAGGTGGATGGAACTGATAAAAGATTACGATTGTGAGATCTTTTATCATCCGGGCAAAGCGAATGTGGTAGCTGATGCTTTAAGCAGGAAAGGTAGGGAGAAGTTGATGCTGATTACAACTCAGGAGGAGCTCATTTCAGCAATGACAAAACTGGAGTTGGAGATCAAATTTCCAAAGGAATCTGACGAACAATTATTTCAGATAGAAGCTGGTCCAACTTTAATGGACAAAGTGAAGAGTGCCCAACTACAAGACGAAGAGTGTGCAAAAATCAAAGAGAATTTGATTGAAGGCGGTGATGTAAAATACAAGATCGACACCGAAGGGTTACTACGGTTTGAAGGAAGGATCTGGGTTCCAGCAGCACCAGAACTGAAAGAAGAAATTTTGATCGAAGCTCATAGCTCAAAATATTCAATTCATCCAGGGAGCACGAAAATGTATCAAGATTTGCGCTGACATTTTTGGTGGCCAAATATGAAAAGGGACGTCGCAGAATGTGTAGCGAAGTGCTTAACATGTCAGAGAGTAAAAGCCGAACATCAAAGACCCAGCGGATTGCTTCAACCGTTGGAAATACCGGAATGGAAATGGGAGCATATCACGATGGATTTTGTGGTGGGTCTTCCAACTACTCAGAAAGGATACGATGCGATTTGGGTAATAGTAGACAGACTGACTAAATCAACACACTTTTTGCCAATAAAGATTAGATTCAATCTTGATCAGCTGGCAAAACTATATATTAAAGAGATCGTTGCAAGACATGGAGTTCCAGTGTCAATTGTGTCAGACAGAGATTCGAGGTTCACATCAAACTTCTGGAAGAGACTACAAGAATGTATGGGAACACAGTTACGAATGAGTACGGCATATCATCCGCAAACAGATGGCCAAAGCGAACGAACGATCCAGACATTAGAAGATATGTTGAGAGCATGCATCATGGATTTCAAAGGAAGCTGGGAAGAGCAATTACCGTTGGTGGAATTTGCCTACAATAATAGTTATCATGCAAGCATCGGCATGCCGCCTTACGAAGCGTTATACGGCAGAAAGTGCAGAACTCCACTGTACTGGGATGAAGTTGGTGAACGTCAATTGTTAGGACCAGAATTAGTGCAACAAACTGCTGAGGTTATCAAACTCATCAGGATAAGATTGGTAGCAGCTCAAGACCGACAGAAGAAGTATGCTGACCAACACAGGCAAGATCGTGCATTTGACCTAGGAAGCTATGTATTCCTAAAAGTTTCTCCTTGGAAGGGGAAAATTCGTTTCGGTAAGAAGGAAAAACTAAGCCCGAGGTTTATTGGACCCTTTGAAGTACTGCGAAAAGTTGGAGAGGTAGCTTATGAGGTAGCTCTACCTCCAGAGTTGGAAAATATTCATAATATTTTTCACATTTCGGTGTTACGACCATATAAACCCGATTACAAGCACGTAATCGAGTACGAACCGTTGCAGTTCGAGAAAGATTTGTCTTATGAAGAGGTTCCTATCCAGATTGTCGACAGGAAAGAACAAGTGCTCAGGAATAAAGTGATACCTTCTGTGAAGGTGATATGGAGAAACCACAACGCTGAAGAAGCAACGTGGGAACTCGAAGAGAAAATGTTGAAAGAATACCCTGAGTTATTTGTTTAATCTGTGTCTTCGATTCTGAGGACAGAATCTTTGTAAGTAGGGAAGAATGTAGCGAATGTGTTGTTTGAGTTGTGATTCTGAGGACAGAATCCTTTTAAGAGAGGAATGATGTAACATTCCATATTTTTTTTAATGTAAGTTATAAATATTTATTGGTTTATATAAATATTTATTGGATATGTTATTGTTGAATAAATAATTGTTCAATTTGAGTGAGGTGGTTTATTTAATTATTTGTTGAATAAATAATTAAATATTAAATATTAAATATTTATTGGCAATATTAAATATTTATTGAATTATATGGCAATTTGAGTTGATGTGATTTAATTAATTATTTGTTGAGTAAATAATTAAGGAGCTAAATAAATTAATTATTATGAGATTTTATAATAATGGAGTTTAATTTAATAAGTTAGAGAGCTTATAATGATTTTAAATAAATAATAATATTTAAATGAGAAATTGTAGTTTGAAATATTAGTTGATTAAATGAAATTATAATTGTAAAAAGAATTATAATTGTTTATGTGTTAAAGTAATTTAATAGATTAATGTTTAATTGATTTATTAATTTAATAAAGGTGTGACTAATAACCTTGCTATAAAGGAGTTATTAAAATAAATAAAAAAATGGTTTAATTTAGTTTTGCCAAACAAGGTTTAAGTATATTAATTCTTTAATTTTTAAATGGTTTGCCAAACAAAGCCTTATGGCTTTTGAATTTAAATTATTAGTTAAATAAATAAATAATAATATATATATATATATATATATATATATATATATATATATATATATATATATATATATATATATTTGGTAACTGATATATTATTAGGGTAATAAGAGTGGCGTCGGTTTTATGCGTTTTAAAAACATACGTTGGCTTTTATTTTAAAATTACGTATATTGTTTTGGCTTAAGCCTAATGAAAATAGAAGTTGTCTGAGAAAGATTTCAGAGATAGTGTGAGAGAGAGCCAGAGAGAGAGGAAAGTTCTGAGATTATCTAGCTTTTGATAGTGAATAACAAAGTTTTCTTAACAACAAAAGGTATGTTTTATAAACCTTATTGTATATGTTTTATATTACAGCTATGTGAATTTGTATGTCTCTGTGTTCTTCTTTTTCATTGTGTATAAAGTTTTACAAAATTATCTGTAAAACATGTACTAGAATTGGTTATGATGTTACATGTTTTTATTGTTATAATTGTTATAGTTAGCATATATATGTGTGTGTTATATGCTAAATTACGTATTCAAGAAATGGATTTTTCACAGTGAAAAACATGTATGAATCGTATATTTGCGAAATAACAAAATTGGTATGTGATTATGCAAATTGTGAGCTAATACTGAGAAATTGAACTACACATGTGAATTGATTTATATGTTGGCATACTTGTATTTCAAAGGAATCAAATTTGGTTGATAACAGTAGAATTTCAGTTCACTGTATTTTTTATCTGTCAACCATGGAGTTTTGATCTAATAACAGTGTTTCAAAGAATTAGCCTATGATATTGTTAATTAGTGGTTAGTAATTGGTATATTGATGATCGTTAACTTTTATGTGTAATTTTCATGAAGTTATACATGTGTTAGATGCCATTGGTCGTTAAAAATAATTTAGACAGTAGCTTTGCTCTGTCTTTCGGGTTGGTTCTGTGAGTTTCGGCGCCCCAACGTCAAAATTCACGCCCCAGCGCCAAATCTCGCGCCCTGGCGCCAAGGTTCGCGCCCCAGCGTCAAAAATGGGCCCGTAGCTCGCGCCCAGCGCTGAAGCTCGTGCCCCAGCGCTGATGCTCGCGCCCCAGCGCCGTATCTCGCGGCCCAGCGCCACTGTTCCGCGCCCCGGCGCCGGAAAAGTGACCTAGTTGGGCAGTTTTGGCCTCCTGTAGTAAAACGGCCATAACTTTTTCATACGAACTCCGATTTAGGTAATTCAAGATGATTCGGAAAGAGGACGAGTAGACCTACAACTTTCATTCTTTAAGTGTTTTAATTTGAGGTCTGTAACAGTAGTCAAAATGGCCATCTTTAGGACTGTTGTGTATTTGGAGCCAATCGGAGGGCGTCGGGATGCACGAATGCAAGTGCAACCCTTTGGGTATTAGTATAACTTAATGATAACATGTTTGACATGTATTAGGATGTTGTATCAAGTTGTTAATGTACATGTGGTGCAATGGCATGATCATTTAAGTAGTTGTAATAAAGTTAAAAAGTAATATTCATGAAAGATGTGTTGTTTAAACTTAAACTTAGTTAGTAGCTATACTAAGAGTAATAAAAGAACTCATAAAGGTAATGTTAGTGTAACTAATGTGTATTATCAATGCATATGGTATGTGTAGGACTTGGGGTGAACGTGAATAGTAATTGTTTAACCTACACACGAGGCAAGTTCCCTAACCCTTTCTACTTTATTATTCAGCAAGGTTACTTTGCATTGTTATGTTATACTTATGCAAGTTCTCTAACTCAAAACTTCATTGTGCAAGTTTGAATTCGTTAAACACATTATCGCTTTAATTTCAGTTCAATTGTACAAATTGCTAACTTTACACTTTCGTAGAGTTAGATTGTTTATTGTTGATTAAGCTCGTGTATCTATTGGTTTATGAGGATGCATGTTATGATTATTCCATGATTATGCTATTAAATTATTCCTAAAGCATGATGTTAGTTTATAAATATCAATTCAACTATGATTATTCCATAGTATACAGTTATGTTGTTTGTAATCAACTAACCCTTAGTTGATTACCGTTGAATTCTAAATTACCCCGTGATGTATCCAAACCAAACTCACTTTGGTACGGACTTGTATTCTAAATACTGAGAAGAACAACTCTTTTATAAGAGGTTACGCTTAGCGTTGAAATGATTGTGCACAATACATTGTACGAAGGGTTGATCCCCCTAAGTACGTGAAGTCCTTATAGTCTTATGACTGTTAAAGTTTAAGTTGAAAAATTACTTATAACTGTGGACATGATTCGTGGTCATTAGACCCTCAGTAATTGATTAAAGTTTTTAAAAAGTAATAGAATTTATTGTTCAGTTCTATTAAACCTAATGTTGGTACATGATGTAAAGTTAACTGATTTACTTATTGTTATTTCAAGTGGGCCTTGTTTGCTCACTCTTGCCTGTAAAATTTCTTACAGCTAAGGTTGAAACTGGTGATATACCTAGCACCAGTAAAGGGAAAGGAAAGATGAAGCAATGCTGAAGACCTGTAATAGTTAGACAGATTATTTTTAGACTTTGTTTAAAGATTGTAAAGAAGTTTATATTAATTTATTTTCCGCATGAATGAATGTTTGTAAAGGTTAGATAACCTGGGAGATTTTTATTTAAGTTTAATCCTGTATGGGCAGGTTTTATTTATTCAATTTTATCAATTGGGTAGTTAGTAATGAATGTTTTGATTACGTGAACACCAAATCTTGAGGAAATGAAGTACCAGGATTTGGGGGTGTCACAGTAGAGACATCCCATAGGGTATACTTACTCGAGTATCAAAGGCCACAGGTGTGACGCCCCCAAAATAGGTATACATCACCTATTTTGAGTAGCCAAATACATGATACATAATTCAAATACAAACTTAATTTATACAACTGTTAAGTGTCGTGTAGAATACGATAAAACATAAGCTGTGAGTTTTAATACAAATATTGTCTTCTATATAGTATTCAAACTCAAAATAAGTCATCATTACAATTATTATCACACTATTTCACAGAATAGTGAGAACTACTAATGCAAACATCTGGAATGTCACTTCTTTCCCGACTAGTCCCAGCTATATTCTCATTTCCTGAAGAGAACAATGAAAGAAAAAGGGTGAGCTCAACTATCCCAGTAAGAAATATTATGACTAAGATAATGCAGAATAAATTATCGTTAGCCTTCAACAGTGTTAAAATGATAAAATATAATAAACATCAAGTTTAACTACAGCGAAACAAGCAATCCATTAGAAGAGTCAAGTAGAGCACGATATTTACTATCTTCTATGATTTAAAAAGTTTATCATCAATTTTATCGCTGAGACTCAGCTTAATAAATAATACACATCATCAAATCATTCCTGCACTACGGCCAAAGATATTCATTAGTATCACGACTATGAATTATCCATACACTACGGGCCAATGATATTCGTGTTTTCATCAATGGTCATGATCATGCCAACAACTGTCCATCAATGCACTACGGGCCAATGAGGACTCTTACCACATCATTTGTAATATTACGGTCATGATTATACTGAATAATCCCTGGTCATAATCATACCAAGTCCATCTATGCACTACGGGCCACAGAGAACTTTTGTGACGCCCCCAAAATTAGGTATACGTCACCCATCTTGGGTCGCCACTTACATGGTTCAAAATTAAAATACAACTTAATTATACAACAGTCGTGTACAATACGACAAAACATATGCTGTGAGTTTGAATACAAATATTGTCATCTAGAAATTTTACAAACTCAATGGAGTCCTCATTACAATTATTATCACACTATTACACAGAATAGTGAGGACTACTAATGCTATCCTCTAGGACCATCACTCCGTTCCCCGACTAGTCCCAGCTACGTTCTCATTTCCTGAAGAGAACAGTGAAAGAAAGGGTGAGCTCAACTAGCCCAGTAAGAAATATTATGACTAAGATAATGCAGAATAAATTATCATTAGCCTTCAACAATGTTAAACTGATAAAATATAATAGACATTAAGTTTAACTGCAGCGGAACAATCAATCCATTAAAAGAGTCAAGTAGAAAATAAACTCTACTATCTTTTATGATTTAAAAGATTTTCCAACACTGTGATCGCTGAGACTCAGCTTAATAAAATAATCCACATCATCGAATCACCCCTGCACTACGGCCAAGGATATTCGTATATTCATTAATGGTCATGATCATGCCAACAACTATCCATCAATGCACTACGGGCCAATGAGGACTTTTACCACATCATTCGTAACATTACGGTCATGATTACACCGAATAATCCCTGGTCATAATCATACCAAGTCCATCTATGCACTACAGGCCACAGGTGACTTTCAACATTTTATAAGCATGAGGATGATGACAATGATATAAGAATTCAATAAAACAAGTTCAAGAATTAATTTATCCAAGAATTAACAACGTCCAAATTGTCAACATGATACTACTTTGTGGAGTAAAATTCAAGAATAATCAGGATAATATTTTCATGAATAGATACTAGATGAAGCGCAAATGTCAAGGATATTCCATAAATTTCATGGAGTATAGAAGTCAAAACTTAACCAACTGAGTATAATAAAGAATGGAATAACAAAAGAAATCACCATGCATGCGATAGACCGCACAGACAGGTTATTCCAACAGAATAATAACTAATGGAACCAGGTCCGGCATAAACATACAGACAGGATATTCCGACAGAATAATAAATAATTGAACCAGGTCCGGTGTAAAACACACAGACAGGATGTTTCAACAGAATAATAACAAGACGGAACCAGGTCCGGTGTAAAACACACAGACAGGATGTTCCAACAGAATAATAATAAAAACGGAACCAGGTCCGGTGTAAAACACACAGACAGGATGTTCCAACAGAATAATAGAAGAATGTCACCAAGTATAGGGTAGACCGCGTATACAGGTTATTTCAACAGAATAATAAGAAATGAAATAACAACAGTTCTCTTCATGAATAAGAAAGAATAACACCCCTTACCGTAAAAGAACTGAATATAGAAGTAGTGAAGTAGCAGAATACTCTTCTTCTTTCTCTCTATAATTTCTCTCTATAGTTTCTCTCTCTAGAGTTCAGTGAATTCGTAAGAAAATAATGAAGGAATGAGCTTCTATTTATAGAAAAACTGAAAATGGCTCTTGGTCTTAACGAAGGGTCAAAATGACTCTTGGTAATATTGAAGAGACAACTACTATTTGCGAAGGGGTAATTAACCCTTGGAACACCGAAGAGGCAATTAACTCTTGGTAATATTGAAGAGACAACTACTATTGACGAATGTAATTACTATTGACGAAGGTAATTACTATTTACGAAGGTAATTACTATTTATAAAGGTAATTAGTATAGTGAATAGTAACTGGGTGAATAGTAACTCGTGAATAGTAACTCATGAATAGTAACTCGTGAATAGTAACTCGTGAATAGTAACTCGTGAATAGTACTCCAACACGAAAAGTGTCCCGAATACCCCATTGAACAATATATCATATTATGCATATGATACTGTAACAATAATTGAATCAATAATATGAGATATATGATGCAACAATTACTGTAGCAATAATTGAGTATAACTGAGTGACTTCTCACGTAAGTATCAATAATCAATACCGTGTGCTACTATGCAACAACGCGTATTACTGTACTTTTAACACCGGGTGTTTCAACAGTTAACGATAAAACTTCCGCCGTTATTTTCATAAAGTATTTTTGTCGTTTTCTCAATTCGACAATAATTCTGTTGTGGGGTCCACCAATGATTGTGCCGTCGTACGAATATTCTCCGACAAAAAGAATATTCCCCGACCAAACGAATATTTTATAACAACTTGCTTACTTTGCAAAATTTATAAATACTACCCACAACTATAACATTATATCAAATTCACACCATAATATTAAAAAATTATTTCGAGAAAATTTAAATCTTTATTTATAAAATCTGGGGTCTCACAACTTTCATCATAATATAAGCATGAGGATGATGACAATGATATAAGAATTCAACTAAAAGAAAGCAAATGATAAATTTTTAAAGATTTATAATTTAATTTATCCAGAATTCAAAAACGTCCAAATTGTCAACATGATACTACTTTGTGGAGTACAATTCAAGAATAATATTGTATCCAAAATGATTTGGACAGAAAAAAAATCAATTTTTGTCATGAATAGCACCCCGGGTGAATAGTAAATGAGTGAATAATATCCCGTGAATAGTATCTCGTGAATAGTACTCCGACATAAAAAGGTTAAAACTTATCAAGAATGCTCAGAATAATATTTTCATAAAAAGATACTGGATGAAGCGCAAATATCAAGGATATTCTACTAATTTCATGGAGTATAGAAGCCAAAACTTAACAAAATGAGTATAGAATTCGAAATTTGAAACAAAATAATATTACTTACATACTACAGAGTATGGAAGAAAATATTATTTTATTCGAATACTGAACAAAAATAATATTTCTTACCTTAAAAAGAAGAGTATTCCGACTGGTAGGGCAGTGATATTCTTGAAGAAAACTTATACTGTTTTCAAAACTTAAAACTTCCTTAAACTCTAAAGAAATACGCTCAATATTATAGAAGAAGAATTCTCTGATTTTGGTGTGATTTTCAATTTTAACTAAACATCCTATTTATAGGAGAATGGAAGGATACTATTTAGAAACGGATTGCATAGTAATTTCAAAAAAAATTCACAAGCGTTCGGTCGATTGTTAAATTTTTTTTTTGATTTTACTATGCAAACACTATGCAGGTACTATGCAAATACTATGCATAATAAAATATAATATATTCTATTTATAATCTAATAAAATAAAACTTAATATATATATATATATATATATATATATATATATATATATATATATATATATAACATAAGTCACCACCAACCGTGTAACACCCCAGTCCCACATCGAAAGATAGGGGAAAAATTTGTCTGCATATAAGGAAATAAGTTACTACCAATAGTACCTTCAAGTCATGACCTTTTGGGAGCCTGTGGTGGGCTAAGTTGACCCAAGAAGATACTATTGGGTCAGTAGTTTGAGGCCTTATTTTGACGAATTTGATTCGATTCGGACTTGGGATTTGATCCAAGATTTGTTCCGGACTCGGGATTTAACCCGGGTTATTTCATATGGTATCAAAGTCGACTCTCGAAAGCTCGGGTCGGGTCATCCGATCGGGTTGCCGGAGGTGGGGACACGAAGGTTGGTGGTATTATCCCACAATGGAGAGATGGAGGTCCGGAGGTGGGGACACGAAGCAAGCCGGTATTATCCCACAATGGCTAGAGAGGCAAAAATCTTTGGGCCGTGTGTGTGATTGGTTCTGACGGGGACGTCAGAAATTTAAGTGGGGGAGTTTGTAACACCCCAGTCCCACATCGAAAGATAGGGGAAAAATTTATCTGCATATAAGGAAATAAGTTACTACCAATAGTACCTTCAAGTCATGACCTTTTGGGAGCCTGTGGTGGGCTAAGTTGACCCAAGAAGATACTATTGGGCCAGTAGTTTGAGGCCTTATTTTGATGAATTTGATTCGATTCGAACTTGGGATTTGACCTAAGATTTGTTCCGGACTCGGGATTTGACCCGGGTTATTTCAACCCGTGACATTTCATTTTCTTTCTTTCAACATACGTGGGCCCCATATGTGGCCCCACCTTTATAATATAAAAAATACTGAATAACTTTCTATCGATTATTTTAAAAAATGGGTAAGTGGGGGGTCCATAAAATAAACAAAATTTATATCAAATACTTCATAAAAATCCCCTCAATATTTTAAATAACATTTATTCATCAATATTATAATTCATAATATTTAACAACCAGATCGTTTCCAAGAAAGAGGGGGCTTTCCAATAAGGATTTCTCCCTATTGGTGTGCAATTAGGTGACCAAACCTCTCCTTGACAGAATTTTCTAAACATCGTCAATATTATAAATAATAATATGAATAACTTTGTCGTCTCAATTATTGATTTAATAATATAAAAGATATTCACAAAAATTAAATCAAATAACGTGAGATACTATACAACAATTACTGTAGCAATAATTGAATAAAACTGAGTGACTTCTCACGTAAGTATCAATAACCAAAACCGTGTGCTACTATGCAACCACGCGTATTACTGTACTTTTACCACCGGATATTTTTGTGACGCCCCCAAATTCAGATACTTGAAACCCGAACTCGGTGCTTCACGATACCATTTCTATTAGCGGAATAATACTAATAATAATAACAATAATATAAATACCAAACTTAATTTACATATATCAGAATCTAATCCTAGGTACGCGACCATTAAATATTCATTACACGATAATTAATAAATATCATTGTCATAATAAAGTCAAACTATTACATAATATAGTATAAGTTTATTCTATTTGCTTTCTTTTTCCCTTTGTCCTGGACTGAACCTTCCGGTTGATCACGCTTAGCAGAAAATATTTAAATTTAAAGTAAGGATGAGCATTTGATTGCCTAGCAAGTAATAGCAATAATAAATATAAGCAGAAAGGATTAAATATTTTCTTTGAACGACACTTCTACAACGAATCAACAGTTGTGAAGTAAGCTGAACCAATAAGAACAACATATCAATTCTATAACAAAATTTTGAAACTACGTACTGACTATAAATGGAGAGCAGTCGACAGACTATAAACTTTATTTTCAATTTTCGCTAAGGTTTAGCAGAACTTCATCCGCAAACCGTCATAACTTACGGGCGCTAGGGTGATCATCCCAATGTGCCTTGTATTGATCAATACTACATGCAATAACGATATTATCGTTCATCTTATCCACCTTAGGTGCACAAAAGTTTTTCCATCATCGGGATGCTCATACTTAGTCGGGAATCCGAACCAAAACAATTTAATTGGATACAATAAAGTTCTATCATATTCAACGATATTTCTAAATCTATGTCTAGCTGGGTCAAATAGCTTAGACGACTTTTAATTGATGTATACATACCGAAAATCAATGGTATGTATCAACATGTGATTAAATACAATATTTATCCAAGTGAGGTCACTTGTATAACCATGCTTAGAAATTAACGAACAGAATATATATCTTAATTTATAATAACAGAATTAAAGAACTTGTACAATAGATTATAATCTAATAACTTACTTATACAGAATCATTGCATAAGTATATATATAAAGGTTAAGATATTTGAACAATGAAAAAGAATAGTTCTGATATTCGCTTATACATGTCCATTACATAAAGTAAATGCAAAGATAGGATACTTGCCTGAACTGCTGCTTACAATTACACAACTTAGTTTTATCTTTTATGCCGGAACCTATCATTAATAAGATCATTCGTTTGATTAGAATAATATATAAACAATTTCTAAAATATTTTGGTGTACCGACGGCTTTATCGGGTAATTATTGAGTCTAAAACTCTAACTTGTAGTTCAATATTCTTTTAGATATTTTAAATATCAGCCGTATTATTTTTCATAGCTTTATAATAATTTTTAAATAATTATTATAATTTATTATAATTTTTTAAACACTAGAATCATTATTAAATAATTTAAATATTAAATAATTTTATTATCATTAATATTAAATTATTAATGAAACCATTATCAAAATATTAAAGTTATTTATAATAACTCAAAATATTTTTAAAACATTTTTTTATTACCCTTAAAATAATTTTTCTAAAACAATTAAAATTATTTTTAAATAATTACCATTAATATTTAATCATTACTGTCTTATTTATCAAAATATTAAAAGTCATTAATTATAACTTAGAAAATTTTTAAAGTATTAATATTACCCTTAAATGATTTTTAAAACAATTAAAATTATTTTTAAACAATTATCATTAATATTTAAGTATTAATGTATTATTTATCAAAATATTAAAAGTCATTAATTATAATTTAAAATATTTTTAATGAATTTATTTCCTTTTTAAATAATTTTTAAATCAATAAAACTATTTTTAAATTATTTATTTAGTATTATTATTAAATAACTGTAATATCATTTTATATTAAATTATTAATGAAATTTACCTTTAAATATTAAAAGTTATATTTTATAACTTAAAATATTTTTAAATTTGTTATTTTCATTTAAAATAATTTTTAAAATATTAAAATCATTTTTAAACAATCTTATTTAATATAATTATTGAATAATTTTAATATCATTAATAGTAAATTATTAATGAAATTTTTCTTAAAATATTAAAAGTTACATTGTATAACTTAAAATATTTTTAAACTATTTATTCTCATTTAAAATGGTTTTTATAATATTAAAATTATTTTTAACTAATTTGCTTAATATAATAATTAAATAAATCTAATATCATTAATATTAAATAATTAATGAAATTTATCTTAAAATATTAAAAGTTATGTTTTAAAACTTATAATATTATTAAATACATTATTATCATTTAAAATGATTTTTAATATAATAAAATTATTTTTAATTAATTTATTTAACACATTAATTAAATAAAATAAATATCAATAATATTCAAATAAATATTAATATTTATGAAAAATATGCCAAATTATTAAAAGTTAATTTTTATAACTTGAAATAAATTTAATTAAAAATACAAAAGTTAGTTGCTAAAGCCCTTAGCGACAGAAAGTGTAGCTTTTGGTGTTCATGAGCTTCAAGAACATTCAAAGTCAGTGTTCGAGATAGCTACTTTGACTAGCATTAAATCTCTATGTATTTTGTTTCTGGGAAAGATAATGGTCAGATCTTGTAGACATAGTGTAATACTACAAGTTCCAACAACCAACATGATCAAACAGTATAAAACCAATGAGATCTAAGCATAGAAAGTGGCTGTCAGAGCTGTTCTTCATTTCTGGGTTGCCCAGAAATGAAGAACAGTTCGAGCGGTCACTTTTGAGCTTTCATTACTTGCAATCTTGCTACTGGTTTTGTGTTTTAAAAGTTTCAGTATGTAGCCAGCATGTAATAGTACAGATCCAATACATAAAACCAATCAAACAACAATAAAAGCGCCAGATCTGGAACGGTTAAACCCTGTCAGAGACAATGTTCAAGCTTTTTCTGGGTTACCCAGAAAATAGCTTTCATGCTCGTTTCATCTACTTTGACCAGTCACTGTTTTCATCCTATTAGATGTTTAGGTGATATTACGGCTTGAATCTAAAGTTAATCTACCAGACTACAACTTAGATACAACAAACATAATAAATAAGAACACATATCCAAGATCCAAGCCCATATATTTCTTGTCAGGCGTTTCTGGGTAACAATCTGGGTTACCCAGATCAACTTGGTCGTGCCCGGTCAACGTGGTTTGACCACTCATATCTTACAATCTGTTCTTGCTCTGACATTGATTCAAGTTCCAGAGTAAAGATGTCATAGCATACCACAAGTGAAAACATCTAAAACACCAAAAACATAAACATGATGAGATCTAGAAGGTCTAACATTCGTTGTCAGACAACACTTCGAAATTTTTCTAGATTTTTGAAATCTTCAAATCCGAGCCTATAGATGTTATGGATCTAACATCTATTAACCCAGATCATCTATAAGGACTATAAACAACATGTTTAAACATTAAAACATAACATTTAACAGAGGATCAAGGTCAGATTTTTGTTTAGGGTGTATACCTCACTATGAACAAATTCCAATTCTTGGCTTTTGATTTTGCTATGGTTGTTGGTGGGGCTGGTTTTGTGACTGAAAAAGTTTAAGATTTTCGTGGGTTAGAGAGAGAGGGTCTTAGTGGAGTGTATGTTGGACAAATGTGATAAAATGAGCACTTTCTTTCTCTTGATCTATATATATAATGGATGCAATGAATTGGCTGAGTGAATTGGCTGATATGTATGTATATTTCAGTTATAAGGCTAGTCTAGGGTTGGCCAACAACTCTACATAGGTCAAGATCTACAAGTTAGCTCAAAATAATGCAAGAGGGGTATTTTGGTCTTTTGGCTTTCATACTTAATGACATTAATGTAATCTTGGCAAACCCTTAGGGTTTGACCCTTAGGGTTTAACACTAAGGTTTTCAAAAATTTGCTTTTCTAGGATTTTCTAATTAAGCTAAAAATAAAAATTTTAGTTTCTAAAAATGAAATTTAGGGTTTCTTAAACATGTTTAGGTTTTTAATTACTTAGAATTTAAAATTTAAGTTTAAAGATTCACTAATTAGTATTAAGATAACTAAATTAGCGATTAGGGTTTCCAATTATCAAATTAAGGTTACTAATTTAATAATTAGGGTTCTAATCATTAGGGTTTTCTAAGTAACAATTAGGGTTTTCCTAATTATCATTAAATTCACAATACTTAACCTTAATTATAATAACACAGTTACATAACAGTCTCGAACTCAGGATTGAGTTTTAAAATAGGGTTTAACAAATTAATATTAGGATTTTGACATTATACACCATAATTGACCAACCATTATCAATACACACATACAGTATATATTTATAGCACTGAAAAATAATATTATATTTAATATAATATTATTATTCTAATTCCTTATTCCAAATTCAGAATTAGGATTTGAATTCTATATCTGATTTATCTTGCATATATATCATTAATAATTAAGTTAAAATAATCAACTTAACTAATTTGAATAAATTCATATAATAAAATATTTATTATAATAATTCTAATAATCATTTCATATATTATATATCTAAATAATATAATAATTATATTTTCATGAAAAATAATTAAATAAAACATTTCTACTATAAAATTAATTACTATAAGAATATAATTTATAATGATTAATAATTCTTAAAAAAAATTATTTATAATTATTCAGGAAATAAATAAATTTTCATTTATCACAAATATACATACACATTACCTGGCACGTAATCCCACCTTTAAAAAAAAATTTATATGCAAAATTTATTATTTATTTGTATAGAAAATATCGGGTTATTACAATTTAAACAGTTTAACGGTAAAATTTTTGCCGTTATTTTTATAAAAAGATATTTCTGTCATTTTCTCATTCCGACAATAATTTTTGTCACCAATGATTGTGCCCTTGTACGAATATTTCCTTTTAAAACGAATATTCCCCAACCAATCGAATATTATATAACAACTTGTTTACTTTGTAAAATTTATAAATATTACCCACAACTATAACATTATAACAAAATCACACCTTAATATTCAAAAATAATATTTATAGAAAAATTCATCTTTATTCATAAAAGTTGGGGTCTTACAACCTCCACTTCTTATGAAATTTTGCCCTCGAAATTAAGGTACATACCTGGTATGTCGAAGAGGTGATGATACCTTGATTTCATTTCAAATTCTAACTCCCAAGTCATTTCCTCAACATCGTGGTTTCTCCACAAAACTTTGACTTGAGATATAACCTTGGAGCGTAGAATATGTTCCTTCTTATCCAAGATTTTAACAGGTACCTCTTCGTACGTTAAATCTTCCGCTATTTCGTCCGGTTCTAACTCAATAATGTGGTTCGGGTCTTCCACATATTTACGTAACATGAAAATGTGAAAAACGTTATGAACACGAGACATACTTGGCGGTAAAGCGAGTCTATAGGCCACATTTTCTACTCGGTCAAGGATTTTAAATGGGCCAATGAATCGAGGATTGAGCTTTCCTCTCTTTCCAAATCTCGTAACTTCTTTCCATGGAGCAACACATAACAACACATATTCTCCAACATTGAATCGTCCTTCCGATGAAGATCAGCATAACTCTTTTGTCGATCTTGTGAGGTTTTTATACGTTGCTGGATCATTTGAATCTTTTCAGTTGTCATGCGTACCAATTCCGGTCCCAACAATGTTGCTTCGCCCATCTCATCCCAGCATACTGGAGAACGACACTTGCGTCCATACAACGCCTCAAATGGAGCCATGCCGATGCTTGCTTGATAACTGTTGTTATATGAAAATTCCACCAATGGAAAGAACTTGTCCTAACTTCCCTTGAAGTCAAGGACACAGAGTCTTAATAGATCCTCAAGAGTTTGAATAGTCCTCTCCGACTTCCCGTCCGTTTAAGGATGATATGTCGAACTAAATCGTAAATTCGTGCCCATAGCTTTTTGCAAACTAACCCAAAATTGTGAAGTGAATCTTGGGTCTCGATCAGAAACTATGGATACTGGCATACCATGCAGTCTTACAATCTCATTTATGTATATACGAGCAAGACGTTCATGTGTATAAGTTTCTCGTATAGGTAAGAAATGAGCAGACTTGATCAATCTATCAACAATGACCCAAATTGCATTTATACCTTAAGAAACCTTGGTAAGACCAGTAACGAAATCCATGGTAATGTGCTCTCACTTCCATTCTAGAATTTCAAGTGGTTGTAATGGATCTTTTGGTACTTGATGCTCCGCCTTGACTCGTTGACAAGTTAAACACCTTGAGATAAACTCCGCTATCCCTCTCTTCATATTGCTCCACCAAATGTATGTCGAAGATCACGATACATTATAGTACTCCCAGGATGGATTGCAAATGGTATGTTGTGCGCCTCCATCATGATCTTATAGTTTAAATCAGGGTCGTTAGGAACACAAAGTCTAAAGTTGACTCGTAGTATTCTTTCTTCATCGATTCTTGCTTCCAGAATAGCACCTTCTTATATTTTCTTCCTCATACGCATCATTTGCAAGTCATACAAAATGGGCCATTGTATTGACAATATCGCACTCGTACCCGCATATGATCTTTTACTCAACGCGTCAGCTACCACGTTCGCTTTTTTAGGATGGTATTGGATGGTATGATCATAATTTTTCAACAGTTCAAGCCAACATCGTTGCCGCATGTGGAGTTCCTTTTGGGTGAAAAAATATTTAAGGCTTTTATGATCTGTATAGATCTCCACTTTCTCCCCATAAAGATAATGCATCTAGATTTTAAGTGCGAAGACAACAGTTGTCAACTCCA
Source organism: Panax notoginseng (assembly GCA_016801055.1). NCBI lineage: Eukaryota > Viridiplantae > Streptophyta > Magnoliopsida > Apiales > Araliaceae > Panax > Panax notoginseng. The sequence goes on along the minus strand of CM029016.1, from coordinate 41,820,569 downwards.
GATCATGAGTAGGATAATTCTTCTCATATTCTTTGAGTTGTCATGAGGCATAGGCTATGACCTTTCCATGTTGCATGAGAATACATCCTAACCCTCTGCCTGAAGCATCGCTGTAGATGACAAATCCCTCCGAACCAGATGGTATTGTCAGAACAGGTGCTGAAATGAGTCTCTTCTTGAGTTCTTAAAAACTCTTCTCACATTCCTCGCTCCAACCGAATTTTGTATCTTTTCGAGTCAGCTGAGTTAATGAAGTAGCGATTCGAGAAAATCCTTCCACGAATCTCCGATAATAACCAGCTAAGCCCAGAAAGCTACGTACTTCGGTCACTGACTTAGGTTGCTCCCAGCTTTGAATTGCTTCAATCTTCGTTGGGTCAACAGATATTCTGTAATTTGATATCATGTGCCCAAGGAATGCCACTTCCACAAGCCAGAACTCACATTTCTTCAACTTGGCATATAGCTTGTTCTCACGAAGCTTTTGGAGTATCAGCCTCAAGTGTTGCTCATGATCTTCACGGCTTTTGGAGTATATGAGAATGTCATCAATAAAGACAACCACAAAATGATCCAAATATTCCTTGAATACTCGGTTCATCATGTCCATGAAGGCAGTAGGAGCATTAGTCAATCGAAAAGACATGACTAGGAATTCATAATGCCCGTACCGAGTTCTAAAAGCCGTCTTTGGGATGTCATCGGTTTTAATCTTTAACTGATGATATCCGAAACGAAGATCGATCTTTGAAAAGAATTTGGCACCTTGCAACTGGTCAAACAGGTCATCAATGCGAGGCAATGGGTACCTTTTTTTATGGTGACATAATTCAACTCCCGATAGTCAATACAAAGTCGCATACTCCCATCTTTCTTCTTTACGAATAGAACATGAGTACCCCAAGGAGACGTACTAGGACGAATAAAACCGATGTTTAACAACTCCTGCAGTTGGGTTTTTAACTCCTGAAGTTCAATAGGAGCCATTCGATATGGGGCTTTGGAAATGGGTTTTGTACCGGGTTTAAGGTCAATACCAAACTCAATTTCACGCTATGGGGGTAGGCCAGGAAGTTCTTCAGGAAATACGTCAGGAAATTTATTAATAATGGAAATATCATTCAAATATGACGTATTTTTGTTTAAATTTGTGACATGGGCTAAGAAAGCTTGACATCCGTTTTTCAATGAACGAATAGCTTTATGGCTTGATATGACAGTGATTGACTTTAGTGGTTTAGTGGCTTAAATTCGCATAACAGGTTGGTTAGGAATATGAAAGCTAACAACCTTATGAAAATAATCAATTTTAGCATGATGAGAAGTTAACCAATCAATCCCTAGAATCACGTCAAATACAAGTATTTTCAAAAAAATAAGATCGACAGGTAATGTGAGGGTGCCGATTTGAATCAAACAAGACTTATAAACAGTGGATATAATGAAGGTTTCTCCCAACGGAGTTTCAACAGATAAGTTAAAGTCTAATTTCTCCAGAGTTAAATTTAAACGTTGAGTGCAAGTAAGAGATATAAAAGAATGGATCAAACCAGTATCAAATAAGGTATATACTTCACTAGAGTTTATGATTAGCTTACCCGTGATGACCTCGTTCGGGTTCCTTACTTTCTGAGAGGTCACGACAAACGCTCTCCCTTGAACTACTGGTTTTGTCTTGTCTGGGACGGCCTTTGGTGCCTCCATCCCAACTGGACTTGGCTTCACTGCATGACAAAATTGAGCTAGCTGACCTTCTCTTCCATAATAATAACATGTTTTGGACTGCTGTGTACATTTTGGACTGATGTGTCCCTCCCCTCCACATTTGTAGCATACGATCGTTGATCGTTCTCCTTCTTTAACAACGGGTGCTGGTGCTGACGTCTTTCCATCATTATTGAACCTCCTCTTCTTAAAATTTCCACTTTTATTGTCTTGGCCATGATTACCACCTAAGTGGTTGACATATCTGGTATATTGACTTCCTCCACGTTTGTGGTCACCGCTTCGATGACTGCTTCTACTGGTAGTATCTCTTTGTCATGTTCCAATAACTGAGCCCTATTTACAACATCTGAATACAAACACAGTTTGTGAGAAATTAGGTATTGACGTATCTCGGGTTTCAAACCTCTTAGAAACATCTGCGTCATTCTCTCCTCATTATCAACCAAGTGGGACGCAAATCGGGACAACTCGGCAAACTTAGATTCGTACTGCGACACGGTCATATTGTTTTGCTCCAGCTTGATGAACTCTACCTCCTTCATGTGACGAATACTTTCGGGAAAGTACTTGTCGTTGAACAGTTCTTGGAACTTCTCCCAAGACATCTTCAGTGCAGCAGGTTGAGTACGCTTTATAGATTCCCACCAGTAATCTGCCACTCCTCACAATATGAAGGTGGCAAAGGGAACCTTTTGCTCCTTGAAGCATCCCAAGACATCAAATATCTTGGTGATCTGCTTTATCCACGTCTCTGCCTTAAGTGACTTTGGCTCTCCCAAAAACTCTGGTGGTCCCAGCTCCTTGAACTACTTAGCGGTGACCGTCCGAGAGTTGCCAGTGTTTCCACCTGCATTTTGAACAGGAGTCTCTCTTGCCTGATGTTGCACAAATTGCATAAAGCTCCTAAACATTCCGTCGTTCGCCGTTTGATCGGTGTTTTTGTTCACCTGAGGATTATTACCTAATGCACATTATCCTGGGTATTGATCATTGGTGACTCAACGGTCTCATGTGCTCCATTGCTTATCTCAATATTCTCGGATGTCATTTTCAAACACTGCCACAAAACAAGGGTTAATTGACATGCAACATATTATCCTTATATTCTGACCGACCAATTAAATAACAATTAAACTTAGATAGGTCATACTAGCGAATGAATTACCCGTCTCTCCCCTTCTAGTTCTAGTCTCACATCTCAGCCAGAGATCATATCCCTAAGCTTTGATACCAACTGTGACGCCCCCAAAATAGGTATACATCACCTATTCTGAGTCACCAAATACATGGTACATAGTTCAAATACAAACTTAATTTATACAACTGTTAAGTGTCGTGGAGAATACGACAAAATATAAGCTATGAGTTTAAATACAAATATTATCTTCTAGACAGTATTCAAACTCAAAATAAGTCCTCATTACAATTAGTATCACACTATTTCACAGAATAGTGAGGACTACTAATACAAACATCTGGACCGTCACTCCGTTCCCCGACTAGTCCCAGCTATATTCTCATTTCCTGAAGAGAACAATGAAAAGAAAAAGGTGAGCTCAACTAGCCCAGTAAGAAATATTATGACTAAGATAATGCAGAATAAATTATCGTTAGCCTTCAACAGTGTTAAACTGATAAAATATAATAAAAATCAAGTTTAACTCCAGCAGAACAATCAATCCATTAGAAGAGTCAAGTGGAGCATGATATCTACTATATTCTATGATTTAAAAAGTTTATCATCAATTTTATCGCTGAGACTCAGCTTAATAAATAATCCACATCATCGAATCATTCCTGCACTACGGCCAAGGATATTCATTAGTATCACGACCACGAATTATCCATGCACTACGGGCCAAGGGTATTCGTGTTTTCATCAATGGTCATGATCATGCCAACAACTGTCCATCAATGCACTACGGGCCAATGAGGACTCTTACCACATCATTTGTAACATTATGGTCATGATTATACCGAATAATCGCTGGTCATAATCATACCAAGTCTATCTATGCAGTACGGGCCACAGATGACTTTCATCATAATATAAACATGAGGATGATGACAATGATATAATAATTCAATTAAAAGAAAGAAAAGGATAAATTTTTAAAAATTTATAATTTAATTTATTCAGAATTCAAAAACGTCCAAATTGTCAACATGATACTGCTTTGTGGAGTAAAATTCAAGAATAATATTGTATCAAAAATGATTTGGACCGAAAAAAAATTATTTTTTGTCATGAATAGTATCCCGGGTGAATAGTAACCGAGTGAATAGTACCCCGTGAATAGTACTTTAGGAATAGTATCCCGTGAATAGTATTTCAGCATAAAAAGGTTAAAACTTATCAAGAATGCTCAGAATAATATTTTCATGAAAAGATACTCAATGAAGCGCAAATATCAAGGATATTCTATTAATTTCATGGAGTATAGAAGCCAAAACTTAACAAAATGAGTATAGAAACCCTAATTCTAAAATTAGTAACCCTAATTAATATTTCGAAAACCTTAATTTCTGAAACGAGAAACCCTAATTTGAAACTCAAATTAGAGTTTGAGATTGTTTGTAATTGTGATAAGGTAATTAATTTACAGGTATTAGAATTATAATTGTTAATCATGAAAACCCTAATTACTAAACTAGAAACTCTAATTTCTATATTTAGTAACTCTAATTAGTAATTTTAAAACCTAATTACTAATTGTAAACCCTAATTGCTAAATTAGCAAAGTTAATTATAATTAGTGATATTAAACCCTAATGTTCCTGTATAAAGTAATTAGAAAACTAATTTAATTAAGAAAACCCTAATTACAAATTTTAGAAACTAAGATTTTTATTTTTATTATTTTGTGCAAACCCTAATTGCTAGATATTACAAATGTTTTGTGCTAAACCTAAGGGTCAAACCCTAAGGGTTTACAAGGATGATAAGAATGCCATTAAATTAGAAATACAAATGACCATTATGCCCTTTGTATTATTGAAGCTAATTTATAGGTTTTGACCTTAGGTTTAGTTGGTGAACCACTTCAATCACCCCATGTGCTAGAAACTCCAGCAAATCAGTCTCTATATCAGCCAAATACATTATATATTAGTTGTATAAATAGATTTGGAGAGAGAAAAATTCATTTGTTAGCCTAAATTTTGCTCAACACTCAAACTAACTCTCTCAAGCCCCACACCTCCGAAAATATCAAGATATATCAGTCACAAACAAAGCCCCATGATCACCCTTGGCAAATCATAAACATAGAATCAAAGATTGAGCAAAGAAGGTATAAACCCTAGCCATGAAATCTGACTTTAATCTTGTGTTAGATGTTATGTTTGAGTGTTAGAATATGTTATTTGTAGTTAATATAGTTGATCTGGGTTGACACATACTAGATCCATAACTCTAATATGCTCAAAATCAAGTTTTTGAAAAATCTGGAAATTTTGTTTTGAGGTCTGACAACCGAATGTCAGGTCTTGTAGATCTCTAACTGTTAAAGATTTTTGTGTTTTTGATGTTTGAACTTGTAGTGTGTCATGAGATCTGTGTTCTGGAACTCATAGAAGGACCAGATCAAGCATAGATTGATAGATATTGTTGGTCAAAGGTCGTTGACCGACCATGACCGGACCATTTCTGGGTAACCCAGAAATGGGTTTTCAATGTCTGACAGGATGTTTAAGGCTCCGGATCTGTCAGGTTTTTGATGTTTTGAATTTATTGTTGAAACCAGATTATAGTGTGTTAGCTTAACTATTGATCTATGTCTTTATAACCTTTAAATCCTGTACAGAATCCAAGTAATTTGTGGTCAAAGTAAGCCAAACGAAACTGCCGTATGAAGATTCTGGGTAACCCATAAATCTTCAAAGGCAGTTCCTGACCACTACTTTGACCGGCATATATCTTCATTATGTGATGTTGTTATGATGATGTTTAGTGATAGATCTGTTGTCCTACATGTTGGCTACACACTGCAGCTTATAGATCACAAAAATATTTCAAGGATAGCATGTAATGAAGGCCCAAAGTATGACCCATGAACTGTTCTTCATTTCTGGGTAACCCAGAAATGAAGAACAGTCCTGACAACACTTTTTGAGGCTCAGATCTCCTTGGTTATATGTGTTATGAACTTGGTTGTTGTTGGATATTGTAGTCTTGCATTAACTTTACACGATCTGACCAATAACATACCCAGAAACACATTACACAGTTTACAATTCTTGGTCAAACAAGGCATCTCGAAACTGGCATGAAGGTTTCTGGGTTTGCATGAAGAACACGAAGAACACCTATAGCGACGGTTCTGTCGCTATAGGTAGTCTTTAGTGACAGTTTTATAAAAATTAGTTAAATTAATTTCTAAAAATCATTTAAAAATAGAAATTAATTTCTGAAAATTATAAAAATTATTTTAATTTATAAAAATTAACTTTTAATAATTTGAAATATTTTTCATAAATATTAGTATTTATATAAATATTATTGATAATTAATTTATTTATTAAATGCATTACATAAATTAATTAAAAATGATTTTATTATATTAAAAATCATTTTAAATGATAATGAGTTATTTAAAAATATTTTAAGTTATAAAATATAACTTTTAATATTTTAAAGTAAATTTCATTAATTATTTAATATTAATGATATTAGATTTATTTAACAATTAAATAAAATAAATTAATTAAAAATAATTTTAATATTATAAAAATCATTTTAAATAAAAATAAATAGTTTAAAAATATTTTAAGTTATAAAATATAACTTTTAATATTTAAAGGTAAATTTTATTAATTAATTATTTTTAATGATATTAAAGTTATTTAATAATTATATTAAATAATTTAGTTTAAAAATAATTTTAATATTAGAAAAAATCATTTTAAATGAAAATAAAGTGTTTAAAAGTATTTTAAGTTATAAAATATAACTTTTAATATTTAAAGAATAATTTCATTAATAATCTAATATTAATGATATTAATTTAATATTAAATGATATTAAATTTATTTAATAATTATATTAAATAAATAGTTTTAAAATGATTTTATTAATTTAAAAATCAGTTAAAAAGGATATAAATAAATTAAAAATATTTTAAGTTATAATTAATGACTTTTAATATTTTGATAAATAGTACATTAATATTTAAATATTAATGATAATTATTTAAAAATAATTTTAAATATTTTAAAAATTATTTAAGGGTAATATTAATACTTTAAAAATATTCTAAGTTATTATAAATAACTTTAATATTTTGGAAATGATTTCATTAATAGTTTAATATTAATTAAATATTAATGATAATAGAATTGTTTAATATTTAAATATTTTAATAATGATTTCGGTGTTTGAAAATTCATGATAAATTATAATAAATATTTAAAAATTATTATAAGTCATTTAAAAATAATATAACTGATACTTGAAGATATTTAGTTACAGAATAGAGTCTTAGACACGATAATTACCGTTAAAGTCGTCGGTACACCGACATGTTTCAGAAATTGATCTGGACTTAGATAATTTGATTAAATATATGTTTATTTGTGATTCAATGGTTGTTAAACCTATGTGCCAATGTGATTAGGTACTGTGCTGACTGCAATAAACATTGCTATGGGTTATAATATTTTATTCTAATCAGTAAAATGATCTTATTACTGATAGGTGTTATATAAAAGATAAAACTTAGTTGCAAATTGTAAGCAGCGTACCAGGCAAGTATCTTACCTTTGCATTTTCTTTATGCAATGGACATGAGTAAGAATGTTTCTGAATTATATTATTACTGTACAGATTATTAACCCTATATTATATACGCTCATTGATTATCAACATGTTAGTATATGGTAATTCAGATATATATTTTGTTCGTTAATTTCTATAAATGGTTATACAAGTGTCCCCACTTGGATAATCATTGTATTTAATCACATGTTGATGCACCTTTGTTAATTACCCGTATATATATATATATATATATATATATATATATATATATATATATATATATATATATATATGTTGAATTATAGATTATTGTTGAACAAGATAAAACCTTTGGTTTGGAACCCCGACAAGTATGAACATCTCGTACACGAAAAAACTTTTTATGCACCCAAGGTGGACAGAGTGAACGATACCCTCGTTCTTGTATGTAGTATTGATCAATACAGGGTACAACAGGTTGATCACCCCCGTGCCCGTAAGTTATGACGGTTTACAGATAAAGTGCTGTTTTACCTATTCGAAAATTGAAAACAATGTTCATAGTATGTCACCTTAACCCTAATTATAGTCATTACGTAGTTTCAAAAATTTAAAGGAGGGTTGTTATGTTATTATTATCGGTTTAGATTACTTCACAACTATTGATTTGTAGTATAAAGAAAATATTTAAATTCTTTCAGCTATATATATATATATATATATATATATATATATATATATATATATATATATATATATATATATATAATTGCTATTACTTGTTGGGCACTCAAATGCTCATCATTGCTTAATTAAAATGTTTTCAGCTAAGTGTGAAGAACCAGAAGGCTCATGCAGAAACAAAGAAAAAGGAAAGCTAACCAAATAAGATTTGTGGTATTCTATGTAATAGTTTGATATTATTAAGACAATGATATATATTATCTATCATGTTATACAAGGAATGTATTAAAGGTTACGTACTTGGGAGCTAGACTCTGATAAACATGTAAATTAAGTTAATCTTTATATTATTGTTATTATTATTAGTATTATTCTGCTCATAGAAATGGTATCGTGAAGCACCGAGTTCAGGTTTCAAGTACCCGAATTTGGGGGCTTTACAGGTTGGTATCAGAGCTATAAGCATGAATTTACGAAGAGCCTCGAGCCTCTCGTTGGTGACTTCCTTGTGTGGAATGCACCGAAGCTAGACTCTCCGTAGGGGACGCCGATTCAGTCGGTGGCAAGCTGATAGGTACCCTTGTAAGGTGCTATGGTTGGAAGCACCATGAAAGTTACAGGTTGGTATCAGAGCTTAAGGTTAAAAATCTTAGGTGGGCTAGACCTTAGGCTATAACCTTAGAACAGAGGAAAATGTTAAAAATATAAATAACTCATATAGTGTTTAAAAAGAGATGAATTGAATAAGTTCATCATCAAACAAGATAAAAGATAACTTATATAAAACTATTATTTGTTGTGTGTATATACTATATGCTAATCAAGATAATTTATGTGTGTAGATGTCTGGTGGAAAAGGCTTGTTATATGCTTATAGCATGAAGAAGGATCAAATCCATACACCCGAGTTGATATCGAAGCCAATAGGTGAAATAGAGGCTCACAATGAAAGCAACTCGGACGAGGTGATTATTATAGAAAACGTAATACCAAATCCAGAGATGGTGGAGCTAACAGATAGTGATTCGGACACTAAAGTTGAAGCTGATCAAGCATCAACAGAGGTACAGGATCTGAGGAACAAGGTTTCTTCTCTGAAAAGGCTGTGGGAGATAGAGAAGCTGCTAAATAGTCAATTGCGACAGGCGTTAATAGAAACAATAGAAGAACAAGATAAGCTTAAAATCCAAATTGATCAGATGGGAGCCACAAGTAACACATCGTGTGCAGCTCCGAGCAAGAAGGTGAAAAGAAAGATAGAAGACCATGACTTAAGAAAATTCGATAAGAAGAAAGGGAAAATAATATGTTATCTTTGCGATTATGAAGGACATACTACTCTGTATTGTCTCGACTATAAACCAGGAGCATATTTTATCTGTGGGATAGAAGGTCATCAGGCGAAAGGTTGTCCAAGGAAAAAGGCGTAGCAAATAAGTAGTATAGGTTCTGTGGTGTAGGTGTGTTTATTGTAATATATGTGCTTAGTATGTCTGTGTAATGTAATATTCTAAAACTTTTGTAATGATCAAGTTTGTAAATTTCGACTTTTGTGGTCATAAAATGATAACTGATGTTTAAAGCATTATGTGTTATGCTATGTAAAATATTCGTTAAATGAATATGAATCTATGTTTGAGTAATGAAACAAGTTTAATATATTAAACTTATATGATAAGGTTTAGAATGTAAGTTAAATTTATGATTTTATTTAATCAGATAATGCCGCCAAGACGTCGAACTCGAAACTAAAGGGCAGAAGAATCTGTCAACAACGCTGATGGACAACAACAAGCAGACCCGATACAGCACTTTGCAAACATGATAGCACAAGTTATGCAGCAAGGAATACCAGTCGCTGGGAACCAGGCAGATAATCGCTTAGCGAACTTCAAAGATTTTAAGGTTGTGGGGCCGCCGGAATTTAAAGGTACCACTGACCCTGTTGAAGCCCAAACTTGGATTAAAGAGATTAAAAAAGCATTCGTGATAGCTAGGGTAGCTGAGGGACAAAAGACTATTTTTTCCACCTACATGATGAAGGGTGAGGTAAATTTTTGGTGGGAAGCGAATCAGGCGAGGGCTTGAGTAGGTGTAGTTACATGGGATAGGTTTAAAACTTTATTTTTTAAAAACTATTTTTCATCCAGTATGCAGGCTAGGATGGAGGTGAAATTTTTAGAATTAAAGCAGGAGAATATGATGGTGTCAGAATACACCGCAAAGTTCAATGAGTTGGCTAGGTTCGCTCCGTATCAAGTTGATACGGAGGCTAGGAAAGCGAGGAGGTTTGAGCTGGGATTAAAGCCCTAGTTCTACAACAAGGTGGCAGTGTTGCAGATCCCTACATTTGCAGCACTTATGGAGAAGGCGATTATTGCTGAGGAGGGAAGTGAGGCCATGAGCCTCTACAGCAAGGAGAGGAAGAATAAGGGTAAGGTAGAAGGAGCTGGGAAGGTAGGAATTAATAGTGGGAGTAGGAGTGGAGATGGAAAGAAGAAGGTGAATAATTTTGGGAATGTTCAGATCAAGCAGGAAGGAGTTAAGAAGCCAGCTGTGCAGTGTAAGACTTGTGAAAAGAACCACTCTGGGGAATGTCTGAAGGGGAAATTTGTTTTCTATAAGTGCGGGCAGGAGGGCCGTATCTCTCTCAACTGACCCAATCCAAGAATGAATAGTGGGTGTTTTCTGTGTGAATCTACTGAACACAAGGTGAAGGATTGTCCGAAGAGGAGGACGGAGGCAGGGAGTGTGACTACTGGCAAGGGCAGCGGGACTTTAGGAATCACGGGGCCTACATCATCAAACAAGTCAACAAAATCAACAGCAAAGGTCTACAACATGACTGTCCAGGACGCGATGGCAGCTGGCAATGGGACTCCAGGTATTATTCATACAACTTTTATTTTATTATGCATGATTTTTTTATATATAGTAAATTATTTTATAAAAAAAATTTGAGGGAGGAATTTGAGTTCTTTTAGAAATCAAATTTTCGTTTAATCAGAAAGACAAGCTTTATGTGACTAGTTAAAGATCAGTTCGATCAAAGTTGATCAAGATATATTTGAAATGATTATGTATGCTATGTACCCTTGTATGTATAAGTTTTAAAACGGTGATTCCGGGGACGAAATCTTTATAAGGGGGGGTGAATGTAACGACCCGATATTTTCTATATAAATTAAATCAGAAATTTTGCATATAAATTTTTTTTTATTTTAAGGATGAGGTTTTGTACAAGATATTGTGTATATGTATTTATGTGATAAATAAAAATATATTTATTACATGAATATTTACAAATAATTTTATTTTAAAATTATTGATTATTAGAAAGTATATTCTTATAATAATTACTTTTATAGCAAAAATATTTTTATTAATTATTTCCATGAAAATATAATCCTATATTATTTAAATAATATAGGGAGTGATTTTTAGAATAATTATAATAATTATTTTATTATATGAATTTTAGTACAGATTAGTAAGTTAATTATTTTACCTTAATTATTAAGGTTAAATAGGGGAGAATAAATCAGATATGGAATCTAAATTTTAATTTTAGATTCTTATCAAGGAATGAGAATAATAATATAATAATATTAAATTTTGATTTTTTAGTGCTATAAATATGTACTGTATGTACGTATTGAGGATAGTTGGTCAATTATGATTTATATTTTTTAAAACCCTATTATTAATTGGTTAAACCCTAGTTCAAAAGTTAATACGCGTTCAAGACGGTGTAGTAATTGTGTTATTTGATTTATGTTGTGTTATATAGGATTTTATGTTAATTTTGAAAACCATAATTCTAAAATTAGTAACCCTAATTAATATTTCAAAAATCTTAATTTCTGAAACGAGAAACCCTAATTTGAAACTCAAATTAGAGTTCGAGATTGTTTGTAATTGTTTTAAGGTTATTAATTTACAGGTATTAGAATTATAATTGTTAATCATGAAAACCCTAATTACTAAACTAGAAACTCTAATTTCTATATTTAGTAAACCTAATTAGTAATTTTAAAACCTAATTACTAATTGTAAACCTTAATTGCTAAATTAGCAAAGTTAATTATAATTAGTGATATTAAACCCTAATATTCCTGTATAAAGTAATTAGAAAACTAATTTAATTAAGAAAACCCTAATTACAAATTTTAGAAACTAAGATTTTTATTTTTATTAATTTGTGCAAACCCTAATTGCTAGATATTAAAAATGTTTTGTGTTAAACCTTAGGGTTAAACCCTAAGGGGTTAAACCCTAAGAGTCAAACCCTAATGGTTTACAAGGATGACAAGAATGCCATTAAATTAGAAATACAAATTACCATTATGCCCTTTGTATTATTGAAGCTAATTTATAGGTTTTGACCTTAGGTTTAGTTGGTGAACCACTTCAACCACCCCATGTGCTAGCAACTCCAACAAATCAGTCTCTATATCAGCCAAATACATTGTATATTAGTTGTATAAATAGATTTGGAGAGAGAGAAATTCATTTGTTAGCCTAAATTTTGCTCAACGCTCAAACTAACTCTCTCAAGCCCCACACCTCCGAAAATATCAAGATATATCAGTCAGAAACAAAGCCCCACGATCACCCTTGGCAAATCATAAGCATAGAATCAAAGATTGAGCAAAGAAGGTATAAACCCTAGCCATGAAATCTGACTTTAATCTTATGTTAGATGTTATGTTTGAGTGTTAGAATATGTTATTTGTAGTCCATATACTTGATCTGGGTTGACACATACTAGATCCATAACTCTAATATGCTCAAAATCAAGTTTTTGAAAAATATGGAAATTTTGTTTTGAGGTCTGACAACCGAATATCAGGCCTTGTAGATCTCTAACTTTTAAAGATTTTTGTGTTTTTGATGTTTGAACTAGTGTGTAATGAGATCTGTGTTCTGGAACTCATAGAAGGACCAGATCAAGCATAGATTGATAGATATTGTTGGTCAAAGGTCGTTGACCGACCATGACCGGACCATTTCTGGGTAACCCAGAAATGGGTTTTCAATGTCTGACAGGATGTTTAAGGCTCCGGATCTGTCAGGTTTTTGATGTTTTGAGTTTGTTGTTGAAACCAGATTATAGTGTGTTAGCTTAACTATTGATCTATGTCTTTATAACCTTTAAATCCTGTACAGAATCCAAGTAATTTGTGGTCAAAGTAAGCCAAACGAAACTGCCGTATGAAGATTCTGGGTAACCCAGAAATCTTCAAAGGTAGTTCCTGACCACTACTTTGACTGGCATCTATCTTCATTATGTGATGTTGTTATGATGATGTTTAGTGATAGATCTGTTGTTCTACATGTTGGCTACACACTGCAACTTATAGATCACAAAAATATTTCAAGGATAGCATGAAGGCTCAAAGTATGACCCATGAACTGTTCTTCATTTCTGGGTAACCTAGAAATGAAGAACAATCCTGACAACACTTTTGGAGGCTCAGATCTCCTTGGTTATATGTGTTATGAACTTGGTTGTTGTTGGATATTGTAGTCTGGCATTAACTTTACACGATCTGACCAATAACATACCCAGAAACACATTACACAGTTCACAATTCTTGGTCAAACAAGGCATCTCAAAACTGGCATGAAGGTTTCTGGGTTTGCATGAAAAACACGAAGAACACCTATAGCGACGGTTCTGTCGCTATAGGCAGTCTTTAGTGACAGTTTTATAAAAATTAATTAAATTAATTTCTAAAAATTATTAAAAAATAGAAATTAATTTCCAAAAATTACAAAAAAATTTTGAAAAATTATTTTAATTTATAAAAATTAACTTTTAATAATTTGAAATATTTTTCATAAATATTAGTATTTATTTAAATATTATTGATAATTAATTTATTTATTAAATACATTAAATAAATTAATTAAAAATGATTTTATTATATTAAAAATCAGTTTAAATTATAATAAGTTATTTAAAAATATTTTAAGTTATAAAATATAACTTTTAATATTTTAAAGTAAATTTCATTAATTATTTAACATTAATGATATTAGATTTATTTAATAATTAAATTAAATAAATTAATTAAAAATGATTTTAATATTATAAAAATCATTTTAAATTAAAATAAATAGTTTAAAATTTTTTTAATTTATAAAATATAACTTTTAATATTTAAAGATAAATTTCATTAATTAATTATTGTTAATGATATTAAAGTTATTTAATAATTATATTAAATAATTTAGTTTAAAAATAATTTTAATATTAGAAAAAATTATTTTAAATGAAAATAAAGTGTTTAAAAATATTTTAAGTTAATAAATATAACTTTTAATATTTAAAGAATAATTTAATTAATAATCTAATATTAATGATATTAATTTAATATTAAATTAAAATAAATTTATTAAATAATTATATTATATAAATAGTTTAAAAATATTTTTATTAATTTAAAAATCATTTAAAAAGGTTATAAATGAATTAAAAATATTTTAAGTTATAATTATTGACTTTTAATATTTTGATGAATAGTACATTAATATTTAAATATTAATGATAATTATTTAAAAATAATTTTAAATATTTTAAAAATTATTTAAGGGTAATATTAATACTTTAAAAATATTCTAAGTTATTATAAATAACTTTAATATTTTGCAAATGATTTCATTAATAGTTTAATATTAATTAAATATTAATGATAATAGAATTGTTAAATATTTAAATCATTTAATAATGATTCCGGTGTTTGAAAATTCATGATAAATTATAATAAATATTTAAAAATTATTATAAGTCATTTAAAAATAATATGATTGATACTTGAAGATATTGAGTTACAAAATAGAGTTTTAGACACGATAATTACCGTTAAAGTCGTCGGTACACCGATATGTTTCAGAAATTGATCTGGACTTAGATAATTTGATTTGATATATGTTTATTTGTGATTCAATGGTTGTTAAACCTATGTACCAACGTGATTAGTTAATGTGCTGACTGTAATAAGCAGTGCTATGGGTTATAATATGTTATTCTAATCAGTAAAATGATCTTATTACTGATAGGTGTTATATAAAAGATAAAACTAAGTTACAAATTGTAAGCAGCGTACCAGGCAAGTATCTTACCTTTACATTTTCTTTATGCAATGGACATGAGTAAGAATGTTTCTGAATTATATTATTACTGTACAGATTATTAACCCTATATTATATACGCTCATTGATTATCAACATGTTAGTACATGGTAATTCAGATATATATTATGTTCGTTAATTTCTATAAATGGTTATACAAGTGTCCCCACTTGGATAATCATTGTATTTAATCACATGTTGATGCACCTTTGTTAATTACCCATATATATATATATATATATATATATATATATATATGTTGAATTATAAATTATTGTTGAACAAGATAAAACCTTTGATTTGGAATCCCGACAATTATGAACATCCCGTACACGGAAAAACTTTTTATGCACCCAAGGTGGACAGAGTGAACGATACCCTCGTTCTTGCATGTAATATTGATCAATACAGGGTACAACGGGCCCGTGCCCGTCAGTTATGACGGTTTATAAATGAAGTTCTGTTTAACCTATTCGAAAATTGAAAATAATGTTCATAGTATGTCACCTTAACCCTAATTATAATCATTACGTAGTTTCAAAAATTTGAAAGTGGGTTGTTATGTTATTATTATCGGTTTAGATTACTTCACAACTATTGATTTGTTGTAGAAGGGTAGTATAAAGAAAATATTTAAATTCTTTCAGCTATATATATATATATATATATATATATATATATATATATATATATATATATATATATATATAATTGATATTACTTACTGGGAACTCAAATGCTCATCCTTGCTTAATTTAAATGTTTTTAGCTAAGTGTGAAGAACCAGAAAGCTCATGCAGAAACAAAGGAAAAGGAAAGCTAACCAAATAAGATTTATGGTATTCTATGTAATAGTTTGATATTATTAAGACAATGATATATATATTATCTATCATGTTATGTAAACAATGTATTAAAGGTTACGTACTTGGGAGCTATACTCTGATAAACATGTAAATTAAGTTGATCTTTATATTATTGTTATTATTATTAGTATTATTTCGCTCATAGAAATGGTATCGTGAAGCACCGAGTTCGGATTTCAAGCACCCGAATTTGGGGGCTTTACAACGTTCAACTTGAATCCACCGGGTTTGATTCTTTCCTTTAATTAACGTTAGCCACCTAAGTGTTTGGCCTCTAGAGGTGATCCACTAAGGAAGAACAAAAATTCAAGAAGATGGGTGTTTGAAAAAATTCTAATTTTTTTATCTCTATAGAAAATATGTACTCTCCCAACTCTTGGAAAAAACATTCATGTCTGTTGTGAAAGCGTCAACTACTCTCACCCATTATATGACTCCTCTTATTTATAGATGTAAGCAACCCTCCTTAACAATTAAAGAATTGGGTTTTATTTTAATTAATTAAACTCCTTTGATTAATTAGGCTCCCAATATTATTAGGAATAATTAATTAAACTCTTTTAATTAATTAGCCTCCAAAATTTATTAGGAATATATGAGTGTACTTTTATTAATTAATTCTCAAACTCATTTAGGAATTAAATAATAATAATAGTAATAATAATAATAAAACTCCTCTTATTAATTTATATTTAATATTTTTAAAATATTAAATAATAAATATTAAGCTATTTAATTTATTCCATCACCATAGATTAAATTAAATACACTTAACTTATTATTATGATTATGTCATTTACTTCTTCAATAAATATTCTTCCTTTTATGATGTGATCCTTTAGGTTCTCCATATTAAACCGGTTATGAATAAATCAATTAGATCAATTCTAATCTTATTTAAATAAATAAATTAAACTATTAATTTATTTAAATAAATAATTTTTATTCTACAATAGAGATAAGCCTCCCTAGCGATTAACGACTTTTCAGATAATATAGATTTCACCTTTAATCATAAAAGAACCTTTGAATAAATAGTTACCGTACAATTCAATCCTTCAATCATACAATGTCTCAATTAAATATAAGACATGGATTTACTGTCAAGTCTTATTTTATTTAATTATATGTATTTCGATTCTTAAATGCATAACACCAAATAATGCAAATTAGAAACTCCTTTCTAATTTTATTCTGCCTTGGCCAATGACTACTGGGTTGTCATTTATCGAATCACATAGGACATTTCTCTTCTTTTACTAGAAGCAGTGGATTCTTTGTTGATAATACATTATCTCCATGTACAACTTATTATACCCAAGCATACCCTTTGATATACCCTAAGGGTCTTAAGGAATAAGTCAAAGTATAATTCATCATACACAAGAAACTATGGTGATCTCAAGTCCAAGGATTACTTGTATTATTATCACTACAAAAATTTCTATTGATAGACAAGTAAAACTCCATTAGGTATTCCTTAGCGAGTCACGTTCAGTTAACTTATTCTGTAACATTCCAGAATTTTAAAGTGTAATATTAAATATTTATTTATTTATATAAGTATTTAATGGATATGTTTATTGTTGAATAAATAATTGTTCAATTTGAGTTTATGTGGTGTAGTTATTTATTTGTTGAATAAATAATTAAATATTAAATATTTATTTGCAATATTAAATATTTAACGAATTATATAAGTATTTAATGGCGATTTGAGTTGATGTGATTTAGTTAATTATTTGTTGGGATAAATAATTAAGGAGCTAAGAAAATTAATTGTTATGAGATTATATAATAATTTAATTTAGTAAGTAAGCTAGAGAGCTTATAGTGATTTAAATAAATTATAATATTTTAAATGGGAAATTATAATTTAAAATATTAGTTGGTTAAATAAAATTATAATTATAAAAGAAATTATAGTTATGTGATATTAAATTATGTGCTAAAGTAATTTAATAGATTAATGTTTTAATTGATTAATTAATTAAATAAAAGTGTGACTAATAACCTTGCTATAAAGGAGTTACTAAAATAAATTAAGGGAGTTTAATTCAGTTTTGCCAAACAAGGCCTAATGCCTATCAAGTCTTTTATCTAATTGTGTTTTACCAAACAAGGCATAAGGATTAATAGGTTATATTTTTAGTGGTTAACCAAACAAGCCTTATGACTTTCGATTTTCAAAAGTTTATAACTGATGTCAGTTAAAATCCTATATTTAATATCTATATTATTATTATTATACGTTATATTATTTTACGTATGTTAGAGTTAGGAAGAAAGAAAGCTCAGAAGAAGAAAAAGAGGAAAGGGAGAGAAAACTTGAGAGAAATCCTTGAAGGTTTTGAGAAAGAAAAGAAGTTTGATAATCAAAAGTAGCCATCATCTTCTTAATCAAAGGTAGGAGCTTAATCTTTCCTTTTAAAAGTGTAGTTTTTCTTCTTCCAAAAAAGTTCTCTACGAAATTTTTATAAAGGATAAATTGTTGTTATGTATATAGTTTTGTATGGTTATTGATTATAAGGTTATTCCCTGAGTTTATATATGATTATAGATAAAGTAATTCATGTATATATATGTTTTGTGGAAGAAAATATATTACAGTGTTTACATGAAAATATATATATGAACATGGCTTAGTTTAAAATAGAAATTTAGAGTTTAATTAGTTGTTTAATTGATAAATTAATTATGGAAATTGATAGAGTATGTATAATCGTAACTATGATGTTTTGAAATTTCTGTTTTGATTGAAAAACAAAATCACAATGATGGTTTTCATTGAAAATATCAAAAATGGAGTTTTTGCCAAAAAAATATTGAAATTGGGTGTTGTATATTTGATGTTTAAATTATTTTATGAGTACAAACATGTTAGAAGTATTCACAATATGTTTATATGAAGTTTATATGTAAATTACATGATAATCAGTCTATTAGATTCGAGCTTTTAGGCCAATTTGGCTTTTGTTCATGCTGTTACCGAGTTTGGTCGCCGGATTCTGGACTCTGGCGCCGCAGCGCGGCCCAGCAGTACAAATCTCGCGCCGCAGCGCCAATTAATGGCATGTGAACTGCGCCGCAGCGCCATCTCCACGCCGCAACGCGACCCACAGTGTAAACTGTGGCGCCGCAGCGCGAGTTAGCAGAATGGTCTGACAGTGTATTTTTTGTACACGAAATTTTAAGAAACACTATATGATAATAGTAGGACTATAAAATATTAATTTTAGTGTTTCTATACTGTGAATAAATATGTTATTAAGGATTAACTTGTGTTATAATTTGATTATGTGATTGAATAATCAAACCTACATGATGAATGTATTAGTGATGTGATAATGACTAACTATGTCACGATGACATATGTTTAGGGTATTGAAATTCAAGTGGTAAGGGTGTAGCTTGTGCTAAAGGCAAGTTTTCTAACTCTATTTTTATAATTGAGCAAGTTTTCTAATCCTTTGTTTTATTGAACTATTTGATGTGGAACAAGTTATTCTTGTAATTCAATTATTGGTTAGCATGCATAACTAGATTTCTATGCATATTTAATATTCAATTCTAATTAACCTTGGCTTAGTATTGTTCAAGCAAGGTATGCTATGGTATTTAAATTGTATGCTATTAGATTATTCCTAAAGCATGATTTTAGTTTCTATGATTATTTCAATTACGATTATTTTATAAGTATAATGTCATGGATTTTATTCAACTACTCCGTAGTTGATGTTCGTTGAATTCCAAATTACCTTGAAATCTTATCCAAACCAAACTTACTTTGGTGCGGACTTGTATTCTAAATACTGAGATGAACAACTCTTTTAATAGAGGTTTACGCTTAGCGTTGAAATGGTTGTGTACAATACATTGTACAAAAGGGTTGATCCTCCTAAGTACGTGGAGTCCTTATAGTTTTATGACTGTTAAAGTTAAAGTTGAAAGATTACTTATAACTGTGGACATGATTTGTGGTCATTAAACCCTCAGTAAATGTTAAAATTTTCAGAAAGTTAATAGAATATATTGTCCAGTTCTATTGAGCCTAATATTGGCAATTGATGTAAAAGTTTAATGATTTACTTATTGTTATTTCAAGTGGGCCTTGTTTGCTCACTCTTGCCTGTAAAATTTCTTACAGCTAAAGTTGAAACTGGTGACGTACCTAGTACCAGTAAAGGAGAAGGAAAGATGATCAAATACTGAAGACTTGTAATAGTTTGATAGTTTTATTTTTCAGACTTTGGTTTAAAGATTGTAATAAAGTTTATTTAATTTCTACATTTGAATGATTGTTGTTAAAGGTTAGATAACCTGGGAGAATTTTATTCAAGTTTAATCCTGTATGGGCAGGTTTTCTTTTATTATTCAATTCTATTATGAATGGGTAGTTAGCAATGAATGTTTTGATTGCGTGAGCACCAAATCTTATGAAAATGAAGTACCAAGATTTGGGGGTGTCACATATTCTCCAATAAGCACCTACATATTTGCTTTAGTGTCTTCACACAAATGATCATAAGATCAATCATTCTCATCCAATGAGCAAGTAACGTATGTATCAATCTATCCAGATTCACTAATCTCCTTTTTAGTAATTTATCGATTGGGAACATTTTAGCTTTTAAGCTATCTAAGAATTTAGATCTCATTAGCATGATCTCATCATGATTCTAAAATCATTGCTTAAAATTATGGGTTTATCACATATTATTAAAATAGCACCGTGTAGATAAATTAAAGCCTTTAGTGAATGAATACTTTTATTAATAAACGAATAAGATTGTTAGAAAGTATATACTTTATCATCAACATGATTGGCTTGTGTGCATACTACTTTCAATCTTCCACTTGAACTAAAGTCAATCGTCATGGTATCTCATACCCTTATTCTCTAAGTGATGATCATCTTGCTGTTGGATAAGCTTTAGTAAATGGATATGTAATGTTGTTCTTGAGAGTCCACTATCTCTATAGTGATTTTCCATCTTTCAATGATTCCTCTAATCAAATAAAAGTGTTGCAACACATGTTTAGATCCAAGATAAGACTTAAGAATTATCAACTTGTAGCTTTATTTACAAAAATATACTTTATCTTTATCACTAAATCAGCAACTCTTTGATGTTTAGAACTTTTTCAATTCACTGTACCACCGTTCAAGGTAACACCTTACCCTAAAGTGGATTTGTTGTTATCTTGGTCAGTCTAAAAAACTTGAGTCTGTTAAGCCCTCTAGTTTTAATTCAGACCCACAATGTATATAATCACATCCTTGGTGCCGGTTAAGTAATTTAAGATGTTTTCACTGTCTTACAGTGATCTTCTCTAGAATATGATCGATCAAAATCATGTCTCATACATTTAATTACATACATGATACTTACTCATGTGATCTCTCTTTTAGGAGTCTATGGAAATTATTAAGAGAGATACACTCCATGGCTCATCAACATGAGACATCTTTTGGAGTTTGTCATGCTAAACAGCTTTAGCATCAAATGAATATACATTTTTTGGGTTAAGCCAAGCATTCTTTTAAATATATCTATATAAATTTGTATCCCCAATTAAGATATTCTTCCCAAATCATTCATGGAAGAATATTTAGACAACTTTATCTTTACTGATTGTACCATTGGTATGTCATTCTTTATCTGCAGTATATCAACATATAATACTAGGAATGTCACGACGCTCCCACTGACCCTTTTGTACACACTATGTTCATTCTTATTTTTGATAAAATCAAACCTTTTTGATTATCTCGTCAAAACGAATGTTCTATTTTAAGAAGCTTGCTTCAATCCATTTCTCTGCTTGTCTACAACTCTTACCTCATCGTATGTAACTGGGTCATCATCTTCTATGATGCATACCTCATAATCATCATCTATGATGAATCCATACCTCCTAGGTATATTCGGTACTATTCCAGATTTACAATTCGGTTGTGGTACAATAGGTCTATCTATAGGTTCCTCTTATTTGACTTATAGTGCTTTGTGGTTCTTTAACTCTTCAAGTTCTATTATCCTCCCACTAGCCCCTTCAATGATAAACACCTTTATCTTAGAAGGCAATGTGTTTCGCAACAAACACCTTTTGCTAAGTAGGATTATTGAACATATACCCTAAACTTACTTTAGGATGTCCCATAAATCTGCACTTGTCAAATCTTGTCACAAGCTTATCCTTTGAAATTTTTTCACATAAGTTGGACAACCCTTTATCTTAACATACTTAAGATTAGGAATCCTCCCTGTCCATAACTTTTATGGAGTCTTGGGGCCAGATTTTGAGGTTACCTTTTTCTTAGATATGCAGCTATTTCTAGAGTATTACCCCAGAAGGATACAGGAATGTCGATAAAAATTATTATGGACCGCACCATGTCCAATAAGGTATGATTTTTCCTTTCAGACACATCAATCAATTATTGCATATCAGGAGGCGTCCATTGTGAGAAAACCATTTGAGATAATCTAGAAACTCATTGCACAAGTATTCATTCCTCGATCTAATCAAAGAATTATAATACTTTGCAATTAGTTTCACTTTTTAATTCTTTCAACCTTTCAAATAATTCAGACTTGTATTTCATCAAATACAAATATTCAACTCTTTGAATGATCATCTCCTTTTATTATACTAGTTTATTCAATTTGCGAAATAATTTTTTCACGTAAGTCAAGTATACAAAATCCATTTAGTAATATTCTAGTTCTATACAAAACATTATTATTATAAATAGAATAACAATTGTTCTTAAATATAATACAAAAGATTTTATTGTCCAACAATAAAATGAAAATAATGTTTCTAACGAGAACTGGAATACAATAACAACTTATTCACTTAATAGACTTGCCCTAGGCAATGCTAAAATATAAGTTTCTATGGCTAATACAACAACATTTACTTTATTTCCCACACATAGGATTACTTATCCTTATTTAACTTTCTACTTCTGCTTAGTCCCATCATAAATCTATATTTATGAGAACCAAAGCCGGTATCCAATACCCAAGTAGAAACTTAACTTATCGAAATTTTTATTTCAATTATGAACAAACTTGTATATGTAACCAAAACTTCATTAAGATTCTTCTGGTTAGCCTCTGCAAGATGCTTTTCGTAGTTTCTTTTCCAGTGTATAACGTGATCATGTTAGGTTTGTAGTATCCATTTTAGCTGTATCCATTTTCTAGTCCCTTGTAGTGCCTTTCCCCACCTCCCCCCCCCTTCTACACTAATATACTTTCTATCACACACCACAAAGTTATATCTAAATATGTTTTAGTGGACCTGAAATGATTATTAACCGTAGATAGTTTAAATTTGGGGATGTTATGAAATCACTTTTTAAAATTTGAAACTATGATGACTTACAGTTCCTCAACCTAGTGTTTAAGGAATAGTGAACATGTTCTACATATATATGCTTAGATCTTGGAAGTTTTTATTTCCTTAGAGAAATCATTTTGTATATGGTATCAACAGGTTTCTGATGAAGGCGATGTTCTTTATGTTTTTCCAAAAGATTACCGATCAAAGCTTGTAGCCAAGTCACTTTGGATAAAATATGAACCTCTAGTTGAAAAGGCTAAGGTATTGCCCTTGTTTCTTCTTCATGTTTGTGTTTCTTTGGAAGAATCAATGCTAGGGGATCCAAGTGTTTACCAAAATATCCTTTTCTTCTACAGTATGATGCTGAGTATATAGTTAGAGTTTCCTTTGGAACAACATTATTTGCTTCGATTGTTCTTATATTTGCTGCAATTATTGTTATCCTCTCGAGTAAAGGGTATAATGGATCTCAATTAATTGAAGGATTTCTGTTATCCTTATGAGCGTATTGCTTTGGGTTGCTGCAGTTGGTTCGGTGTTGGTGCGATTTTCTACAACAAATCCTTGGCTGGTTCTGACTGGAATGGCTTTTGGTCTATTATTGGGTATGCAAAGTTGGGTCTGTTTGGGTCTTGTTGTCTGCAATAGATGTTTTTGTTGTTGTAGACAGTTGTATGGGGTGCGCTGCATGGGCTGGCATATGCAACCTCATTTTGTATGTGCTATGTTGTTAGCTCTTTTGGTAAAAGGCTGCTGGGTCCTGCTTGTGGTTATGCTATGACGTAGTTGCTGCTCTGCTACTGCTCTAAATTTTTGTTGGACTCGTGGGCTGCTACTGCTATATCATTTGACTGCTGCTTCTTTTGGCTTTCTGCTGCACTTTGAATGGCTTTTGCTGTAGTTCTCGGTGGCTGTTCTGTTGCTGTGTGTTGTGCTGCTGGTTGTATGGGAGGTTGGGATGTTGTATGCCGTGTGCTGCTGGGATTTCTTGGTAGTTTGGCTACAGTTATTGTTGCTGGCCTATGCATTTACTCCTTGCTGGTCTATTTTCAGGACAAGCCTGTTGCTCACTTGAAGGTTTGTAGCATTATGTTATTTTCAGTTTTTTGAAAGTTCAATTGAGTCATGTCATGTTCCAGAATATATACGTGTGCGCTCATCTAAGATAATGAATTTATATCATTGCAGTATGGTGGTAGCTTTTGGTTCTGGAGCCATGTTTTCATTGGTGAGTGGATTTGGTGGTCCTAATCAGGCTGCGATTGTAGTCACATCTGGCCTGTTACTATGCTTATTAGTTCATATCATGTGACACAATCACCATTCTTTGAGCACTCGTTTGTAGTCATACGTTTGGATGTAATCAAATTCACAATTCAATATAGTATTATCGGGATGTATTTTGAATGGTTGATACATTTTGACTTTAAATTTAAATGAGAATTTAGACTTTTTTTAGTTATATGTCATGGCATTAGCAGATTGCAGGTGCACTGGTAATATAGGTGAACCGCACCTTTTTTTTTCTTTTCTTTTTTCAAGTCAATCTACAACATTTTATAAACGTTGTCTGTTGTTGCTTTCTATGGTCGATATTTAAAAACAAATGTTATATGCATGTATTACAACATTTTTAAGTCACACTACAATGTTTTAAAAACATATATATAAATTTGTCTAAAAAGATGACATATTATAAATGTTGTGTAAATGTGCCTAAACGTTGTGGAATCATACCTTCTACAACATTTTCAAGCATCTACTAATTTATAAAAAATAAATCTACAACGTTTTTTTCTTAAAAAACGTTGAATAAGGTGTCTAACTACAACGTTTTTAAAACGTTGTGTAAGGGTGTCAAATAGATAACACCCTTAACCACAACGTTTTTCTGATTGAAACCACAACATTTTTTTCGCGTTATCTATTTACTGTTTTGTAGTAGTGATTTCGCTTCATCTAGTATCTTTTCATGAAAATATTATTCTGAGCATTCTTGATAATTTTTAATCTTTTCATGCCAGGGTACTATTCACAGCGTACTATTCTTGAAGTGCTATTCACGGGATACTATTCACCCGAGGTACTATTGATGACAAAAATTAATTTCTTTTAGGTCCAAATCATTTTTGATACAATATTATTCTTAAATTTTACTCCACAAAGCAGTATCATGTTGACAATTTGGACATTATTGAATTTTGGATAAATTAAATTATAAATATTTAAAATTTATCATTTGCTTTTATTTAATTGAATTCTTATATCATTGTCATCATCCTCGTGCTTATATTGTTATGAAAGTCATCTTTGGCCCGTAGTACATAGATGGACTATTGATTGGTATAATTATGACCAGGGATTATTCGGTATAATCATGACCATTAATGTTACGAACGATGTGATAAATGTCCTCATTGGCCCATAGTGCATTGATGGACAATTGTTGGCATGATCATGACCATTGGTGATTACACGAATATCCTTGGCCCGTAGTGCATGGATAATTCGTGGACGTGATACTAATGAATATCCTTGGCCCGTAGAGCATGGATAATTTAATGATGTGAATTATTTATTAAGCTGAGTCTCAGTGATAAAATTGATGATAAACTTTTTAAATCATAGAAGATAGTAGATAGCATGCTCTACTTGACTCTTCTAATGGATTGCTTGTTCCGCTGCAGTTAAACTTGATGTTTATTATATTTTATCAGTTTAACATTGTTGAAGGCTAACAATAATATATTCTGTATTATCTTAGTCATAATATTTTTTACTGGGCTAGTTGAGCTCACCCTTTTGCTTTCATTGTTCTCTTCAGAAAATGAGAACGTAACCAGGACTAGTTGGAGAATGGAGTGACGGTCCGAGATAGTTGTTTTAGTAGTCCTCACTATTTAGTGTGATAATAAATGTAATGAGGATTGAATTTGAGTTTGGATATTGTCTATGAGACAATATTCGTGTAAAAACTCAATTATATTTTGTCGTATTTTACACGACAGTTGTATTATTTAAGTTTGTATTTGAATTCTGTACCATGTATTTGGCGACTCAGAATGGGTGATGTATACCTATTTTGGGGATGTCACAGTTGGTATCAAAGCTTAGGGATATGATCTCTGGCTAAAATGTGAGACTAGAACTAGGGGGAGAGATGGGAAAATCCTTCGCTAGTATGATCTACCTAAGTTTATTTGTTATTTAATTGGTCGGTTAGAATATAGGGATAATATGTGGCATGCCAATTAACCCTTTTTTTGTGGCAGTGTTTGAGAATGACATCTGAAAATATCAAGTTAAGCAATGGAGCAAATGAGACCGCTGAGTCACCGCTTATCAATACCCAGGATAATGTGTATCAGGAAGGCAATAATATAGGTGGAAACACTGACAACTCTCGAACGGTCACCGCTAAGTAGTTCAAGGAGCTAGGACCACTAGTGTAACAACCCCAAAATAGGTCCATTCCATCCAACCTATTCTGAGTCGCCAAATACATGGTACAGAAAATAACTACAACTTTATTACAACAATTATCGTGCAAAATACAACAACACACATGCTGTGAGTTTGGATACAAATATATACCAAATGTGACTCATGTTCCAACCGTGGACATCACCTCACAATGACACCTTACATAAAGGTATAGTCAAAAACTGTTTTAGAAATTAGAATCTTTAGGAAGTGCTCAAGGAAACCTTCGTACATGGGAAGCCATGCGTCTAGGTTATGATAGATATCATATGGCCACAGAATTATCCTTGGTTGACCCAATAGACCCCAAAGAAAAACGAGAAGATTACTATCATATTCTTCCCAATGGTGAGTCTTCTCTTGACATATCATTATCTCTACTGTTTATACTTCAAACAAACACCAAGATTATATAGGTAGTGCTCGTATATATACTCAGCAAGTGGATGAGTACATCACTGTCTTATGATGACACGAGGTTGTATGTCGTTAGACATCTTGTATGATAGTGGAAAAACACCCTTCCAACGTTGGGTACACCTTACCCTATTGGATTCACTAAATAAAACTACTAAATGAACTTTTCTATACTGCTTTGGGAGAACATCCACAGCTAAGACCACCGTTCTATCTCCCCGTTACCCTCGCTCGACCCAGCTACACTCTTATTACCTAAAAGAAATTATGAAGCAAAAGGGTGAGCACAACTAGCTCAGTAAAGAATATCATGACTAAAGATAATTAAATTATCAATAGCCTTCATCAATAATAAATCAAAGAT
Organism: Panax notoginseng; assembly: GCA_016801055.1. NCBI lineage: Eukaryota > Viridiplantae > Streptophyta > Magnoliopsida > Apiales > Araliaceae > Panax > Panax notoginseng. Next base: position 41,792,797 of record CM029016.1, on the reverse strand, counting down.
TTAGAACATATGGTAAATAAAAATTTCAACCATAGTTGCAGCGGAACGAACAATCCATTAGAAGAGTCAAATAGACTATAAAGTATATTATCTTCTCCATGTTAAAAATTCACTAACAATGTTTTATCCCTGTAACATCAATCAACAATTCTGGTCCACAATCATATGAATAACTCATAATCATAACTGTAGTTCTAGATTCTTCTTCTCATCCAGGACGAAGATAATTTTCATCACCTATCTTTACCTGAAATATCAAAGATCATGGTTACACCAAATCACATTTCCTGTTCATAATCATACTAATAACTTCATCTTTGCACTACGGCCAAAGATATTCATTTGTATCACCAGTTGGTCATGTTTATCTCAACATCTGTTCATCTTTGCACTACTGGCCAAAGATATTCAATAATATGTCATCTCTGCACTACGGGCCAAAGATATTCATCAACAATTCATCTTTGCACTACAGGCCAAAGATATTCATCAATATTTCATCTTTGCACTACAGGCCAAAGATATTCCTCAACAGTTCATATTTGCACTACGGCCAAATATATTCATCAACAGTTCATATTTGCACTACAGGCCAAATATATTAATATCTCAAAGAAATATATAATCATTTATATAAACAATAATTATAACCATGTTGATCATTTCACCTTTGCACTTAAGCTGAAGATATTCAATTATAAATTCAATGGTCATGATCATACTAGTCAATAATTCAACTTTGCACTACTGGCCAAAGATAACCCAAAGTCATGATCATACCAATAATCTACCCATCTTTACACTCAAGTGAAAGAGAATTTCAACATCAGGGTTATAAAAATGTTATATATGATAATAAAAACAATATGATCAACATATAGATTTAATCTCAAGAGTAATATTCATAAATCAACTATAATTTGGTTAGAAAAAGAAACTAATTTTATCGTGAATAGTAACTCGTGAATAGTAACTCATAAATAGTAACTCATGAATAGTAACTCATGAATAGTAACCCCGATACAAAAAAGTAAAAATTCCACAATAAAATACATACCAATATTTCGGTATAATGATATTGAAAGAATAATATTTCTTAAGCTTATAAATAATTTATTTTAATTGTTTACACTTTACTAAATAATGCATTTAATCATTCTAAAATACCAAACTCATAAGATTTCATCACCAATAACCAAAACCCTCATCAAAAATCTGCATATACCTCATATAGGATTCTCAATTCATAAAATCCTATTTTCTAATTTTTTTACTTCACAAAACATATTTAATTCATTTACTCATAACTAGACTATTTTCATAAAAAATACCAAATCAGTTCCAAAATTATTTCTTTTCTGAGATTTAGCATAATATAGTCCCATGATGAACATATATTTTTCTCAAAAATTTTAAAAGTCATTTACTATTTTTTATATGGCCAAAATAGCCGAATATTTAGATATTTATCAAAAATTGTACTTTTGTCCAAAAATTCTAAAATTTACAGAGTATACTTCTATCATATGCATGTACTCCCAATAAAAATTTCATCAATTTTGGAGTTAACCACAAGGAATTACAAGCGATTACTTTTAAAATAGTCTTTTCTCATAAAATTCATAACTCTCAATCTATACATCCAAAAATCACCATTTTTGGACACAATCAAGAAAACTCATCAAAATATCATTTTAAATTTTTCTAGAATTTTTGTAGGTCAAAAAAATTACGAAACTGGAAAATATAGCAACCCTTAAAATCCCTTACTATCCCTTACCTCAAAAGTGCAGTATTTCTGACTGGAATGCAAAGCCGAAGGAAACTTGCACTAAATAGCAACTCTCAAAGTATCTAAATACTCACAAAATATGCTTCATAATATAGAGAGAGAAAGAGAGAAAGCTTATGTTTCTGGTGTGATTTTCAATTCTAACTTAGCCCTCTATTTATAGGAAAATGTTAGCACGCCGAAGCAGACTTAACCTGCAACCTGATGGCTTTACCTGCTACTATTTCCACCCACCACATTTGAATAAAAATCTCAGCACATTTCTTCACCAACCAAGAGTGGGGCCCACCAATTCTATAATTTTACACCAAAATGATTAACTCCGAAAATTCAACAATTTCTGAACCAGTCATTTCGTAAAATTCTTAACAAATCATATGTTCATTTTTAACGATTCAAAATTTGTGGACTTATACTCAACTTATATATGTATAACATATCCAAATATTACCACGATCCAACGGTCGGATTAAAAATTATAACCCTCGCAAAATATCTTAAAAACCTTAATTTGATTTTCAATACCTCCGTTCCGACAAAAATACAGATAAAACACCTCAACATTAACTCTTTCATTTTTAACCACAAAAATATATCCCTCATTTATATCCACATAAAATAAATATTTCCTTAACATATGAATCAATAATTAATTATTCACAAATAATATTACAGAATCACATTTATGACAACCAGGCCGTTCTCAGGAAAGAGGGGGCTTTCCAATAAGAATTTCTCCTTACTGGCGCGCAATTAGGTGACCAAACCTCTCCTTAGACAGAACTTTCTAGACATTGCCAATAATGTTATCTAATAATATTATTAAAATAATATGAATTAATGATCTGATAATGGAAAATACTGTGCAGTGACAATTATTGAACAACAATAATATAAAATTTCAACGTAGCAATTATTGAATCAATAAAATAAAATATTGAACAGTAATTACTGTAACAATTATTGAGTAGTACCTTCTTACGTAAGAATCAATAATTTCAAAAATACTATGCAATATCGTGTGCTACTGTGCAATAACGCGTATTACTGTATTTTAACCACCGGGTATTCTAACAGTGTTAACGGTAACAACTACGCCATTATTTGTAAAAACTCAAATTTGTCGTTTTCTTCACCCGACAGTTATTCTGTTATGGGGCCCCCAAATGGCTGCGCTGTCGTACGAATATTCCCCGACAGAAAGAATATTCCACGACCAAACGAATATTCCCCGACAACAATGAATATTTTATAACCACTTGTGTATTTTGAAAAAAAAATTATATATCACCCTTAACTTTAACATTTATCAATTTAACCATTTACTGAATAGTAATTATAAGAAAAATTGAATACTTTTATTTCATAAAATTCGGGGTCTTACAACTAGAGTTTTTGGGAAAGCCAGAACCACTTAAGGCGGAGACGTGGATAAAACAGATCACCAAGATATTTGATATCTTGGGATGCGTCAAGGAGCAAAAGGTTCCCTTTGCCACCTTCATGCTGCGATGAGAGGCAGATTGTTGGTGGGAATCTGTAAAGCATACCCAACATGCCGCACTAAAGATGTTTTGAGAGAAGTTCCAAGAACTGTTCAACGACAAGGACTTTCTCGAAAGTATTCGTCACATGAAGGAGGTAGAGTTCATCAAGTTGGAGCAAAAAAATATGATCGCGTCATAGTACGAGGCTAAGTTTGCCGAGTTATCCCGCTTTGCATCCCACTTGGTTGATAATGAGGAGAGAATGACGCGAATGTTTCTGCGAGGTTTGAAATCTAAAATATGTCAATATCTCAATTCTAACAAACTGTGTTTGTATTCAGATGTTTTAAATAGGGCTCAGCTATTAGAACGTGATAATGAGTCAACCCAACCAAGAGATAGCAGCCGGCAAAGTGATACTACTAGTGGAAGCAATCATCGAAGCAGTGACAACAAACGTGGAGGAAGTCAACTTACCAGAAATGGTAACCACTTCGGTGGTAATCATGGCCAGGAAAATAAGAGTGGAAATTTCAAGAAGAGGAGATTCAATAATGATGGAAAGACGTCAGCACCAGCACCCGTTGTTAAAGAAGGAGAATGATCACCGATCGTATGCTACAAATGCGGAGGGGAGGGACACATCAGTCCAAACTGTACGCAGCAGTCCAAAACGTGTTACAATTGTGGAAGAGAAGGTCACCTAGCTCAATTTTTTCGTGTAGTGAAGCAAAGTCCAGCTAGGATGGAGGCACCAAAGGCTATCCCAAAGAAGTCAAAGCTGGTAGTTCAAGGGAGAGCGTGTGTCGTAACCTCCCAAAAAGCACGGAACCCGAACGAGGTCATCATGGGTAAGCTAATCATAAACTCTAGCGAAGTTTATACATTATTTGATACCGGTTCTACCCATTCTTTTATTTCTCTTACTTGCGCTCAACGTTTAAATTTAACTCCGAAGAAATTAGACTTTGACTTATCTGTTGAAACTCCGTTGGAAGAAACCTTCATTACATCCACTGTTTATTAGTCTTGTGTGATTCAAATCGGCAACCGCTTGTTATCTGTCAATCTTATCTCTTTGAAAATACTTGCATTTGATGTGATTTTAGGGATTGATTGGTTAACTACTCATCATGCTAAAATTGATTATTTTTGTAAGGTTGTTAGCTTTCATATTCCTAACCAACCGATTATACGAATTCAAGCAACCAAACCACTAAAGTCAATCACTGTCATATCAAGCCCTAAAGCTATTCATTTATTGAAAAATGAATGTCAAGCTTTCTTAGCCCATGTCACAGATTTAAACAAAAATACGTCAAATTTGAATGATATTTCTATTGTTAATAAATTTTCTGACGTATTCCCTGAAGAACTTCCTGGCCTACCCCCAGAGTGTGAAATTGAATTTTGTATCGACCTTGAACCCAGTACAAAACCCATTTCCAAAGTCCCATATCGAATGTTTCCTATTGAACTTCAGGAGTTAAAAACCCAACTACAGGAGTTGTTAGACATCGGTTTCATTCGTCCTACTACGTCTCCTTGGGGTGCTCCTGTTCTATTCGTAAAGAAGAAAGATGGAAGTATGCGACTTTATATTGACTATCGAGAGTTGAATCATGTCACCATCAAGAATAGGTATCCGTTACCTCGCATTGATGACCTGTTTGACCAGTTGCAAGGCGCCAAATTCTTTTCAAAGATCGATCTTCATTCCGGATATCATCAGTTAAAGATTAAAACTGATGACATTCCAAAGAATGCTTTCAGAACTCGGTACGGGCATTACGAATTCCTAGTCATGTCTTTTAGATTGACTAATTCTCCTGCTACCTTCATGGATATGATGAACCGAGTATTCAAGAAATATTTAGATCATTTTGTAGTTGTTTTTATTGATGATATCCTCATATACTCCAAAAGCCGTGAAGATCATGAGCAACACTTGAGGCTGATACTCCAAAAGCTTCGTGAGAACAAGCTATATGCCAAGTTAAAGAAATGCGAGTTCTGGCTTGAGGAAGTAGCATTCCTTGGGCACGTGATATCAAATCATGGAATATCTGTTGACCCGACAAAGATTGAAGTAATTCAAAGCTGAGAGCAACCTAAGTCAGTGACCGAAGTACGTAGCTTTCTGGGCTTAGCTGGTTATTATCGGAGATTCGTGAAAGGATTTTCTTGAATCGCTACTCTTTTAACTCAGCTAACTCGAAAAGATACAAAATTCGGTTGGGGCGAGGAATGTGAAAAGAGTTTTCAAGAACTCAAGAGGAGACTCATTTCAGCACCTGTTCTGATAATACCATCTGGTTCGGAGGAATTTGTCATCTACAGCGATGTTTCAGGCAGAGGGTTAGGATGTGTTCTCATACAATATGGGAAAGTCATAGCCTATGCCTCACGACAACTCAAAGAATAAGAGAAGAATTATCCTACTCATGATCTAGAGTTGGCGGCAGTCGTTTTCGCACTAAAAATCTGGAGACATTACCTGTATGGGGAGAAGGTGGAGATCTATACCGATCATAAAAGCCTCAAATATTTTTTCACCCAAAAGGAACTCAACATGAGGCAACAACGTTGGCTCGAGCTATTGAAAGATTACGATCACACCATTCAATACCATCCTGGAAAAGCGAATGTGGTAGCTGATGCGTTGAGTAGAAGATCATATACAGGTACAAGTACGATATTTTCAATGCAAAGGCTCGTTTGGCATGACTTACAAAGGATGGAGATAGAGATAAAGACTCAAGGGACCCATGTGATGATGTTAAATATACGAGTAGAACCGACTATAATTAATAAAGTTAAAGCTGCTCAAGCTACGGACCTGGAGCTGATGCGTATGAAGAAGAAAGTGCAAGAAGGTGTTATTTCAGAAGCAAGAATCGATGAAGAAGGAATACTTAGAGTCAACTCCAGACTTTGTGTTCCTAACGATTCTGACTTGAAGTATAAAATCATGATTGAAGCGCACAGCACACCGTTTACAATCCATCCTGAAAGTACCAAAATGTATCGTGATCTTTGACATACATTTTGGTGGAGCAATATGAAGAGAGAGATCGCAGAGTTTATCTCAAGGTGTCTAACTTGTCAACGAGTCAAGGCGGAGCATCAAGTGCCAAAAGGTCCATTGCAACCACTTGAAATTCCAGAATAGAAGTAGGAGCACATTACCATGGATTTCGTTACTGGTCTTCTAAAGGTTTCTCAAGGCATAGATGCAGTTTAGGTCATTATTGATAGATTGACCAAGTTTGCTCATTTCTTACCTATATGAGAAACTTATTCACTTGAACGTCTTGCTCGTATGTACATAAATGAGATTGTAAGATTACATGGTATGCCAGTATCCATAGTTTCTGATTGAGACCCAAGATTCACTTCATAATTTTAGGTTAGTTTGCAAAAAACTATAGGCACGAATTTACGATTCAGTTTGGCATATCATCCTCAAACGGACGGGCAGTCGGAGAGGACTATATATCCTTGACTTCAAAGGAAGTTGGGATAAGTTCTTACCATTGGTGGAATTTTCCTACAACAACAATTATCAAGCAAGCATCAACATGGCTCCATTCGAGGCATTGTATGGACGCAAGTGTCGTTCTCTAGTATGTTGGGACAAAGCGGGTGAAGTAACGTTGTTGGGACCGGAGTTGGTATGTATGACTACGGAAAAGATTCAAATGATCCGGCAACATATAAAAACCTCACAAGATCGACAAAAGAGTTATGTTGATCTTCATCGAAGAAATATGGAATTCAACGTTGGAGAGCATGTGTTGTTACGTGTTATTCCATGGAAAGGAGTTACAAGATTTGGAAAGAGAGAAAAACTTAATCCTCGATTCATTGACCCATTCAAAATCCTTGACCGAGTAGGAACTGTAGCCTATAGACTCATTTTACCGCCAAGTATGTCTCGTGTGCATAACGTTTTTCATATATCTATGTTACGTAAATATGTGGAAGACCCGAACCACATTATTGATTTAGAACCGGATGAAATAGCAAAAGATTTCACATATAAAGAGGTACCCGTTAAAATCTTGGATAAGAAGTAACATATTCTATGCTCCAAGGTTATACCTCAAGTCAAAGTTTTTTGGAGAAACCACGATGTTGAGGAAATGACATGGGAGTTACAATCTGAAATGAAATCAAGGTATCCTCACATCTTCGACATACCAGGTATGTACCTTAATTTCGATGACAAAATTTCATAAGAAGAGGAGGTTGTAAGACCCCAACTTTCATAAATAAAGATTATTTTTTCTCGAAATATATTTTTGAATTTTATGATATAGATTTGATATAATGTTATAGTTGAGGGTAATATTTATAAATTTTGCAAAGTATACAAGTTGTTATAAAATATTCGATTGGTCGGAGAATATTCGTTTGAACAGAAAATATTCGTACGACGGCACAATCATTGGTGGACCCCACAACAGAATTATTGTCGGAGTTAGAAAATGATAGAAATATCTTTTTATAAAAATAACGGTGAAAGTTGTACCGTTAACTGTTGAAATAACCGGTGCTAAAAGTACAGTAATGCGCGTGATTGCATAGTAGTACACAGTATTGGTTATTGATACTTACGTGAGAAGTCACTCAGTTATACTCAATTATTGCTACAGTAATTGCTGCACAGTATCTCACGTTATTTGATTCAATTATTGTCAATATTTTATATTATTAAATCAATAATTGAGATGATAAGTTATTCATATTATTATATGCATAATTAACAATGTCTAGAAAGTTCTGTCGAGGAAAGGGGTTTGGTCACCTAATTGCGCGCCAATAGGGAGAAATCCTTATCGAAAAGTCCCCTCTTTCCTGGGAACGATCTGGTTGTTAATATTACAAGTTATACTAATGATGAATAAATGTTGTTAAAAATATTAAGAAAATTTTTATGAAGTATTTGTTGTAAATTTTTATTATTATTTGGACCCCCATTTACCCATTTTTAGAAATAATCGGTAGAAAGTTATTCAGATATATATATATATATATATATATATATATATATTATAAAAGTTGGGGCCCACATGTGATGATGACATATGGTGGGGCCCACGTGTGGAGGACTTTTGGTTGGGGGAAATGTCAGGAATGGAATGGTCACGGGAGTATATATGATATATATATATATATATATATATATATATATATATATATATATATATATATTATAATAAGTTTTATTTTTTTATGAAAAATAGAATATATTATATATTATTATGCATAGTATTTGTATAGTGACTGCATTGTGAATTTCAGAAAAATTAGACGATTTCTTTCGGCGCCCGTGAAGAGAAAAAAAATATTGCGCATCCGTGATTATAATTCTAAATAGTATCCTTCCATTCTACTATAAATAGGATGCATAGTTTAGAATTGAAAATCACACCAAAATCAGAGAAATCTTCTTCTATAATATTGAGCGTATTTCTTTCGAATTTTAAGAAGTTTTAAGTGTAGAAAACAGTGAAAACTTTTTTCAAGAATATCCCCACTATACCAGTTAGAATACTCTCCTTTTTAAGGTAAGGGATGTTATTTTTGTTCAGTATTCGTAAGAAATAATATTTTCTTCCATACTTTGTAGTATGTAAGTAATATTATTTCGTTTTAAATTCCGAATTCTACACTCATTTTGTTAATGTATGGCTTCTATACTCCATAAAATTAGTAGAATATCCTTAAAATTTGCGCTTCATCTAGTATCTTTTCATGAAAATATTATTCTGAGCATTCTTGATAATTTTTAATCTTTTCATGTCGGGGTAATATTCACGGGGTACTATTCCCAAAGTACTATTCACCTGGGGTACTATTCATGACAAAAATTGATTTCTTTTCGATCCAAATCATTTTTGATACAATATTATTCTTGAATTTTACTCCACAAAGCAGTATCATGTTGACAATTTAGACATTATTAAATTCTGGATAAATTAAATTATAAATCTTTAAAATTTATCATTTGCTTTCATTTAATTGAATTCTTATATCATTGTTATCATCATCATATTTATATTGTTATGAAAGTCATCTTTGGCCCGTAGTGCATAGATGGACTGTTGATTGGTATGATTATGACCAGAAATTATTCGGTATAATCATGACCTGTAATGTTATAAATGATGTGATAAATATCCTCATTGGCCCGTAGTGCATTGATGGACAGTTGTTGGCTGATCATGACCATTGGTGATTACACGAATATCCTTGGCCCGTAGTGCATGGATAATTCAGTGATGTGAATTATTTGTTAAACTGAGTCTCAGCGATAAAATTGATGATAAACTTTTTAAATCATAGAAGATAGTAGATATCATGCTCTACTTGAGTCTTCTAATGGATTGCTTGTTCCGCTGCAGTTAAACTTGATGTTTATTATATTTTATCAGTTTAACACTGTTGAAGGCTAACGATAATTTATTCTGCATTATCTTAGTCATAATATTTCTTACTAGGCTAGTTAAGCTCACCCTTTTGCTTTCATTATTCTCTTCAGAAAATGAGAACGTAGTCGGGACTAGTCGGGGAATGGAGTGACGGTCCGAGATGGTTGTTTTAGTAGTCCTCACTATTTAGTGTGATAATAAATGTAATGAGGATTGAATTTGAGTTTGGATATTGTCTATGAGACAATATTCGTGTAAAAACTCAACTATGTTTAGTCGTATTTTACACGACAGCTGTATTATTTAAGTTTGTATTTGAATTCTGTACCATATATTTGGCGACTCAGAATGGGTGATGTATTCCTATTTTGGGGACGTCACATAGATGAAGACATCTGTAGAGCCGTATCATAAGACCATCCAGGGGTCAATGCTAAACTCACCTTTGGGAATGCATATCCATGATATAATGCATGCATCATAATAAATGAAAAATGACAGCTGACAATATGATGTAGGGAATAGAAAGCATTATACATGCATTCCTAAGTACTTCATCATCTAAATACATCATCTCTGTATACAACTGTAAATAAAAGTATAGGGAAATAGGGCACAACCGCCCAATATCTAACAGAGGCCTATCGAAAGAAATAACGAGAAATGCATCAAAAGAAGTCAATGATGTCCACACCATCCAATCTATCCATCTGATGTAACTCCTCCCGAGACATTGAATCTCTACCGGAAGGGATATCAGGCCGATACAATGGAGGATCTACCCCAGTAAAACCATCGGATTATGGGCCACCTAAAGGGCCAGCACCAAAGCTGGAAGGATCAAAAGTATCCACCTCTGATGGATCTCTGCCCAAATGTCGGATGAAGATGTGTCCGGTCCAACTACTGGGTCAAAATCTCAATCTACATGAAATGAGTAGGCTCTCGGATGCAGGCAATCCAATTTATCATCATGACGAAGCCAGGAACCATATCCCCCATAAACTTTGTGGCGCGGGTCTGAGCTCCAATGGTGTGAGGGAACCATAAGCGGTAAAAAGCCTCCTAAGTGAAGGGTCCCTCTGACAAAGTGAAACAATCTACGCCCATCAATGGGATCTCGGTGATCGACTAAGATAAAGGCCAATGACGCCTGGCAGGAGAAAAGAACGGAATGTGTATCTCTCTTGTGGTGCTCTTGATAGCACGCTCTCCCAAATAGAGCTCCCAACCTCCGTTAGTAAGGAGAGGAATCCGATGGGTGGATAATACATACTCGACACCAGTTGGGAAACCACCCTAAAAGCCAACTGTCAAGTGGTCTTCGGAGTAAGGAACCCATGTAATGACATCTGCGATCAACAACTCCAACTGTAGGCGAGAATGGATGAAACCCTCAGCTACAGGAACCTCCGCCAGAGTGGAGTAATGTCATCGTCATCCCTGTGGATAGGTATCCAAACATAACGTGCTAACAGGACGAAGACATGGGAGCCTCTCATAAGCCCAAAACTGCGAATGCAAAGATTAAATATCTGCGGTCAGACAAACTGGCAACCCGAACAAGGGAAATTAAAAATCAAGAGAAAATACTCACCAGCAAGATTGGGTAGAACCCTAACCAAGCCTCCGTCATGCCCTCTGAGTGTAGGCGCGTCCCCTTGAGGAAGTAGGTAAAGGTGTAAGAGCCCCAATCAAACTTTTTGATATGGTCCACCTCCCGAGTGGCACTAACTAAAGTGAATGATACCATAGAGAAGTTGTCCACCAGGAAATAACCCCTGATGATGACCAGGAACAATCGCCAAAGGATGCGATCTCTAATCCTCAGATTATCCAGCAATGGCTCAGTCAGAGCCCTACTCATGTCATCTACACTCAAGGGACCAGAACGGACAGTCCGACCCTTCAGCGCCGTGGCCGAGACTCCCAAAAGGGATCTGACGGCAGTCGGGGAGATGTCATCCACCAAAGGCACTGGCGCCCTTGAAAACTCCAATCCATCAGTGTCATCATCACCTCACAATCCAGTAAATACAGAGACTGGGTCTGGTAAAACTAGCGCTCAGACAAATCCCTGAGATAACCCCAGGGACAACGACCGGGGGGGATTGAAAAGAAATCCTCGAAGCCTCAGGCATGAACAATCACTCGGTACTCTAAATGGGGAGTCTGGTACAGAGAATGTATGCTAAACTAGTTCCCTCTGGGCTATGTAAAGCTGGGAACCTGTATCAAAGTGAAAATCAAGATCAAAACTCTTAACCCCACAAATGGGAAAAAGAAGATGAAAATGGCTATTAACTCATTCGCATTGAGATAGATCGAGGGGTGATGACTCAAATCATCCAGAAGATCTGGAATCGTCACATTTATAGCTAAAAGCTCCCTGCGGCTAATGGAAGAAGAAGGAGCAGGATTCGCAATGGGTACGTCCTCCTCCTCATCCTCGACATCCGGTCTCTCAACCCGGATAAGACGAATCACTGACTCAGTCAACCGACGAGGCTGCCGGGCTGGGTGAGGCCAAGCAACATCTGAAGCTCTCTCCTCCTCACACCTGAAGAGGCCTTACGAGAGCTACTAGGCTAGTCTGGATCCTTAAAACTGGACAAAAGTCTCCAAATCACCTCAAAAAGGGTGAGGTAAATGCTAAATTGAAGCTTATTAAATTCAAATCATAGCTTCATGCATACATGCATTGCTTTAACATACATCTATAGTAAGGTTAAAATTGCATGTTCATTCAATGCCCAGACTAGTGAATTTTTTTTGCCAGAGTCTCCTTTGTAAAAAGTATTGTCCACATGCACGTAGGCATGACCAGGTGGCCATTCAGTAGCACATCAACTCAAAGTCATGAACATTTTATATGCATGAAAAAACATAAAAAACAAATCCATCATGGTAGCCTAAGTAGACATCAAAGCGGTTCAGTGGAGCCATCATTGACAACTCTATCCCCCAACAAAAATGACAGAAGCAAGCAGTTATCTCATTCCATAGGAAATCATTCTAACAACAACAACACTCAGCATAACTTCGCATCATACTGCATTGCATTGCATCATCTTAATCTTGTCATATTTCAAGTGTCTAGTGGTCTTTATCCTGTCCATGCCATTGGATTGCATAAGCATGATAAAGAGGGACATCTGTAGACACTCAAAATTTTGCATTCTTGTTACTAACCATGCAGGATGGCAGAATCATCTTCCAGAGATAACCCTGGAAGCTAAATCAATCCAACCCCGGAGATAACCCCAGGAGATCAGTTTTTAACCCCGGAGATAACCCCAGGAGATCCAGTTTCTACCCCAGAGATATCCCAGAGAGATCAGTTTTCAACCCCAGAGATAACTCTGGGAAAGTCAGTTCCAACACCGGAGATAACCTTGAGAGAGTCAGTTCCAGTCCCGGAGATAACCCCGGGAGATCTAGTTTCTAACCCCAGAGATAACCTCGAGAAAGTCAGTTCTAACTCTAGAGATAACCCCGGGGGATCAAGTTCAAACCCTGTAGTCAACCCCGGGTGGTCAAACCAACCTCAGAGATAACCCTGAGGACAGTTAGAGTCAACAACAGCCCAATCTCGGAGATAACCCTAAAAAAAGACTGCTACAACTTCACCAAAGTCGGAGATAACCCCGGGTGAGGCAAAATGGTCATTTTTCCACCTCAACCTTGTCTCAACACAGTTCAACTCAAACTATGTCCAAAGATGTCTCATAAGAACCATAGCTAAAATCTCGAGTGATAACTGCACAAGAAGACTTAGAGATCTGGTCATGGACCCATCTCCCTGGCTTCGAACAATGTGTAATCCCATGTCATTATGTAACTCTCGTCAATGGCTTTCCAAAAAGGTACAGCACGCCTCCATCAGATGCCCGGATTGAAAGTTATGAAGGTTCGAGCTTACAGCGCGTAGCTCGAGTGCATGTACTTCGAGACGACAGGATCCACAAAGCCCGGGGCAGCTCGGTCAGCCGCAGGTAGACCCACGGCTGCCACGGGTTGACCCATGGCCATTTGGTCTATAAATATGAGCCCCTATTAGCTCATTTGAAAAAAAAAAGAAAATAGAGAAAACTCTGTCCATTTCAGCCCTTAACCTCTTCTAGAGTGCTCCAAACTTCGTGATTCTTCTTTCTAAACACTTGTAAGTTCGTGTTCTACAACATACTGAAATTTAATCGATGGAAACCAAGTTTTCAAGCCCCAAATGCTATCTGAAGTCTTCTTGGCAGCCCACTGTAAGATTTTTCAGATTTTTAAGCTTTTTACTGCTTTAATATATATATATACATATATACTCAAACTTGAACAGTCGAGCTTGGTTTGAATATATGTGGCTTTTATCGCTTTTATATATGTATGTATATATATATATATATATATATATATATATATATATATATATATACTTGAACTCGAACAGTCGATACACACACATGAACTCGATCAGTCGAGCCTGGATCGAATATCCATGACTTTTTCCACTTTTGTATATATATATATAAATATATATATATATATATATATATATATATATATATATATATTTACTTTTCTATCTGGCCTGGAGTTCACTTCGTGGCCATTTACCGCTATATATATATATATATATATATATATATATATATATATATATATATATATACACACATTTCCAGTCTGGCCTGGAGTTTACTTCGTGGCCTTTTACTGCTTTTATATATATATATATATATATATATATATATATATATATATATATATATACTACTTTTATATATATCTGTTTTAATTGCTTTCGCAACTGCCACGAATTTGAAATCCAGGCAATATATATATATTGCCTGGAATGGAAATATATATATATATATATATATATATATATATATATATATATATATATATATACTACTTTTATATATATCTGTTTTAATTGTTTTCGCAATGGAGATATTTAATCTTCCAGCCTGTGGACTAGATTTATCTAAATCTAGCCATCTCTAACTTTAACCGGTTCCGAAGTGACTAAACTAGAACCGTTGAAGCTAGAATGGCTTAGATTTATTTAAATCTAATTTTCTTTCTAGCCTTTGTACATATTAATCTATCATGTGAACTAGGAGCCATGAGATCGAAGATTCAGCCTGTGAATCTAGATTCGGTTCCCACGATGGGCACTTTTCTGCTGCAACCAGCTTATAAATTATCTACGGTGTCTGGATATCCTTGGATGGCTCTCATGCCCATAAAGAGTTCGGCACTGCTATGTATCTTATTTTCTCAAATATGCTTCGCATCTCAAAAATAAAATCAATCAAGCCGAATATAGAATAAAATGGAAGTATCAATTGACTCAATTACTTTTAAGCATAAGGGTTTGAAAACCTATTTTTTCAAAATATCACTGTTATATCTTGCTTAAAACTAAACTTTTACCCTTTGTATATATGTGCAAATAAGACATAACACTACTTCCAGATAATTGCACATAGGCCCAATAAACACACACACACACATGCAGATAATTAGGGTAATTAAAAAGTTACGGTAACCGTATTTTCACGAAAGTCGGGGGGTGCCTAACACCTTTCCCCCGCTTAATCAAGCCCCAGAACTCAACGAATCTTGATTTCCAAGGCCAGTTAAACAGTGTCCAACCATAGAGCCTTTGTATAAACCTTTTCAAAATCGGTTGAGTTGGTACAACCATTTCAAATCTACCAACTGGCGACTCTAATTTTCAAATTGTCGACATTCACATGTCGGACCTTTTCAAACTCGTCTTTTCAGACAAAACTCAACCAAATGAGAACACAAAAGGGCAAGAACAGAAAGGGACACAATTTTCCCAACGTCGACAATTTCACTTGAACTTTTTATTTACATGAACCTTCATATTAAATTTTAAATCGTTATCTTTGAAATATGAATCTTGAATATCATTCTTGAATTTGACTCCACCTTTGGGTCATCATGTTGACAACTTGGACATTATTGGACTCTAGACAAATTAAATGTTAAATCTCGAATGTTTATTCTTTTAACTTATTACAACTTCTGTTCATCTTTTATATCATTGTTGTGACGCCCCCAAAATAGTTCCAATCCACCCAACCTATTCTGAGTCGCCAAATACATGGTATAGAAAATAACTACAACTTTATTATTACAATTGTCGTGCAAAATACGACAACACATATATTGTGAGTTTAAATACAAATATATACCAACTGTGACTCTTATCCCAACCTTGGATAGCACGTCACAATGGCACCTTACATAAAGGTACAGTCAATAACTGTTTTAAAAATTAAAATATTTGGAAAATACTCAAGGAAACCTTCGTACATGGGAGGCCATAGATCTAAGTTATAATAGATATCATATAACTGGAGAATTATCCTTGGTTGACCCAATAGACCCCAAAGAAAAACGAGAAGATTACTATCATGTTCTTTTCAATGGTGAGTCTTCTCTTGACATATAATTATCTCAATTGTCTCCAATTGAGAATTATATTTCAATCAAACTCCATGATTATATAGGTAGTGCTCATAGATATAATCAGCAAGTGAATGTGCACAACCCTTTCTTATGATAACATGAAGTTGTATGTCATTAGACATCTTGTATGATAGTGGAAAACACCCTTCCAAAGTTGGGTTAGCCTCACCCTATTTGATTCACCAAATATAACTATTAAATAACGTATAAAATACAACACACTCATCTAAAGTTCTCAATAAAATTATTTTCATACTGTTTAGGGAGAACCACAGCAGCTATCGACCACCGTTCTATTCCCCTGTTACCCTCGCTCGACCCAACTATACTCTTATCACCTGAAAGGAATTGTGAAATAAAAGGGTGAGCACAACTAGCTCTATAAGACCCCAACTTATTATTGAATAAAATCAAATTTTCTCTAATTATTATTGTGAATAATAAGGTGTTAATTTGATATAATATTTTGGTTATGGGTGAAATGTGCAAATTATGCAAAATAAGCAAGTGGTTATAAAATATTCATTTTGTCGGGGAATATTCGTTTGGTCGTGGAATATTCTTTCTGTCGGAGAATATTCGTACGACGGCGCAGCTATTTGTGGGCCCCATAACAGAAAACGGTTGGGTGAAGATAACGACAAAAATTGAATTTTTATAAATAACGGCGTAGTTGTTACCGTTAACACTGTTAGAATACCCGGTGGTTAAAATACAATAATACGCGTGGTTGAACAGTAGCACACGGATTGCACAGTATTTTTGAATTATTAATTCTTACGAAGGAAGACACTACTCAATAATTATTACAGTAGTTACTGTTCAATATTTTATTTTATTGATTCAATAATTGCTGCATTGATATTTTATATTGTTGTTTCAATAATTGTCACTGCACAGTATTTCCCATTATCAGATCAATAATTCATATTATTTGAATAATATTACTAGATAGTATTATTGGCAATGTCTAGAAAGTTCTATCTAAGGAGAGGTTTGGTCACCTAATTACACGCCAGTAAGGAGAAATCCTTATTGGAAAGCCCCCTCTTTCCTGGAAACGACCTGGTTGTCATAAATGTGATTCTGTAATATTAATTGTGAATAATTAATTATTAATTCATATGATAAGAAAATATTTATTTGAATATAAATGTTGGATATATTTTGTGGTTAAAAATAAAGGAGTTAATGTTGAGGTATTTTATCAGTATTTTTATCGGAATGGAGGTATTAAAAATCAATCAGGGTTTTGAGATATATTGCGGGGGTTATAATTTTTAATCCGACCGTTGGATCGTTGTGATTTTTGGATATGTTATACATATATAAGTTGAGTATATATACAAAAATTTTGAACCGTTAAAAATGAACGTATGATTTGTTATGAATTTTAAGAGATGACTGGTTCAGAAATTGTTGAAGTTTCGAAATTTATCATTTTGGTGGAAAATTCTAGAATTGGTGGGCCCCACTTTTGGTTGGTGAAAATATGCTGAGATTTTTATTCAAATGTGGTGGGTGGGAATAGTAGCAGGTCAAGCCATCAAGTTGCAGGTTAAGTCTTCTTCGGCGTGCTAACATTTTCCTATAAATAGAGGGCTAAGTTAGAATTGAAAATCACATCAGAAACATATTTTCTCTCTTTCTCTCTCTAGATTATTGAGTGTATTTTGTGAGTATTTAGATACTTTGTGAGTTTCTATTCATCAGTGCAAGTTTCCTTCAGACTTATACCGATATTCCGATCAGAAGTACTGATATTTTGAGGTAAGGGGTGTTATATTCTTCTTAAAATGATATTTTCTTCAATATCATTATACTAAAATGTTGGTATGAACTTTTTATCAAATTAGAACTTTTTGTGTTAGGGTTACTATTCACGTATACGTTACTATTCACGTATACGGCACTATTCACGAATACGGCACTATTCACCGAAAAATGAAATTTTTTTCTTTTTGTCCAAGTTGTCTATTATGGTTACTATCTTTGATTGTATCCATATTTTGATCTTTATTTTTGAATTCTGCTTCAAAATTAGTTGTTATGAAGTATTATTGAACTTGAATAAACTGTAATACGAATCCCTAATATTTGTTCTTTTATCTCACTGGATTCGTTTTCTTTAAAATATTTTTTATCATCCTCAGTCCTAAATGATGATACTACTGAATATCTTTGGTCTTGTAGTGCAAAGATGTATGATTACCTGATAAATATCTTTAGCCTGTAGTGCAAAGATGAACAGGTGTTGAGATGAACATGACTGACTGGTGATACAAATGAATATCTTTGACCTGTATTGCAAAGATGAATATTTGGTTAAAGATGATTATTAATTGATGTTACAAGGATAAAATATTGATGATAGACTTTTAAATCTTAGAAGATAGTAGAATTCATTCTCTACTTGACTCTTCTAATGGTTTGTTTGTAAGACCCCGAATTTTATGAAATAAAAGTATTCAATTTTTCTTATAATTACTATTCAGTAAATGGTTAAATTGATAAAAGTTTAAAGTTATGGGTGAAATGTGAATTTTTTTTGAAAATAAGCAAGTGGTTATAAAATAATCATTGTTATCGGGGAATATTCGTTTGGTCGTGGAATATTCTTTCTGTCGGGGAATATTCATACGACGGCGCAGCTATTTGTGGGCCCCATAACAGAATAACTGTCGGGTGAAGAAAACGATAAATTTGAGTTTTTACAAATAATGGCGTAGTTGTTACCGTTAACACTGTTGGAATACCCGGTTGTTAAAATACAATAATACGCGTTATTGCACAGTAGCACACGGTATTGCATAGTATTTTTTTAAATTATTGATTCTTACGTAAGAAGGCACTACTCAATAATTGTTACAGTAGTTACGGTTCAATATTTTATTTTATTGATTCAATAATTGCTGCGTTGATATTTTATATTATTGTTGTTCAATAATTGTCACTGCACAGTATTTCCCATTATCAGATCAATAATTCATATTATTTGAATAATATTATTAGATAACATTATTGGCAATGTCTAGAAAGTTCTGTCTAATGAGAGGTTTGGTCACCTAATTGCGCGCCAGTAAGGAAAAATTCTTATTGGAAAGCCCCCTCTTTCCTAGGAACGGCCTGGTTGTCATAAATGTGATTCTGTAATATTAATTGTGAATAATTAATTATTAATTCATATGATAAGAAAATATTTATTTTATGTGGAACGAGGGATATATATTTGTGGTTAAAAATGAAGGAGTTAATGTTGAGGTTTTTATCCGTATTTTTGTCGGAATGGAGGTATTAAAAATTAGGATTTTTGAGATATTTTGCGGGGGTTATAATTTTTAATCCGACCGTTGGATCGTGGTAATATTTGGATATGTTATACATATATAAGTTGAGTATATGTCCACAAATTTTGAACCGTTGAAAATGAACGTATGATTTGTTATGAATTTTACAAGATGACTGGTTCAGAAATTGTTGAATTTTCGGAAGTTATCATTTTGATGGAAAATTCTAAAATTGGTGGGCCCCACTTGTGGTTGGTGAAGAAATGTGCTGAATTATATTTTAAATGTGGTGGGTGGGAATAGTAGCAGGTAAAGCCATCAGGTTGCAGGTCAAGCCTACTAAAATTTTCCTATAAATAGAGGGCTAAGTTAGAATTGAAAATCACACCAGAAACAAGTTTTCTCTCTTTCTCTCTCTATATTATGAAGTATATTTTGTGAGTATTTAGATACTTTGAGAGTTGCTATTCAGTGCAAGTTTCCTTCGGCTTTGCATACCGATCAGAAGTACTGCTCTTTTGAGGTAAAGATAGGTGATGAAAATTATCTTCGTCCTGAATGAGAAGAGGAATTTAGAACTACAGTTATGATTATGAGTTATTCATATGATTGTGGACCAGAATTGTTGATTGATGTTACAGGGATAAAACATTGTTGATGGATTTTTAACATGGAGAAGATAATAAACTTTATAGTCTATTTGACTCTTCTAATGGATTGCTCGTTTCGCTGCAACTATGGTTGAAATTTTTATCGTTTACCATATGTTCTAAATCTCTAATTTATTATTGATGAAGGCTATTGATAATTTAATTATCTTTAGTCATGATATTTTTTACTGAGCTAGTTGTGCTCACCCTTTTGCTTCACAATTCCTTTCAGGTAATAAGAGTGTAGCTGGGTAGAGCGAGGGTAACGGGAAAATAGAACGGTGGTCTCTAGCTGTGGATGTTCTCCCGAAGCAGTATAGAAAAGTTCATTTAGTAGTTTTATTTGGTGAATCCAATAGGGTAAGGTGTACCCAACGTTGGAAGGGTGGTTTGCCACTATCATACAAGATGTCTAACGACATACAACCTCGTGTCATCATAAGACAGGGATGTGCTCATCCACTTGCTGAGTATATATACGAGCACTACCTATATAATCTTGGTGTTTGTTTGAAGTATAATTTTCAATTAGAGACAGTAGAGATAATGATATGTCAAGAGAAGACTCACCATTGGGAAGAATATGATAGTAATCTTCTCATTTTTCTTTGGGGTCTATTGGGTCAACCAAGAATAATTCTGTGGCCATATGATATCTATCATAACCTAGACGCATGGCCTCCCATGTACGAAGGTTTCCTTGAGTACTTCCCAAAGATTCTAATTTTTAAAACAGTTTTTGACTATACCTTTATGTAAGGTGTCATTGTGAGGTGATGTCCACGGTTGGAACATGAGTCACATTAGTTATATATTTGTATCCAAACTCACAGCATATGTGTTGTTGTATTTTACACAACAATTGTTGTAATAAAGTTACAGTTATTTTCTGTACCATGTATTTGGCGACTCAGAATAGGTTGGATGGAATGGACCTATTTTGGGGTCGTTACATTTGGTATCAGAGCTTAGGGATATGGTCTCTGGCGGAGATCGGGAAATAGAACTAGGAGGGGAGAGATGAGTAAATCTTTCGCTAGTGTGTCCAACCTAAGCTTATTTGTTGGTCAGTCATAATATCGGGATATTATGTGATATGTTAATTTGTTAAATTAACCCTTGTTTTGAAGCTGTATTCTAGAATGATATCTAAAATACAGGAGATGAGCAATGGAGAAATCATGATGACAGGGAAGATGGAATCTGAAATGAAAGCAAGGTATTCTCAACTCTTTGAATTACCAGGTACGTAAATTTCGGGGACGAAATTTCATAAGGATGTGAGATTGTAAGACCCCAAATTTTATGAAATAAAAGTATTCAATTTTTTTATAATTACTATTCAGTAAATGGTTAAATTGATAAAAGTTTAAAGTTATGGGTGAAATGTGAATTTTTTTTGAAAATAAGCAAGTGGTTATAAAATAATCATTGTTGTCGGGGAATATTCGTTTGGTCGTGGAATATTCTTTCTGTCGGGGAATATTCGTACGACGGCGCAGCTATTTGTGGGCCCCATAACAGAATAACTGTCGGGTGAAGAAAACAACAAATTTGAGTTTTTACAAATAACGGCGTAGTTGTTACCGTTAACACTGTTGGAATACCCGGTGGTTAAAATACAATAATACGCGTTATTGCACAGTAGCACACGGTATTGCATAGTATTTTTTTAAATTATTGATTCTTACGTAAGAAGGCACTACTCAATAATTGTTACAGTAGTTACGGTTCAATATTTTATTTTATTGATTCAATAATTGCTGCGTTGATATTTTATATTATTGTTGTTCAATAATTGTCACTGCACAGTATTTCCCATTATCAGATCAATAATTCATATTATTTGAATAATATTATTAGATAACATTATTGGCAATGTCTAGAAAGTTCTGTCTAATGAGAGGTTTGGTCACCTAATTGCGCGTCAGTAAGGAAAAATTCTTATTGGAAAGCCCCCTCTTTCCTAGGAACGGCCTGGTTGTCATAAATGTGATTCTGTAATATTATTTGTGAATAATTAATTATTGATTCATATGATAAGGAAATATTTATTTTATGTGGATATAAACGAGGGATATATATTTGTGGTTAAAAATGAAGGAGTTAATGTTGAGGTTTTTATCCGTATTTTTGTCGGAATGGAGGTATTAAAAATTAGGGTTTTTGAGATATTTTGCGGGGGTTATAATTTTTAATCCGACCGTTGGATCGTGGTAATATTTGGATATGTTATACATATATAAGTTGAGTATATGTCCACAAATTTTGAACCGTTGAAAATGAACGTATGATTTGTTATGAATTTTACAAGATGACTGGTTCAGAAATTGTTGAATTTTCGGAGTTTATCATTTTGATGGAAAATTCTAAAATTGGTGGGCCCCACTTGTGGTTGGTGAAGAAATGTGCTGAATTATATTTCAAATGTGGTGGGTGGGAATAGTAGCAGGTAAAGCCATCATGTTGCAGGTCAAGCCTACTAAAATTTTCCTATAAATAGAGGGCTAAGTTAGAATTGAAAATTACACCAGAAACAAGTTTTCTCTCTTTCTCTCTCTATATTATGAAGCATATTTTGTGAGTATTTAGATACTTTGAGAGTTGCTATTCAGTGCAAGTTTCCTTCGGCTTTGCATACCGATCAGAAGTACTGCTCTTTTGAGGTAAAGATAGGTGATGAAAATTATCTTCGTCCTGGATGAGAAGAGGAATTTAGAACTACAGTTATGATTATGAGTTATTCATATGATTGTGGACCAGAATTATTGATTGATGTTACAGGGATAAAATATTGTTGATGGATTTTTAACATGGAGAAGATAATAGACTTTATAGTCTATTTGACTCTTCTAATGGATTGCTCGTTCCGCTGCAACTATGGTTAAAATTTTTATCATTTACCATATGTTCTAAATCTCTGATTTATTATTGATGAAGGCTATTGATAATTTAATTATCTTTAATCATGATATTTTTTACTGAGCTAGTTGTGCTCACCCTTTTACTTCACAATTCCTTTCAGGTAATAAGAGTGTAGCTGGGTCGAGCGAGGGTAACGGGGAAATAGAACGGTGATCTCTAGCTGTGGATGTTCTTCCGAAGCAGTATAGAAAAGTTTATTTAGTAGTTTTATTTGGTGAATCCAATAGGGTAAGGTGTACCCAACGTTGGAAGGGTGGTTTGCCACTATCATACAAGATGTCTAACGACATACAACCTCGTGTCATCATAAGACAGGGATGTGCTCATCCACTTGCTGAGTATATATACGAGCACTACCTATATAATCTTGGTGTTTGTTTGAAGTATAATTCTCAATTAGAGACAGTAGAGATAATGATATGTCAAGAGAAGACTCACCATTGGGAAGAATATGATAGTAATCTTCTCGTTTTTCTTTGGGGTCTATTGGGTCAACCAAGAATAATTCTGTGGCCATATGATATCTATCATAACCTAGACGCATGGCCTCCCATGTACGAAGGTTTCCTTGAGCACTTCCCAAAGATTCTAATTTCTAAAACAGTTTTTGACTATACATTTATGTAAGGTGTCATTGTGAGGTGATGTCCACGGTTGGAACATGAGTCACATTTGGTATATATTTGTATCCAAACTCACAGCATATGTGTTGTTGTATTTTACACGACAATTTTTGTAATAAAGTTACAGTTGTTTTCTGTACCATGTATTTGGCGACTCAGAATAGGTTGGATGGAATGGACCTATTTTGGGGTCGTTACATTGTTGTTTCCGCTGCAGTTGTTGATCTAAAACTTGTTGTCTACTATATTTTATCAGATTTTTCCCTGTTGAAGACTAATGATAATTTGTTGTATATTATCTTAGTCATAATATTCTTTACTGGGCTAGTTGAGCTTACCCTTTTCCTTTTTGTTCCATTTTTCTTCTCAGGAGGTGAGATCATAGCAGGATCTAGTCGGGGTATGGTGTGATGGTTCTAGAAAGATGTTTTAGCAGTCCTCATTATTTCTGTAAAATAGTGTTTAAATAATTGTAATGAGAACTTATTTGAGTGTGGATATTGTCTAAAAGACAGTATTTGTATTTAACTCACACTATGTGTTGTCGTATTTTGCATGACAATTGTATTATTGAAGTTGTAGTTTGCTTTTTGTACCATGTAGTTGGCGACTCAGAATGGGTGTTGTATACCTATTTTGGGGGCGTCACAGTTGGTATCAAAGCTTAGGGATATGATCCCTGGCTGAGATGTGAGACAAGAACTAGGAGGGGAGAGACGGGAAATTCCTTCGCTAGTATGACCTGACTAAGTTTATTTGGTATTTATTTGGTCGGTCAGAGTATAGGGATAATATATGACATGACTATTAACCCTTGTTTTGTGGCAGTATTTTAGAATGGCAGCTGAGAACGTTAATAATAGAGTGAATCAGACCGTGGAGACACCTTTGATCACCACCCATGGGAACGTGCAACAGAAAGGAAATATTCCTCCTGTAAACAACACTACCGAACAAATGATGAATGATGGGATGTTTAGAAGTTTTTTGCAGTTCATGTAAAATCAGATGAGGGAGACTCGTGCACAAAATACGGGTGAAAATGCTAGCAATGCGCGGCTTGTCATAGCCAAGCAGTTCAAAGAGTTGGGACCACCAGAATTTAAGGGAAAGTCGGATCCGATCATGGCGAAAACGTGGTTCAAGCAAATTACCAAGATATTTGATGTCTTGGGATGCACGGAGGAACAGAAGGTTCCATTCGCCACCTTTATGTTCTGCGGTGAGGCAGACTACTGGTGGGAGTCTGTGAAGCGTACCCAGCCTGACGCACTCAACATGTCTTAGGAAACGTTTCAGAAACTGTTTAATGACAAGTACTTTCCTGAAAGTATTCGTCATATGAAGGAGGTAGAGTTTATTAGACTGGAACAAAACAACATGACGGTGTCCCAGTACAAGGTGAAGTTTGCAGAGTTATCCAAGTTTGCACCGCATTTGGTAGAGAATGAGGAACGAATGACGAGGATGTTCCTGAGAGGTCTAAAGCCCGAGATTCGGCAATATCTTATCTCTCATAAATTTTCTTTATATTCAGATGTTGTAAACAGGGCTCAATTATTAGAGCGAGATAATGAGTATATTCAACCGAGGGAACACAACCAAGGTCATACCGGTGGCAGCGGTCATCGGAGAAATGAAAACCAGCAGGGAGGAAAACATTCGGACAAAAGCGGTAACCACTCTGGTGGAAATCGTGGCCGTGATAATAGAAGGAGCGAGTCGGGAGGAGATTTCAAAAGGAGAAGGTATAACAACGATAACGTGAAGACGTCAGTACCAACATCAACTGTTTCTAGGGGAGGAGAACGAGCACCGGTCGTATGTTACAAATGCGGAAAAGAGGGACACATCAGCCCAAACTGCCCACAACAATTCAAGGTATGTTATAACTATGGAAAGGAAGGTCATATAGCTAAAGATTGTCTTGTTACAAAACCAAGTTCAATGGGGATAGTGACTCCAAAGGCTGTTCCGGACAAGTCAAAGTCAGTGGTTCTTGGAAGGGCGTTTGTCGTGACTGCCCAAAACGCGAGGAACCCGAACGAGGTGATCACGGGTAAGCTAATCATAAACTCTTGCGAAGTTTATACCTTATTAGATACCGGTTCTACACATTCTTTTATCTCTCCTGCTTGTGCTCAACGTTTGAACTTGACTTCGGAGAAATTAGACTTTGACTTATGTGTTGAAACTCCGTTAGGAGAAACTTTCGTTACATCTACTGTTTATAAATCTTGCTTGATTCAAGTTGGTACCATCACATTACCTGCCGATCTTATTTCGTTGAAAATTCTTGCATTTGATGTGAATTTAGGGATTGATTGGTTAACCACGCATCATGCTAAAATTGATTGTTTTCGTAAGGTTGTTAGTTTTCATATTCCTAACCAACCTGTTATGCGAATTCAAACAACTAAACCATTAAAGTCAATCACTATCATTTCAAGCCATAAAGCTATTCGTTTATTGAAAAACGGATGTCAAGCTTTCGTAGCCCATGTCACGGACTTGAATAAAAACACGTCAGATTTGAATAAAATTTCTGTTGTTAATGAATTTCCTGACGCATTTCTTGAAGAACTTCACGGTCTACCCCCAAAACGTGAAGTTGATTTCTTTATTAACCTTGAACCTGACACAAAGCCCATTTCTAAAATCCCATATCGAATGACTCCTATTGAACTTCAGGAGTTAAAGGTCCAACTACAGGAGTTGTTGGACATCGATTTTATTTGTCCTAGTACATCTCCTTGGGGTGCTCCGATGTTATTCGTAAAGAAGAAAGATGGTAGTATGCGACTTTGTATCGACTATCGGGAATTGAACCATGTCACCATCAAGAATAGGTATCCACTACCTCGCATTGATGACCTGTTCGACCAATTGCAAGGAGCACAATTCTTTTCAAAGATCAATCTTCGTTCTGGATATCATCAGCTGAAGATTAAAACTGAGGATATTCCAAATACTGCCTTCAGAACTCGGTACGGGCATTACGAATTCTTAGTCATGTCTTTTGGATTGACTAATGCTCCTGCTGCTTTCATGGATATGATGAACCGTGTATTCAATGAATATTTAGATCAGTTCGTTATTGTCTTTATTGATGACATCCTCATCTATTCCAAAAGCCGTGAAGATCATGAGCACCATTTGAAGCCAGTACTACAAAGGCTTTGCGATAACAAGCTATATGCCAAGCTGAAGAAATGCGAGTTCTAGCTTGAGGAAGTAGCATTCCTTGGGCACGTGGTGTCAAAATATGGAGTATCTGTCGACCCGGCGAAGATTGAAGCCATACAAAGTTGGGAGCAACTGAAGTCGGTGACCGAAGTACGTAGCTTTCTAGGCTTAGCTGGTTATTATCGGAGATTCGTGGAAGGATTTTCTAGAATCGCTACTCCATTAACTCAGTTGACTCGGAAGGATACAAAATTCGGTTGGAGCGAGGATTGTGAGAAGAGTTTTCAAGAACTCAAGAAGAGACTCATTTCGGCACCTGTTCTGACAATACCATCTGGTTCGGATGGATTTGTTATCTACAGCAATGCTTCAGGCAAAGGGTTAGGATGTGTTATCATGCAACATGGGAAAGTCATAGCCTATGCCTCGCGACAACTCAAAGAATGTGAGAGGAATTATCCTACTCATGATTTGGAGTTGGCAGCAGTCGTTTTCGCGTTGAAGATCTGGAGACACTACCTGTATGGGGAGAAAGTGGAAGTCTATACAGATCATAAAAGCCTCAAATATTTCTTCGCCCAAAAGGAACTCAACATGCGGCAACTCGAGCTGCTGAAAGATTACGATTATACCATCCAATATCATCATGGAAAAGCAAACGTAGTAGCTGACGCATTGAGTAGAAGATCATATGCGGGTACGAGTGCAATGTTGTTAACACAAAGGCCCATTTTGTATGACTTACAAAGGTTAGAGATAGAGATGAAGGCTCCAAGTACCCACATGATGATATCAAACATACGTGTAGAACCGACTTTAATCGATAAAGTTAAAGCTGCTCAAGCTACGGACATGGAGCTGATGCGTATGAAGAAGAAAGTGCAAGAAGGTGCTATTTCAAAAGAAAGAATCGATGAAGAAGGAATACTTCGAGTCAACTCCAGACTTTGTGTTCCTAACGATTTTGACTTGAAGCATAGAATAATGATGGAGGCACACAACACACCATTTGCAATCCATCCTGGGAGTACCAAAATGTGTCACAATCTTCGACATACATTTTGGTGGAGCAATATGAAAAGAGAGATCGCGGAGTTTATCTCAAGGTGTTTAACTTGTCAACGTGTAAAGGCGGAGCATCAAGTACCAAAGGGTCCGTTGCAACCACTTGAGATTCTGAAGTGGAAGTGGGAACACATTACCATGGATTTTTTTTCAGGTCTTCCCAAGGTTTCTCAAGGCATAGATGCGATTTGGGTTATTGTTGATAGATTAACCAAGTTTGCCCATTTCTTGCCTATACGTGAGACTTATTCCCTTGAACGTCTTGCTAGTATGTACGTAAATAAGATTGTAAGATTGCATGGCATGCCAGTATCCATAGTTTCGGATCGTGATCCAAGATTCACTTCACGATTTTGGGTTAGCTTGCAGAGAGCTATGGGTACGAATTTACGATTCAGTTCGGTATACCATCCTCAAACGGATGGACAATTAGAGAGGACTATTCAAACTCTTGAAGATCTATTAAGACTCTGTGTCCTAGATTTCAAAGGGAGTTGGGATAAGTACCTACCATTGATGGAATTCTCCTACAATAACAGTTATCAGGCAAGTATAGGTGTGGCTCCATTCGAGGCGTTGTATGGAATAAAATGTCATTCTCCAGTATGCTGGAACGAGGTGGGTGAAGCAACATTGTTGGGACCAGAGTTGGTACGAATGACTACAGAGAAGATCCAAACGATTCGACAACGTATACAAATGGCACAGGATCGACAAAAGAGTTATGAGGATCTTCATCGGAAGGACGTAGAATTTTATATTGAGGATCATGTATTGTTACGTGTTGCACCATAGAAGGGAGTTACAAGATTTTGGAAGAGAGAAAAGCTCAATCCACGATTTGTTGGTCCATTTGAAATTCTTGACCGAATAGGAAATGTGGCCTATAGACTCGCATTACCTTCAAGTATGTCTCGTGTTCATAATGTTTTTCACATATCTATGCTTCATAAATATGTTAAAGATCCGAACCACATTATTGAGTTAGAACCAGACGAGATAGCCGAAGATTTAACGAACGAGGAGGTACCTGTTAAGATCTTGGATAGGAAAGAGCATGTCTTACGCACGAAGGTTATACCACAAGTTAAGATTTTGTGGAGAAACCATGCTATTAAAGAAATGACCTGGGAGTTAGAATCAGAAATGAAAGCGAGGTATCCCCACATTTTTGAAATACCAGGTACGTACGTCAATTTCGAGGACGAAATTTCATAAAGAGTGGAGGTTGTAAGACCCCAACTTATTATTGAATAAAATCAAATTTTCTCTAATTAATATTGTGAATAATAAGGTGTTAATTTGATATAATATTTTGGTTATGGGTGAAATGTGCAAATTTTGTAAAATAAATAAGTGGTTATAAAATATTCATTTTGTCGGGAAATATTCGTTTGCTCGTGGAATATTCTTTCTGTCGGGAAATATTCGTACGACGGAGCAGCTATTTGTGGGCCCCATAATGGAAAACGGTTGGATGAAGATAACGACAAAAATTGAGTTTTTATAAATAACGGCGTAGCTGTTACCGTTAACACTGTTGGAATACCCGGTGGTTAAAATACAGTAATACGCGTGGTTGCACAGTAGCACACGGTATTGCATAGTATTTTTTTAAATTATTGATTCTTACGTAAGAAGGCACTACTCAATAATTGTTACAGTAGTTACGGTTCAATATTTTATTTTATTGATTCAATAATTGCTGCGTTGATATTTTATATTATTGTTGTTCAATAATTGTCACTGCACAGTATTTCCCATTATCAGATCAATAATTCATATTATTTGAATAATATTATTAGATAACATTATTGGCAATGTCTAGAAAGTTCTGTCTAATGAGAGGTTTGGTCACCTAATTGCGCGCCAGTAAGGAGAAATCCTTATTGGAAAGCCCCCTCTTTTCTGGAAACGGCCTAATTGTCATAAATGTGATTCTGTAATATTAATTGTGAATAATTAATTATTGATTCATATGATAAGAAAATATTTATTTGAATATAAATGTTGGATATATTTTGTGGTTAAAAATGAAAGAGTTAATGTTGAGGTGTTTTATCAATATTTTTGTCAGAATGGAGGTATTAAAAATCAATCAGGGTTTTTAAGATATATTGCGGGGGTTATAATTTTTAATCCGACCGTTGGATCGTTGTGATTTTTGGATATGTTATACATATATAAGTTGAGTATATATCCACAAATTTTGAACCATTAAAAATGAACATATGATTTGTTATGAATTTTAAGAGATGATTGGTTCAGAAATTATTAAAGTTTCGGAATTTATCATTTTGGTGAAAAATTCTAGAATTGGTGGGCCCCACTTTTGGTTGGTAAAAATGTGCTGAGATTTTTATTCAAATGTGGTGGGTGAGAATAGTAGCAGGTAAAGCCATCAGGTTGCAGGTTAAGTCTGCTTCGGCGTGCTAACATTTTTCTATAAATAGAGGGCTAAGTTAGAATTGAAAATCACACCAGAAACAAGTTTTTTCTCTTTCTCTCTCTAGATTATTGAGTATATTTTGTGAGTATTTAGATACTTTGTGAGTTTCTATTCATCAGTGCAAGTTTCCTCCAGCCTTATACCGATATTCCGATCAGAAGTACTGATATTTTGAGGTAAGGGTGTTATATTCTTCTTAAAATGATATTTTCTTCAATATCATTATACCAAAATGTTGGTATAAACTTTTTATCAAATTGGAACTTTTAGTGTCGGGGTTACTATTCACGTATACGTTACTATTCACGTATACGGTACTATTCACCGAAAAATAATTTTTTTTTCTTTTTGTCCAAGTTGTCTATTATGGTTACTATCTTTGATTGTATCCATGTTTTGATCTTTATTTTTAAATTCTGCTTCAAAATTGGTTGTTATGGAGTATTATTGAACTTGGATAAACTGTAATACGAATTCCTAATATTTGTTCTTTTATCTCACTGGATTCGTTTTCTTTAAAATATTTTTCATCATCCTCAGTCCTAAATGATGATACTACTGAATATCTTTGGTCTTGTAGTGCAAAGATGTATGATTACCTGATGAATATCTTTAGCCTGTAGTGCAAAGATGAACAGGTATTGAGATGAACATGACCGACTGGTGATACAAATGAATATCTTTGGCCTGTAGTGCAAAGATGAATATTTGGTTAAAGATGATTATTAATTGATGTTACAGGGATAAAATATTGATGATAGACTTTTAAATCTTAGAAGATAGTAGAATTCATTCTCTACTTAACTCTTCTAATGGTTTATTGTTTCCGCTGCAGTTGTTGATCTAAAACTTGTTGTCTACTATATTTTATCAGATTTTTCCCTGTTGAAGACTAATGATAATTTGTTGTATATTATCTTAGTCATAATATTCTTTACTGGGCTAGTTGAGCTTATCCTTTTCTTTTTTGTTCCATTTTTCTTCTCAGGAGGTGAGAATATAGCAGGATCTAGTCGGGGTATGGAGTGATGGTTCTAGAAAGATGTTTTAGCAGTCCTCACTATTTCTGTAAAATAGTGTTTGAATAATTGTAATGAGAACTTATTTGAGTGTGAATATTGTCTAGAAAACAATATTTGTATTTAACTCACAGTATGTGTTGTCGTATTTTGCACGACAATTGTATTAT
Organism: Panax notoginseng; assembly: GCA_016801055.1. NCBI lineage: Eukaryota > Viridiplantae > Streptophyta > Magnoliopsida > Apiales > Araliaceae > Panax > Panax notoginseng. The sequence continues at coordinate 41,761,206 of CM029016.1, read as the reverse complement.
TGAAGTTGTAGTTTGCTTTTTGTACCATGTAGTTGGCGACTCAGAATGGGTGTTGTATACCTATTTTGGGGGCGTCACAAGCCCAATAAAGAATATCATGACTAAAGATTATTAAATTATCAATAGCCTTCGTCAGTAATGAATCAGAGATTTAGAACATATGGTAGATGTTAAAACTTTCAACCATAGTTGCAGCGGAATGAGCAATCCATTAGAAGAGTCAAATAAACCATAAAATTTATTATCTTCTCCATGTTAAAATTCAACCAATAATGTTTTATCTCTGTAACATCAATCAACAGTTCCTGTCCACAATCATGTGAATAACTCATAATTATAATTGTAATTCTAAATTCCTCTTCGCACCCAAGACGAAGATAATTTTTATCACATGTCTTTACCTAAAACATCAAAGATCATGGTTATACCAAATCACAGTTCTTATTCATAATCATACTAATAAATTCATCTTTGCACTACGTGCCAAATATATTCATCAACAGTTCATCTTTGCCCTACAGGCCAAAGATATTCAACAACAGATCATCTTTGCACAACGGGCCAAAGATATTAATATCTCAAAGAAATATATAATCATTTCAGAATTTATATAAACAATAATTATAACCATACTAATCAATTCACCTTTGCACTTAAGTTAAAGATATTCAATGGTCATGATCATACTAGTCAACAATTCATCTTTGCACTACAAACCAAAGAGAACCCATAGTCACGATCATACCAATAATCTACTCATCTTTACACTCAAGTGAAAAAAAAAATTCATCACCAGGATTATAAAAATGTTATATATGATAATGAAAATAATATAATCAAAACATGGATTTAATTTTAAGAGTAAGATTCATAAATCAACGATAATTTGGTCAGAAAAAATAAACTAATTTTGTCGTGAATAGTATCACGTGAATAGTAACCTGTAAATAGTAACTCGTCAATAGTAACTCGTAAATAGTAACTCATGAATAGTAACCCGTATTCGTACATAGTACCGTATATGTAAATAGTGTCATATACGTGAATAGTGTCATATACATGAATAGTATCGTATACATGAATAGTAACCCCGACACGAAAAGATAAAGTTTCACAATAAAATTCATATCAATATTTCGGTATAATGATATTAAAGTAAATAATATCATTTACTTGAAAAATTGACATCCCTTACCATCCCTTTCTATCCCCTATAATCCCTTACACTATCTCTTACCTCAAAAGAGCAGTACTTCTGACTTGAATATCGGATATAACGCTGAAGGGAACTTGCACCGTATAGCAACACTCAAGATATCTAAATACTCATAAAAATACGCTTGATAATATAGAGAGAGAAAACTTCAGTTTCTGGTGTGATTTTCAATTCTAACCTAAGCACCCTATTTATTGGAAAATGCTTAGAACACCAAAGCAGAAAATTTAATAAAATAATATTATTTATTAAAAATCATACGCATACTTTGAAAATCAAAATTCAGTACATTTACAACACATGTGGGGCTCACCAATCATAACAAAAATGTTTTTCTTTAAAAAAATATTTAAAACTCCAAAAATTAATTATTTCAGAACTTTAATAATTCATGATAAATAGCCCTTTTATCAGAAAAATTCGAATCCTATATCCATTTCATAGGAAATTTAATTCTCTACAAGTTTGTAGCTTTAAGTTTTTCCAAATTCTAAACAGAAATTGACTGAAATCCACATACAGACGATTTTACAGGCTATAATCAAATTTCAGTCAAAAACGGGATCCACCAACATGTTTAACATGTTTTTAGCATTTATTGTAACAAAAATAATCTTCCTCAATTATTTATATATCACACATTCATTGTCAAAATATCACCATTATTATATTATTGTAATATAAAAATATATTTAAATAAATTATTTTATCAGAAAAGATAAAATATCAATTTTCAACAGTAACTGTTTTAGAAATTAAAATCTTTAGAAAATACTCAAGGAAACATTCGTACATGGGAGGCCATGCATCTAAGTTATAATAGATATCATATGACTGGAGAATTATCCTTGGTTGACCCAATAGACCCCAAAGAAAAATGAGAGGATTACTATCATGTTCTTTCCAATGGTGAGTCTTCTCTTGACATATAATTATCTCCATTGTCTCCAATTGAGAATTATATTTTAACCAAACTCCATGATTATATAGGTAGTGCTCATAGATATAATCAGCAAGTGGATGTGCACAACTCTGTCTTATGATAACACGAAGTTGTATGTCATTAGACATCTTGTATGATAGTGGCAAAATACCCTTCCAAAGTTGGGTTCGCCTCACCCTATTTGATTCACCAAATATAACTACTAAATGACGTATAAAATACAACACACTTATCTAAAGTTCTCAGTAAAATTATTTCCATACTGTTTAGGGAGAACTGCAACAACTATCGACCACCGTTCTATTCCCCTGTTACCCCCGCTCGACCTAGCTATACTCTTATCACCTGAAAGAAATTGTGAAATAAAAAGGTGAGCACAACTAGCCCATTAAAGAATATCATGACTAAATATAATTAAATTATCAATAGCCTTCGTCAGTAATGAATCAGAGATTTAGAACATATGGTAGATGATAAAACTTTTCAATCATAGTTGCAGCAGAATGAGCAATCCATTAGAAGATTCAAATAAACCATAAAATCTATTATCTTCTCCATGTTAAAAGTCCACCAATAATATTTTATCTCTGTAACATCAATCAACAGTTCCTGTCCACAATCATGTGAATAACTCATAATCATAATTGTGGTTCTAAATTCCTCTTCGCACTCAAGACGAATATAATTTTCATCATCTGTCTTTACCTGAAACATCAAAGATCATGGTTATAACAAATCACAGTTCTTGTTCATAATCATACTAATAAATTCTTCTTTACACTACGGGCCAAAGATATTCATCAACAGTTCATCTTTGCACTACAGGCCAAAGATATTCAACAACAGATCATCTTTGCACTATGGGCCAAAGATATTAATATCTCAAAGAAATATATAATCATTTCAGAATTTATATAAACAATAATTATAGCCATGTTGATCAATTTACATTTGTACTTAAGCTAAAGATATTCAATTATAAATTCAATGGTCATGATCATACCAGTCAACAATTCATCTTTGCACTACTGGCCAAAGAGAACCCATAGTCACGATCATACCAATAATCTACCCATCTTTACACTCAAGTGAAAGAGAAATTTCATCACCAGGATTATAAAAATTTTATATATGATAATAAAAATAATATAATCAAAACATGGATTTAATTTCAAGAGTAAGATTCATATATCAACGATAATTTGGTCAGAAAAAGAAACTAATTTTGTCGTGAATAGTACCCCGTGAATAGTAACTCGTGAATAGTAACTCATGAATAGTAACCCGTATTCGTACATAGTACCGTATACATGAATAGTATCGTATACGTAAATAGTACCATATACATGAATAGTGTCGTATACGTGAATAGTAACCCCGACACGAAAAGATAAAGTTTCACAATAAAATTCATATCAATATTTCGGTATAATGATATTAAAGGAAATAATATCATTTACTTGAAAAAAATAACATTCCTTACCATCCCTTACTATCCCTTACAATCCCTTGCTATCCTTTACCTCAAAAGAGCAGTACTTCTGACTGGAATGTCGGATATAACGCTGAAGGGAACTTGCACCGTATAGCAACACTCAAGATATCTAAATACTCACAAAAATACGCTTGATAATATAGAGAGAGAGAACTTCAGTTTCTGGTGTGATTTTCAATTCTAACCTAAGCAACCTATTTATAGGAAAATGCTTAAAACACCAAAGCAGAAAATTTAATAAAATAATATTATTTAGTAAAAATCATACGCATACTTTGAAAATCAAAATTCAGCACATTTACAACACATGTGGGGCTCACCAATCATAACAAAAACGTTTTTCTTTAAAAAAATATTTAAAACTCCAAAAATTAATTATTTTAGAACTTCAATAATTCATAATAAATAGCCATTTTATCAAAAAAATTCAAATATTATGTCCATTTTATAGGAAATTTAATTCTCTACAACTTTGTAGCTTTAAGTTTTTCCAAATTCTAAACAGAAATTGACTAAAATCCACATACGGACGATTTTACATGCTATAATCAAATTTCAGTCAAAACGGGATCCACCAACATGTTTAACATGTTTTTAGTATTTATTGTAATAAAAATACTCTTCCTCCTCAATTATTCATATATCACACAATCATTGTAAAAATATCACCATTATTATATTATTGTAATATAATAATATATTTAAATGAATTATTTTATCAGAAAAGATAAAATATTAAATCTCAACAATTGTCACTTTTCTAAAAATTCCTCCATTTATATCCACATAAAATAAATATTTTTCTTATCATATAAATTAATAATTAATTATTCACAAATAATATTACAGAATCACAATAATGACAACCAGGTCATTCCCAGGAAAGAGGGGGCCTTCCGGTAAGGATTTCTCCTTACTAGCGTGCAATTAAATAACCTCTCCTAGACAGAACTTCCTTAGACATTGCCAATAATGCTATTTAATAATATTATTTAATTAATATGAATTATTGATCTGATAATTTGAAATATTGTGCAATGACAATTATTGAATCAACAATATAAAATATCAACGCATCAATTATTGAATCAATAAATTAAAATATTGAACAGTAATTACTGTAATGATTATTGAGTAGTGACTTCTTACGTAAGAATCAATAATTGGTGCAACACCGTGTGCTACTGTGCAACACCGCATATTACTGTGTTTTAACCACCGGGTATTCTAACAGTTTTAACGGTAACAACTACGTCGTTATTTATAAAAACTCATACTTGTCGTTTTTTTCATTCAATCGCTTTCCGTTATGGGGCTCACACAAGGCTGCGCCGTCGTACGAATATTCCCCGACAGCAAGAATATTCCACGACCTAACGAATATTTCCCGACAACAATGAATATTTTATAACCACTTGTTTATTTAAAATATTTGCGCATTTTACCCATAACTAACCACATAAATCAAATCAACCCCTTACTATTTCAAAATAATAAATAGAGGGAATTTAATTTTATTTATAAAAAATTGGAGTCTTACAAATGGGGCACAACCACCTAGTATCTAACAGAGGCCTATCAAAAGATATAGCGAGAATACACATCAAAAGAAGACAATGGTGTCAATATCTACATCATCAATCATGTCCACCTGATGTAACTCCTCTTGAGTCACTGGATCTCAATCAATGGGGATGTCAGGCCTATACAAGGGAGGATCTACACCGACAAAGCCATATGGGTCACCTGAGGGGCCAACACCTGAGCTGGAAGGATCAAAAGTATATGCCTCTGAAGGATCTCGGCCCAAATGCCGGATGAAAAAATGTGCTCAGTCCAACTACCAGGTCAAACTGTCAATCTGTGTCAAATGAGTCGGATCTCGAACACAGGCCATCCAATCCATCATCATCAAGGATCCAGGAACCATATCCCCCATAAACTGAGTGGCACCGGTCTGGGCTCTGATGGTACGAGGGGACCACTAGCGGTATAATGCCTCTTGGGTATATGACCACTCTGACAGAGTGTAGCCGTCAATGCCCATCAATGGGATATCATCTATAGGCGACTGCAACACAGGCCAATAACTCCTGGCAAGAGGCAAGATCAGTACACGAATCTCTCCTGTGGTGCTCCTAATAGCACGCTCTCCTAAATAGAGCTCCGATCCTCCATCTGTGAAGAGAGGAATCCAGTGGGTGGACATCACATGCTCAACACCAGTCGGTTATCCATCCTCAAAGTCGATAGTCAAATGTTCCCCAGGATAGGGAACCCAAGTGATGGCATCAGCTGTCAACAACTCTAACTGTAAGCGACAATGGGTGAAACCCTACGCTATAGGAACCTCCGCCAAAATGGAGTGATGCCATCGCCGTTCTCGTGGATAGGTTTCTAAACCTAACACACTCACAGGGCGCAAATATGGAAGCCTCTCATAGGCCCAAAACTGCCAACACAAAGGCAAACATCTGCTGTCAGTGAACACTCTTATCTTGTACATGGGAAATCAAAAGAGAATACTCACCAGTAGAAACGGGTAAAATCCTAGCCAAGCCTCTATCAAGCCCTGCGAACGCATGTGCATTCCCCTGAGGAAATAGGTAAAGGTGTAGAAGCCCCAATCATACTCTCTAATATGATCCACCTCTCGCATGGCGCTGATCAAAGCGAATGACACCATGGAAGAGTTGTCTGCTATGAAACAACCCCTGACAATAACTAGGAACAATCGCCGAAGAATGCGATCCCTGACTCTCACATCAGCGGGTATGGGCTCACTCAACAACCCACTCATAGCATCTACGCTCAATGGACCTGTATGAACGGTCCTACCTTTGAGCGCCTTAGCTGGAACTCCTAACAAGGATCTGACGGCAGTCGGGGTAATGTTCACCGTACATGGCACTAGCGCCCCTCTAAACTCCATACCGGTGATAAATTGCCAATCCATCAGCATCATCATCACCTCATAATCCAACAAATGGAAAGACTGAGTCTGGTGAAACCAGCGCTCAGACAATGCCCTGAGGTAACCCCAGGGATAACGGCGGGGAAGAATGAAAAAGAACGCCCCAAAACCCCAATCATGCACAATACCTCGATAATCTGGATGCAGAGCCTGATACAGGGAGTGTATGCTAAACCAGTTTTGTGACGCCCCCAAAATTAGGTATACATCACCCATTATGAGTCGCCAGATACATGGTACAAAATTTAAATACAACTTTATTTATACAACTGTTGAGCTGTCGTATAGAATACGACCACAGTTAACTATGAGTTTTAAAACAAATGTATGTAACTCTCATGGTACCTCGACCACAACCTTACAATGATACTTCACATAAAAGTATAGTCAAAAATTATTTTAGAAATTAAAATATTTGGGAAGTGCTCAAGGAAACCTTCGTACATGGGAGGCCATGCGTCTAGGTTATGATACATATCATATGTCCACAGAATTATCCTTGGTTGACCCAAAAGTCCCCAAATAAAAATAAGAAGATTACTATCATCTTCTTTCCAATGGTGAGTCTTCTCTTGACATATAAATATCTCCGTTGTCTCCAAGTGAAAATTATACTTCAAATAAACTCCAAGATCATATAGATAGTGCTCGTAGATATATTCAACAAGTGGATGTGCACAACCATGTCTTATGAGAAAACGAGTTTGTATGTCATTAGACATCTTGTATGATAGTGGAAAAACACCCTTCCAAAGTTGGGTTCGCCTCACCCTATTTGATTCACCAAATATAACTACTAAATAATGTATAAAATACAACACACTTTTCTATACTGTTTAGGGAGAACCTCCACAGCTATCACATTATTTCATAGAAAAGTGAGGACTACTAATGATATCATCTGGATCGTCACTCCGTTTCCCGACTAGTCCCTGCTGCGTTCTCACTTCCTGAAGAGAACAATGAAAGTAAAAGCGTGAGCTCAACTAGCCCAGTAAAGAATATCATAATTAAAGCTAATTTACATCATCAATAGCCTTCATCATTAATAAATCAGAGATTTAGAACATATGGTAGCTGATAAAACTTTTCAACCATAGTTGCAGCAGAACGAGCAATCCATTAGAAGAGTCAAATAGACCATTAGGTCTATTATCTTCTCCATGTTAAAAGTCCACCAATAATGTTTTATCCCTGTAACATCAATCAATAATTCCTGTCCACAATCATATGAATAACTCATAATCATAATTGTGATTCTAAATTTCTCTACGCACCCAGGACGAAGATAATTTTCATCACTTATATTCACCTGAAACATCAAAAATCATGGTTATACCAAATCACAATTCTTGTTCATAATCATACAAAAAAATTCATCTTTGCACTACGGCCAAAGACATACAACTGTATTTTAGAAGAGTCAAGTAGAGCATGATATCTACTATCTTCTACAAATTAAAAGTGTATAACCAATATTTTATCGCTGAGACTCAGCTTAATAAATAATCCACACCTTCGAATTATCCATGCACTACGGCCAAGGATATTCGTTATTATCACATCCATGAATTATCCATGCACTACGGTCAAATATATTCATTATTATCACATCCATGAATTAATATTTCATCGTTGAGACTCAGCTCAAAAATTAATCCACATCATCGAATCATCCCTGCACTACAAGCCAAGGATATTCATTAGTATCACGACCACGAATTATCCATACACTACGGGCCAAAGATAATCGTGTTTTCATCAACGGTCCTGATCATGCCATAAAATAATTCACCTTTGCACACTTGGCCGAAGAGAATCCATAGTCATAATCATACCAAAAACTGTCCATCAATGCACTACGGGCCAATGAGTACTTTTCCACATCATTTGTAACATTACGGTCATGATTATACCGAATAATCCCTGGTCATAATCATACCAAGTCCATCTATGCACTACAGGCCACAGATGACTTTCAACATAATATAAACATGAGGATGATGACAATGACATAATAATTCAATAAAACAAGTTTAAGAATTAATTTATCCAGGAATCAATAACGTCCAAATTGTCAACATGATACTGCTTTGTAGAGTAAAATTCAAAAATGCTCAGAAGAATACTTCCATGAAAAGATACTGGATGAAGCGTAAATATCAAGGATATTTCACTAATTTCATGGAGTATAAAAGCCAAAACTTTAACCAACTAAGTATAATAAAGAATGGAATAACAAAAGAAATCACCAGGCATGCGATAAACTGCACAGACAGGTTATTCCAACAGAAAAATAAATAGTGGAACTAGGTCATGCGTAAATGCACCGACAGGATATTCCGACAGAATAATCAATAATGAAACCAGGTCCGGTGTAAATGCACAGACAGGATATTCTGACAGAATAATAAATAATAGAACCAGGTCCGGCGTAAAGCACAGACAGGATATTCCGATAGAATAATAAATAATAGAACCAGGTCCGGTGTAAAGCACAGACAGGATGTTCCAACAGAATAATAAAAATGTAATAACAAAAGAATTTTAACAAGTATAGGGTAGCCCGTGTATACAGGTTATTCCAACAGAATAATAAAGAATAGAATAACAGAAATTCTCTTCATGAATAAGAAAGAAAGAATACCCTTTACGAGTACAACAAATAATATTCCTTACCTTTGAAAGAAGAGTATTCCGACTGGTAGGGCGAGGATATACTCAAAGAAACTTGCACTATGCTCAAAGCTTTCTTAAACTCTAAATAAAAACGCTCAAGATTATAGAAGAAGAACTCTCTCTATAGTTTCTCTCTCTAGAGTTTTAGTAAATTCGTAAGAAATAATGAAGGAATGAGCTTCTATTTATAGAAGAATGGACTGCATAGTAACTAATTTATGAACGGTCCAGATTGATTTACTTTTAATCGGACGGTCCATATTTCAAACAAAATCTTTTAAATAAAATATAATATATTCTATTTATAATCTAATAAAACGAATAACTTTATAAAAAAATTTACTATGCAAATACTATGCAGGCACTATGTAAATACTATGCATAATAAAATATAATATATTCTAATTATTGTCTAATAAAACAGATAACTTTATAAAAGTATTCTATTTTATATAAAAAGATTTTACTATTAGCCTAATAAAACGAATAACTTTATAAAAGTATTCTGTTTTATATAAAAAGTTTTTCTGTTTTATTACATTAATAATACTAATAAAACAAAACTGAGTGACTTCTCACGTAAGCATCAATAATCAATACCTTGTGCTACTATGCAACCACGCATATTACTGTACTTTTAACATCGGGTGTTTCAACAGTTAACGGTAAAACTTCTGCCGTTATTTTTATAAAAATATTTTTGTCGTTTTCTCAATCCGACAATAATTCCGTTGTGGGGTCCACCAATGATTGTACCGTCGTACGAATATTTCCCGACAACAAGAATATTCCCAGCCTAATCGAATATTCCCCGACACAACAAATATTTTATATCAACTTGCTTACTTTGCAAAAAAAAAAAATTCACATATTACCCTTAACTTTAAATTTTTATCAATTTAACTATTTACCAAAATAGAAAAATTGAATACTTTTATTTCATAAAATTCGGGATCTCACAATTACCCCTCCTTATGAAATTTTGCCCTCGAAATTTACGTACGTACCTAATATTCGAAGAGATGAGAATAACTTGCTTTCTTTTCAGATTGTACCTTCCCGGTAATTTCCTCGCTATCATGATTTTCCCATTTCTCATCTTCTGTATTTCAAATATCATTCTAGAATATAGCTTCAAAACAAAGGTTAATAGACATATCATAATTTGTCAACTTATCAAGTAAACAATTTCAGCTTAGGTAAGTCACACACTAGCGAAGTATATAACTCGTCTCTCCCCTACTAGTTATAGACTCTTATCTCCACCAGCGACCATATCCCTAAGCTCTGATACCAACTGTGACGCTCCCAAAATTAGGTATACATCACCCATTCTGAGTCGCCAGATACATGGTACAAAATTTAAATACAACTTTATTTATACAACTGTTGAGCTGTCGTATAGAATACGACCACAGTTAACTATGAGTTTTAAAACAAATGTATGTAACTCTCATGGTACCTCGACCACAACCTTACAATGATACTTCACATAAAAGTATAGTCAAAAATTATTTTAGAAATTAAAATATTTGGGAAGTGCTCAAGGAAACCTTCGTACATGGGAGGCCATGCGTCTAGGTTATGATACATATCATATGTCCACAGAATTATCCTTGGTTGACCCAAAAGTCCCCAAATAAAAATAAGAAGATTACTATCATCTTCTTTCCAATGGTGAGTTTTCTCTTGACATATAAATATATCCGTTATCTCCAAGTGAAAATTATACTTCAAATAAACTCCAAGATCATATAGATAGTGCTCGTAGATATATTCAGCAAGTGGATGTGCACAACCATGTCTTATGAGAACACGAGGTTGTATGTCATTAGAAATCTTGTATGATAGTGGAAAAACACCCTTCCCACGTTGGGTTCGCCTCACCCTATTTGATTCACCAAATATAACTACTAAATGATGTATAGAATACAACACACTTTTCTATACTGTTTAGGGAGAACCTCCACAGCTATCACACTATTTCATAGAATAGTGAGGACTACTAATGATATCATCTGGACCGTCACTCCGTTCCCCGACTAGTCCCTGTTGCGTTCTCACTTCCTGAAGAGAACAAAGAAAGCAAAAGGGTGAGCTCAACTAGCCCAGAAAAGAATATCATAATTAAAGCTAATTTACATCATCAATAGCCTTCATCATTAAAAAATCAGATATTTAGAACATATGGTAGCTGATAAAACTTTTCAACCATAGTTGCAGCGGAAAGAGCAATCCATTAGAAGAGTCAAATAGACCATTAGGTCTATTATCTTCTCCATGTTAAAAGTCCACCAATAATATTTTATCCTTGTAACATCAATCAACAATTCTTGTCCACAATCATATGAATAACTCATAATCATAATTGTGATTCTAAATTCCTCTTCGCACCCAGGACGAAGATAATTTTTATCACCTATATTCACCTGAAACATCAAAAATTATGGTTATACCAAATCACAATTCTTGTTCATAATCATACTAATAAATTCATCTTTACACTACGGCCAAAGACATACAACTGTATTTTAGAAGAGTCAAGTAGAGCATGATATCTACTATCTTCTACAAATTAAAAGTGTATAACCAATATTTTATCGCTGAGACTCAGCTTAATAAATAATCCACACCTTCGAATTATCCATGCACTACGGCCAAGGATATTCGTTAGTATCACATCCATGAATTATCCATGCACTACGGCCAAAGATATTCATTATTATCACATCCATGAATTAATATTTCATCGTTGAGACTCAGCTCAATAATTAATCCACATCATCGAATCATCCCTGCACTACAGGCCAAGGATATTCATTAGTATCACGACCACGAATTATCCATGCACTACGGGCCAAAGATAATCGTGTTTTCATCAACGATCCTGATCATGCCATAAAATAATTCATCTTTGCACCCTTGGTCGAAGAGAATCCATAGCCATAATCATATCAAAAACTGTTCATCAAAGCACTACGGGCCAATGAGGACTTTTCCACATCATTTGTAACATTACGGTCATGATTATACCGAATAATCCCTGGTCATAATCATACCTAGTCCATCTATGCACTACAGCCCACAGATGACTTTCAACATAATATAAACATGAGGATGATGACAATGACATAATAATTCAATAAAACAAGTTTAAGAATTAATTTATCCAGGAATCAATAACGTCCAAATTGTCAACATGATACTGCTTTGTAGAGTAAAATTCAAAAATGCTCAGAAGAATACTTCCATGAAAAGATACTGGATGAAGCGTAAATATCAAGGATATTCCACTAATTTCATGGAGTATAAAACCCAAAACTTTAACCAACTGAGTATAATAAAGAATGGAATAACAAAAAAAATCACCAGGCATGCGATAGACAGCACAGATAGGTTATTCCAACAGAAAAATAAATAGTGGAACCAGGTCATGCGTAAATGCACCGACAAGATATTCCGACAGAATAATAAATAATGAAACCAGGTCCGGCGTAAACGCACAGACAGGATATTCCGACAGAATAATAAATAATAGAACCAGGTCCGGCATAAAGCACAGAAAGTATATTCCGACAGAATAATAAATAATGGAACCAGGTCCGGCGTAAAGCATAGACAGGATGTTCCAACAGAATAATAAAAATGTAATAATAGAAGAATTTCACCAAGCATAGGGTAGCCCGCGTATACAGGTTATTCCAACAAAATAATAAAGAATGAAATAACAGAAGTTCTCTTCATGAATAAGAAAGAAAGAATACCATTTACGAGTATAACAAATAATATCTCTTACCTTTGAAAGAAGAGTATTTCGACTGGTAGGGCGAGGACATACTCGAAGAAAACTTGCACTTCGCTCAAAGCTTTCTTAAACTCTAATTAAATACGCTCAAGATTATAGAAGAAGAACTCTCTCTATAGTTTTTCTCTCTAGAGTTTCAGTAAATTCGTAAGAAATAATGAAGGAACGAGCTTCTATTTATAGAAGAATGGACTGCATAGTAACTAATTCATGAACGGACCAGATTGATTTACTTTTAATCGGACGGTCCATATTTAAAGTAAAATCTTTTAAATAAAATATAATACATTCTATTTATAATCTAATAAAACGAATAAATTTATAAAAGATTTTACTATGCAAATACTATTCAGGCACTATGTAAATACTATGCATAATAAAATATAATATATTCTAATTATTGTCTAATAAAACAGATAACTTTATAAAAGTATTCTATTTTATATAAAAAGATTTTACTATTAGCCTAATAAAACGAATAACTTTATAAAAGTATTCTGTTTTATATAAAAAGCTTTTCTGTTTTATTACATTAATAATACTAATAAAATAAAATTGAGTGACTTCTCACGTAAGCATCAATAATCAATACCGTGTGCTACTATGCAACCACGCGTATTACTGTACTTTTAACACCGGGTGTTTCAACAGTTAACGGTAAAACTTCCGCCGTTATTTTCATAAAAATATTTTTGTCGCTTTCTCAATCCGACAATAATTCCGTTGTGGGGTCCACCGATGATTGTACCGTCGTACGAATATTCCCCGACAACAAGAATATTCCCCGACTAATCAAATATTCCCCGACACAACGAATATTTTATATCAACTTGCTTACTTTGTAAAAAAAAAAATTCACATATTACCCTTAACTTTAAACTTTTATCAATTTAACTCTTTACCAAAATAGAAAAATTGAATACATTTATTTCATAAAATTCGGGGTCTCACAAGTTCCCTCGAGACTGGGTGAAGCCGGGAACCTACATCAAATGCAGATCAACATCAGAATCCTTGCTCCTCGTCAATAGGAAAAAGGAAGATTAAACCCAGCTTTTACCTCGTTTGCCTGCAAGTAAACTGAGGGGTGGCGACTCAAATCACCCAGAAGATCTAGAATAGCCACCTGAATGCCTGGAAGATCCCTACGGGGAGCATTAGCAGTAGGAGCTGGAGTCACTATCGGTACATTCTCCTCCTCGTCCTCGATATTCGGTACATCAACCCGAACAAGACGAATCACCACCTCCACCAAACGACGAGGATGTCTGACTAAACGGGGTCGAGGCACTTCAGAAGCCCTCCTCCGTACACCTGAAGTGGTCCTGCAGGAACCACTCGGCTGATTCGGATCCATAGTATCTGGACACAAGTCTCCAAATCACCTTAGAAAGGGTGTGGTAAATTCTAACCTGGAGCTTTTCAAATGCATTTTATGACTATATGCATGCATGCATTACTTTAACATACACTTACAGTAGAGTTAAAAATGCATGTCTACCCAATGCCTAGACTTTTGGAAAATTTTGCCAGAGTCTCCTTTGTAAACAGGACTATCCACATGCACATAGGCATGACTAGGTGGCCATTCAGTAGCACACCTACCCACAGTCATAAACATCCTATAATGCATGAACATGTCAAAATCATAATCCATAAGGGTAGCCTAATTACCAGGATTACTTTGTTTTCTTACCTTTTGCTCATTTATCCTCAAATAGGATAAGAAATAACAGAAAAAGGTACCAATTTGACTGTTTCTAAAGTCAAATTTTTTTACATCATTATGTTCAGCATGGTTTAATACTAACATTTACTATGTTGAATATTTTTTATCAAGTTATATGAGCATGCACATTTACTAGTATGTGTTTAGACGCATTTCATATGATAACTCATTTTTCAACGGATGAAAATTGGAAAAGAAGACATGCATACGTTACCAGGATAGTGTGAAACACTTGTACGATGATAGAATTTGCAGAAAGACGCCCGAACTCTGTAAATCTGAAGAAGTGCTCTCGGATTCTCTGTTTAGCACAGTTTGAAAATGACTTGTGAAAGCAACAGGCAGCTTAAAACCACCCATGGTTGGCCGCAGGTGCACCTGCGACTGCTGCAGGTGTACCTGTAGCTCCCCTGGGTGGGGCCCACCCCTTCAGCTCGATCCAATTCGAGTTGCAAAGGATGTCTCACAAGTTGAAACAGTCAAATCAGGAGAAAAGATGCTACGCGATTGAGCGAAAAAGCCTGAAACCCCGGTTTTCAAGACCGAACTGCGGGTCTTTCTATCACACATTGGTATTCACCCCAAACACAGGGTTCATGACACCAATGATCATAGTTGTTGCAAACTACACTCAGCAATACCTCATAAATGTCTGATGCCGTCAGTTCAGGGTCGTAACTCCAAAGAACCTCTCCCCAGCGAGAATTTCTTACAATTATCTGTTGATGCACATTTCAACGAGGGTCAAGTAACCTTGACGTTCTTTCAACTGTTGGCAAGTAAATCCAACGAAGCGTCGAAAGCAATCCGATGATATCATCCGTTGATCCACATTTCAACGAAGGTCAAGCAACCTTGACAAAACTCAGCCGATGGCAGGTAAACCCATCGAAGCATCGAAGACCATTCGATGATTTCAGCCATTGATGCACGCATCGACGAAGGTCAAGCAGCATTGACGTCATCCTCAGCAGGGATTCCAACCATTGATGTACATTTCAGCGAGGGTCAGGCAGCCCTGACAACACAAGTTGTTGGCAGTAACTCTGACAGAGCCTTAGAAGAACCTGACGATACAAACAAGGGAAATCATCCTCATTAGAAAAGACCGATGATGGAATTAAAGACTTTGGTGATAACCCTAACGTCAACATCTTGGAAGTTCCTGAGAACTTTGGAGCACACATCCAAGCAGTTCATCAGAGTCATCAGTGATCGCTCCAATTCCCATCAGAAGTCATGGGAACAAACAGTCATCACATCCCGTTGAAGAACATTCCAATGAACCACATGCATCATACATTTACATCATGCTGCAGTACAGTGCATCATGAATATCTTGTCATGTTTCAAGTGTCTAGTATTCTTTATCTTATCCATGCCATTACATTATATGAATATGATAAAGAGGGGCATATGTAGACACTCAAAACTTTTTGCATTCCTGTTACTAACCTCTCAGGAGGGCAAAGTCGTCTTCCAGAGATAACCCTAGAATGTCAAAGCAGAACAGTCCCGGAGACAACCCTAGGATACTCAGTTACAACCTCAGAGACAACCCCGAGGAATGCAGTTTCAGTTCCGGAGATAACCCAAAATCCTCAGTTCCATCTCAGAGACAACCCCGAGATCTTCATTTCCAATCCCGGAGACAACCCCGGGAAACTCAGTTCAACCTCGGAGATAACCCCAAGGCATGCAGTTGCAGTTCTGGAGACAACCCCGAAAATGCTTGTTTCAAACCCATGCGATCAGCTTCAACACTCGGTGATAGCCCTGAGGCACTCAGCTCCAAACCCAGAGATAACCCTAGGAGGATAGGCATTTAACACTTGCAGTAGCCCAATCTCAAGGATAACCCTGAGCAACGACTGCTAAATCAGCCCAAACCAGAGATAACCCCGGTGACGGGCAAAATCGTCATTTTGCCACCTCGATCCCACATTACGCCGTCTCAGCAAACATTTAAACATACACACATAAGTGTCCTACAAGAACCAAATAGCTCCAATCCCGAGTGATAACTACACAAGACAGCACACTGGATAGAATTTGAAGCTTGAAGACCTGGACATGGTCCCATCTTCTCTACTTAGTACAACCTCTTATCCCATGTCATTGCGTAGCTCTCAACAACATCATGCTGTAAAAGGTCTTGTACACCTCGATCGGATGCCCAAATTGAAGTTCTGAAAGTTCGACCGGATATCATGTTGCACGTGTGCACGTACTTCGAGATAACGGGACACGCGGAGCCCGGGGCACCTCGGCCAGCCACAGGTGCATCTGTGGCTGCTGCAGGTACACCTACGACTCCCCCCTCTATAAATAGAGGGCTTGGGATAGCCATTTTGAGAAAAGAAATGGCGAGGAAGCCATGTCCAATTTTCTCTGTACACGTTATAAACTAAGTGTTTTCTCATTTTAAACACTTGTGAGCTTATATTTGGCTATTTTTTATCGACGGGAGCCGAGTGTTCATCCATTTATAGCTATTGAAGTCTTCTTTGACAGTCCACTGTAAGCCTTCTTACATCATTTAAAGCCTTCTCTACACTTCTTGCACACACAGTTGTTCACATTGAGAGTCATGTTACGTGTGTATGCCCGGACTTCGGTCCATGGCTTTTTATTTCTTTTGTGTGTGTGTATATATATATATATATATATATATATATATATATATATATATATGTATTTGTACTAACATCATCGAGTTATCCCTCGATTGAGCTTGGATTTATATCCGGAGCGTTTATTACTTTTATATATATATACTTATATATAAATTGTTGTCGAACTCTGTTCGATGAGCCTGGATTTATATTCGGATCGTTTACTGCTTTTATATATATAAGTACTATATATATATATATATATATATATATATATATATATATATATTGCCATCAAACTCTGTTTGATTGAGCCTGGATTTCACATTCGGTGCGTTTACCGCTTTTATATCTATATATATATTCTCGAATGCGACATAACAAAACGAGCCTAGATCGATATATATCCAGTGTGTTTATCGCTTTTATACATATAAATATATAAGTATATATATATATATATATATATATATATATATATATATATATATATATATATATTCACATTTTGTCCCGCTTGGAGTTTACTTTGTGGCGGTTGATCATTTTTATTGCTTTTTTACATTTTTTGGTCCCGCTTGGAGTTACTTTGTGGCGGTTGATCGTTTTTACTGCTTTATTTACATTTCTTCAATCCCCCATGGAGGTGCTTCGTGGTGGTTTATTGTCTCTCTATATATATAACTGTTTACAGCTTTCATAAAAATTGCTACATCATGTAAGCCTAGGAATAATGTGATCACAGATTCAGTCTCCTGAATCTAGATTCGATTCCCGTGATGGACATTTTTAGCTATATATGGCTTGTAAATTATTCACGGTGTTTGAATTTTCTTAGATGGCTCTCATGCCCACAAGGAATTCGGCACTGCTATATATTTTATTTTTTCGAGGATGCCTCACATCTCGAAAATAAGAGCAACTAAGCCAAACATTTAATAAAATGGAAGTATCAAAGGCCTCAATTACTATTGAGCATAAGGGTTTAAAAAACCTCTTTCACAAAACATCATTGCTAAATCTTGTTAAAACTGAACTTTTATACAAAATTCAAACCCTTTGTATATAGGTGCAAACGAGGCATAACACTACTTTTAGATAATTGCACATTGACCCCCACACACACACACGTATTCATATAACAGTTTAATTGAAAAGTGACGGTCACCGTGGTAACACAGATGTCAGGGGATGCCTAACACCTTCCCTCCGCATAATCAATCCCCTGGACCCTAACAAATCTCAGTTTTACAAACCAGTTAAATAGTGTCACATCACTAGGTCAATGTGCAAATCTTTTCTCGGTTGAGTTGGTGCAACCATTTAAAAATACTAACTGGCGACTCTTACAGTCCAATCGTCGACATATACATGTCGGACCTTTTCATAACTTATTTTTTCAAACAAATCTCACCTAACATGAGAACACCAAAAGACAAGAACAGAAAAAGGACAAATAAAAATTTCGACGTCGACAATATATATATATACGATTTATATATATATAAAAAACTTATATAATATATATATAAGCAATAAAATAATTTTGCCCAATTTTGAAATAACTTAAAATAATTTTTGAAATCTTTAAATAATAAAATTAATTTGAGAATAAATAGAAAATGCTCACATGTCAAAAATGATTTAATCAAAATATCCATCTTCTTTCCAAATTCGGTCAAGCAAGCATTTGATGATCAACATATGACTTTTATCCCAAAATACATGTCCCAATTCATTTCCAGTACATTAGCAAGCATTGTCCCAATATAAGTGACCCATTTGTTTTAACACTTGAAAAATCAAGATCAAGAAAATCAATTAAATAAGATTTAAAAAATACTTTTGATCAAAGTAAATAAGATAATTAAAACAATTATAATAAAAAAAATCCTATGGAGAGAATTCTACCATTTTAATTAATTTATTTACTAATTATTGTTATCATCAAAATAAAACTAAAAGTTAGAGACCCAACAATCTCTCCCTTTTTGATGATGACAATCAACTAAAAATATTTTCCATAAAAGCTCCCCTCAGTTTATGCAATCATCAAAAATTTAAATTTTTGAAAAACTAACATGCAACAATATATAACAGTTCATGTAAATAGCATGTGATAATATGCAACAGAATAATGCTATTTTTCTTCTTCCAATAATATTTTTCTCCTCCCCCTTTGTCATCATAAAAAATAGGGGGGGTAGTATAAATTACTTTTCGGAACCTACAAAAGAAGAGATTAGAAAAAAAAAGATTTTTTCTTAAAAGATTTAGTTGCCTCTTTGTCTTTTGATCGAACAGTCATAAGCTTGCATGATATGAATTTGTGTGGTTGCTTCTGATTGACCCAAATTAATATACACGAATGTAGATTATTTACCGTTAGATGTATAAAAATTTAACTAAACATTCCACATTAAATCTATTATATATATATATATATATATATATATATATATATATATATATATATATATGGTCCGGCTCTAAAGCGAACCTTAAAGAGCGAACCAAAGACAAACCGTCGTCTTTGGTGTTTATGGCGACGGTTTGATCCGTCGCCATAGCCATGTAGTCTTTGGCTACGGGTCGAACCGTCGTTATAGACATCAAAAACGACGGTTCGTCTTTAGTTTGCTTTTTAAGGTTCGCTTTAGAGCCTCTCCATATATATATATATATATATATGTCTTTTTTTAATTAAAAAAAATAGATTTAAATATTTAAAAATAGATTTAAAGGAATATATTTAATATTTAAATCTATTTTTTTTTAATTAAAAAAAGACATATATATATATATATAGATGCATAAATAATTATGAGAAAACTGACATGTGTCACTTGTACTTAAACAATTATGATGACCTGCATAGTTAGAATCTTTTTCACCTTATTTCATTTGCATTCCTAGGAAGATGTTTAATTTTCCATTCATGCTTATTTCAAAATCCTTACTCATGCTTTTACAGAACTTATTTCACAAAGTAATATCAATAGACCCAACAATGATGTCGTCAGTTATTTTTACTAGAGTCAGCTCCAAGACATACCTGCAACATTTATCAATTTCAAGAACTGGTACCCTTTAATAAGAAAGGTCCTTTGGGTGAGTTTCTCATTTTGTATAAGGAACATTTGTGTTTTCATTTATAAAAATGGGTACAGGATAATCAATCTTAGTAGACACGAGCATTTTATGAGTAGCAGGTTTATAAGATGCATGATTTACTCTATTATTATATCTTGAAAAACCTTGATGAAAATTTCTATGAGATTTTTGACTTTTATTATAAAACTTTGTCCTTGTATTAATAATTGGTGCAATATACGTTCCTTTAGGAACCCAAATTATTTTTCCTTTATAATTTCTATTTCGAGCATTACACATGTGAAAAGAATGACCATTTCTGTTACAGTAAGAGCATTTAGTAAATGGATATGTGTGATTTTTTTTCTTTACTTTTAACATGATAAAGTCCTTTATTTTTTCTTTTACTTAATTCTCCAATATATCCTAATCCTTCTTTGTTAAATCCACATCTTTGTTGATTAAGCATGACATTAATGTTTTCTTTCCCTTTTGTGAACTTAAGAACTATAAAATTTAAATCGTCGCGTTCTTTAATTAAAATATTAATTTGATCTATTAAAGAAGAATTTTATTTTTCTAATTCTATCTTTAGAGATGCATTTTTAAAATTGAGATTTTTAATATCTTTACTTAACACTTGATTTTTTATTTGAGTATTTTCATTAATTACAGCAAGTGTTGAATTTTCTATTTCAAGATTTTTATTTATTCTTTTAAATTGTTCAAATTCTTCTTTTAAGAAATCATTTTTCAAGTTTGCTTCATTTAAACTTTCATTAGTTATAATCAAGTTTGCATTTTCCATTTCCAGATTTTTGTTAATTTTAATTAATTTTTCTAATTAAATTTTTAATTTAATAAAATCTTCTTTAATAATTTTATTATCTTCATATAAACAATTATATGCTTCTTGTAGTTTTTGGTGTTTTCCATTTATTATCTAAGGTATGCATGACAAATGAAATACTAGATAATTGATATTCAAAATTTACCTCAGATCTTGGTGATGACTCATTGTTTGCCATTAAACACAGATTTGCAATCTCCTTAGTTTGTTCAGCAACTTCTTCATCATATCTTTCATGATTTATAAGTAAATCTTTGAAAGCAATTCCTTTCTTTTTGATATCTATATCCGATACTGCTTTTTCGACTAACATGTCAACTTCGTAGGCAGGAAGATTTCTAATAAGGCTATCAAGAGGATAAGTAGTTAGGTCTTGCCTTTCCTTAATAGCAATAACCTTCATTTTTCACATGGATGGAAGGGCTTTGAGAATTCTTCTATTTTTCTCATTAGTTGTATATGTCTTCCTTAGATGTTCCGGTTCATCAATGATTCTGGAAAAACGTGTTTCCATATCAATGATCTTTTCACCTTCTTCCAGCTTGAAACTTTCATACTCTTGGATTAGAGCATCTTTTCTGGTTTCTTTAATATGATTGGTTCCTTCTTAAGTTAGAATCAATTTTTCCCATATTTCTTTTGCATTCTTGCAATTGCTAACTCTTTTATATTCTTTTTTAATGAGAGCACTAGTCAGCACTTGTTCAGCTATGGATGCAATGTTCATAGCCTTTTCATCATCAGTAGTGAATTCATCAACATCTTTCTCAATGATCTTTTCTCCCACAATTTTTGTCGGAACTTTTACACCTCGTTCTATTGCAAGCCAAACTTTGATTCCTTGTGATTTGGCATAGATTTTGAATCTGATCTTCTAGGTGGTAAAGTTTGTACCATCAAATAGTGGAGGTCTGATCATTGATAGTCCTTCTCCTCAACCAGTAGCATTGTAGGCCATAGATGGATCTACTATTAGGTATGCCTGTATTTACTTAACAAACAAGTTAAAGAGCACCGCTCTGATACCAATTGAAAGTCCAATAATAATCTAGAAGGTGGGGTTGAATAGATTATTACAGATTAAAAAATTATCTTAGGCCTTTTTGAATTTTTGGATGATTAATTTGCAGTGTTAGAAATTAATATGCAAGACAGTAAAAATTCAATCACACAATGCACAGAGATTTGTCTGGTTCACAATATACATCCCGGGTATGCTGCTACGTCCAGTCTCAAGCTCCTCTCCAGGACTTGAGATCCTATTACTATCAGTAATAAATACTCCTTCAACAGGCGGAGAAGCCTTTACAAAGTTTTAAAGACAAACTTCCAACTGTTCCCAACTAATTTATCTTGGGTAGTAAGCTCTCAACTCCCTCCTCAAGCTTAGTTGTACTTCTTTTGAATTCAGTTCTATTCTACGATCTGGTCTTGAAATAACAGCCTATTTCTCACCTCACAAGTACACTAGAGATCCAACTCCAAGCTGACATCTCTAAGACTCTTGTCTTGGTCGAAGAATTACTCGTCTTTCTCACAGGTACATAAAATAAACTAACTCTGACATTTGTTCTTTTTACAAATGATTTTACAACAATGTGCTTCTTAAATAACCAGATAAGAATTTAGTACAGATTGATGCTTCTTAAATAAGAAGATATCAATTAAAGAGCAAATATATATAAAAGTTCAAAGACTTTTATATTTGAGAAAATATGATTCTTAGTAAGAAGATAGTAATTTATGTTTTGATCAAATAATGCTTCTGTGTAAGCAAATATGTAAATTATGCACTGTTATAAAAGTTTAAGTAACTTTTTATATTTTGTGTGAAAAATGCTTCTTGAATAAACAAATAAGTCAATTTTAACTTTAGCTCAAAAATGCTTTTGTTTAAGCAGATGTATAATTTAATGCAAATTTATAAAGAATTATTTATTCTTTAAGGAGTAAAAAAAATCATTTCAAATTTAAATAACTTTTAGAGTGAAAATGCTTCTGAGTAAGCAAATAAGTTGTTCTAAGCTTTGAAACAAATATGCTTCTATTTAAGCAGATATATTCACTTAAGTTTGTAAAATAAAAGTTTAAATAACTTTTATATTATGCAACAAGTATTTTATGAATAAATGAATTTATGATCAAATACTTGTGATGACAGATATCAAGTATAATAAATAAATCAGTTAAACAATACTTGATATAACAAATATATTTGTTTAACTCAGATAATATATAACAATATTTTATCTATTATGTGATTTTATAAATAAAGTCATTTAGTACTATAAGGAATCGTATGGTTCGATTCCCTCACTTAAGAGGAATATCTCCGTAGCCTTGCGACGTCTAAGTATGACAAAATTTATATTATCACAATTGATATTTATATAAATATTTTCAATAGATCACTACGACTTTCAAATTCGGTTCAGATGATTCCTCTTTTTGGAGGAATATCTTAGTGTTGTTTTAAACTATCAAGTGTCGTATCTATTTTACAATATTTATATAAATAATATCAATAAAAGGTTACTGAATACTCTAAGGAATCGTACGGTTCGAATTCCTCTCCGTAGAGGTGTATCTCCATAGCCCTGCGGCGCCCAAGTATCATTTTATTTGATAAATAGATGAAATATAGATATATAAAATTGTGTATAACAATGTATATTAGTATATCTATAAATATAAATAAGTAAGAGATAATTCAAATAAAGTAAATCAAAACAACTTATCTCAATATGCTTAGACAAATTTCCTCTTCTCAAATGATTAGAATTTTCATAAGAAGAGAGAGAGAGAGAGAGAGAGAGAGAGAGAGAGAGAGAGAAAGCTTCTTAGAGATAGAGTATGTCGGAGAAAAATAAACTTTTCTTTTCAAGTGAATTGACAAATTGAAAATGAAAGAAAGACCTCCTATTTATAGATTTTTGAAGTCGGAGGCAAAATAGTAATTTTTGAAATATGATTTGAAATTAATGGCTGAGATTTAATAATTTTGAAATGGGCGGTCCAGATGAAAAAAAGTTGACGCGGATTGCCAAATTCAATTTTTAGCCCGGGCTTTATTTAGACAACTTAGCATTTAAGGCTCAACATTTCCAACACTCATTCGGCAATTTAATGATGATGGTCAAAGCCAGCTATGTCATATAGATTCATACGCATGCAGGGATTATACATCTATATATATTATACAGCACACACACACACTGCACATTTAATATATATATACACACTATACACACACTGACACACACACACACACACATACACCATATATATATATATATATATATATATATATATATATATATTACTTATACATGTAAGGTTATATACGGTCCGGATCTTAAGCTCACCCCTTATCTAGCTCATCCCCTTTAACGACGGACCGGGCGACGATTCGGTCCGTCACAATATATAGAACCATCGTCTTAGCTTTTAGCGACGAACAACATATAGCGACAGACAACACATAGTGACAGTTCTATATATAACGACGGACCGAATCGTCGCCCGGTCCGTCGCTAAAGGGGGTAAGCAAGGTGAGCTAGATAAGGGGTGAGCTTAAGATCCGGACCGAGGTTATATATATATACTACTTATGTATATATGTTATATATGCATGCATGTTTTGTAAGACCCCGAATTTTATGAAATAAAAGTATTCAATTTTTCTTATAATTACTATTCAGTAAATGGTTAAATTGATAAATGTTAAAGTTAAGGGTGATATATGAATTTTTTCAAAATACACAAGTGGTTATAAAATATTCATTGTTGTCGGGGAATATTCGTTTGGTCGTGGAATATTCTTTCTGTCGGGGAATATTCGTACGACGGCGCAGCCATTTGTGGACCCCATAACAGAATAACTGTCGGGTGAAGAAAACGACAAATTTGAGTTTTTACAAATAACGGCGTAGTTATTACCGTTAATACTGTTGGAATACCCGGTGGTTAAAATACAGTAATACACGTTATTGCACAGTAGCACACAGTATTGCATAGTATTTTTGAAATTATTGATTCTTACGTAAGAAGGCACTACTCAATAATTGTTACAGTAATTACTGTTTAATATTTTATTTTATTGATTCAATAATTGCTACGTTGAAATTTTATATTATTGTTGTTCAATAATTGTCACTGCACAGTATTTTCCATTATCAGATCAATAATTCATATTATTTGAATAATATTATTAGATAATATTATTGGCAATGTCTAGAAAGTTCTATCTAAGGAGAGGTTTGGTCACCTAATTGTGCGCCAGTAAGGAGAAATTCTTATTGAAAAGTCCCTCTTTCTTGGGAACGGCCTGGTTGTCATAAATGTGATTCTGTAATATTATTTGTGAATAATTAATTATTGATTCATATGATAAGGAAATATTTATTTTTTGTGGATATAAATGAGGGATATATTTTTGTGGTCAAAAATGAAGGAGTTAATGTTGAGGTGTTTTATATGTATTTTTGTCGGAACGGAGGTATTGAAAATCAAATTAGGGTTTTTAAGATATTTTGCAAGGGTTATAATTTTTAATCCGACCGTTGGATCGTGGTAATATTTGGATATGTTATACATATATAAGTTGAGTATATGTCCACAAATTTTGAACCGTTAAAAATGAACGTATGATTTGTTATGAATTTTACGAGATGACTAGTTCAGAAATTGTTGAATTTTCGTAGTTAATCATTTTGGTGGAAAATTCTAAAATTGGTGGGTCCCACTCTTGGTTGGTGAAGAAATGTGTTGAGATTTTTATTCAAATGTGGTGGGTGAGAATAGTAGCAGGTAAAGCCATCAGGTTACAGGTTAAGTCTGATTCGGCGTGCTAACATTTTCCTATAAATAGAGGGCTAAGTTAGAATTGAAAATCACACCAGAAACAAGTTTTCTCTCTTTCTCTCTCTATATTATGAAGCATATTTTGTGAGTATTTAGATACTTTGAGAGTTGCTATTCAGTGCAAGTTTCCTTCGGCTTTGCATACCGATCAGAAGTACTGCTCTTTTGAGGTAAGGGATAGTAAGGGATTTTAAGGGTTATTATGTTTTTTTCAGTTCGTAATTCTTCTGACCTTCAAAAAATTCTGAAAAAATTTGAAATGATATTTTGATGAGTTTTATTGATTGTGTCCAAAAATGGTGATTTTTGAATTTATAGATTAAGAGTTATGAATTTTATGAGAAAAGACTATTTTAAAAGTAACCGCTTATAGCTCTTTGTGGTTAACTCCAAATTGATGAAATTTTTATTGGAAGTATATCTATATAATATCAGTGTACTCTGTGAATTTCAGAATTTTTGGATAAAAGTATAATTTATGATAAATGTCTAAATATTCGGCTGTTTTGGCCATATGAAAAATAGTAAATGAGTTTTAAAAATTTCGAAAAAAAATATATGTTCAATATGGGACTATATTATGCGAAATCCCAAAAAAAAAATTGGTTACATTGATTTGGTATTTTTCATGAAAAGGGACTAGTTATAAGTAAATGAATTAAATATGTTATGTAAAGTAAGAAAATTGGAAAATAGGATTTTATGGCTTGAGAATCCTATATGAGGTATATGCAGATTTTTGATGAGGGTTTTGGTTATTGGTAATGAAATCTTATGAGTTTGGCATTTTAGGATGATTAAATGCATTATTTAGTAAAGTGTAAACAATTAAAAATAAATTGTTTATAAGATTAAGAAATATTATTCTTTCAATATCATTATACTGAAATATTGGTATGTATTTTATTGTGGAATTTCTACCTTTTTATGTCGGATTTACTATTCATGAGTTACTATTCACGAGTTACTATTCATGAGTTACTATTCACGAGTTACTATCCACGACAAAATTAGTTTCTTTTTCTGACCAAATTATAGTTGATTTATGAATATTACTCTTATGATTAAATCTATATTTTGATCATATTATTTTTATTATCATATATAACATTTTTATAACCCTGATGTTAAAATTCTCTTTCACTTGAGTGTAAAGATGGGTAGATTCTTGGTATAATCATGACTACGGGTTCTCTTTGGCCAGTAGTGCAAAGTTAAATTGTTGACTGGTATGATCATGACCATTGAATTTATTACTGAATATCTTTAGCTTAAGTGTAAAGGTGAATTGATCAACATGGTTATAATTATTGTTTATATAATTCTGAAATGATTATATATTTCTTTGAGATATTAATATATTTGGCCTATAGTGCAAATATGAACTGTTGATGAATATCTTTGGCCTGTAGTGCGAAGATGAACTGTTGTTGAATATCTTTGGCCCGTAGTGCAAAGATGGTTTGTTGATGAATATCTTTGGCCGTAGTGCGAATATGAATTTATTAGCATGATTATGAACAGGAACTGTGATTTGGTATAACCATGATCTTTGATGTGTCAGGTAAAGACATGTGATAAAAATATTCTTCGTCCTGGGTGCGAAGAAAAAATTTAGAATCACAATTATGATTATGAGTTATTCATATGATTGTGGAAAGGAACTGTTGAGTGATGTTACGGGGATAAAACATTGTTGGTGGATTTTTAACATGGAGAAGATAATAGATTTTATAGTCTTTTTGACTCTTCTAATGGATTGCTCGTTCCGCTGCAACTATGGTTGAAATTTTTATCATTTACCATATGTTCTAAATCTCTGATTTATTATTGATGAAGGCTATTGATAATTTAATTATCTTTAGTCATGATATTCTTTACTGAGCTAGTTGTGCTCACCCTTTTGCTTCACAATTCCTTTCAGGTAATAAGAGTGTAGCTGGGTCGAGCGAGGGTAACGGGGAAATAGAACGGTGGTATCTAGCTGTGGATGTTCTCCCGAAGCAGTATAGAAAAGTTCATTTAGTAGTTTTATTTGGTGAATCTAATAGGGTAAGGTGTACCCAACGTTGGAATGGTGGTTTGCCACTATCATACAAGATGTCTAACGACATACAACCTCGTGTCATCATAAGACAGGGATGTGCTCATCCACTTGCTGAGTATATATACGAGCACTACCTATATAATCTTGGTGTTTGTTTGAAGTATAATTCTCAATTAGAGACAGTAGAGATAATGATATGTCAAGAGAAGACTCGCCATTGGGAAGAATATGATAGTAATCTTCTCGTTTTTCTTTGGGGTCTATTGGGTCAACCAAGAATAATTCTGTGGCCATATGATATCTATCATAACCTAGACGCATGGCCTCCCATGTACGAAGGTTTCCTTGAGCACTTCCCAAAGATTCTAATTTCTAAAACAGTTTTTGACTATACTTTTATGTAAGGTGTCATTGTGAGGTGATGTCCACGGTTGGAACATGAGTCACATTTAGTATATATTTGTATCCAAACTCACAGCATATGTGTTGTTGTATTTTGTACGACAATTGTTGTAATAAAGTTGTAGTTATTTTCTGTACCATGTATTTGGCGACTCAAAATAGGTTGGATGGAATGGACCTATTTTCGGGTTGTTGCATGTTTCATATATATATATATATATATATATATATATATATATTACACTCACACGCGCGCACACACACACACACACACATATATTTATATATATATATAAACTTATATATAATATATATATATATATATATATATATATATATATATATATATATATATATATATATATATATAAGAAATAAAATAATTTTGCCCAATTTTGAAATAACTTAAAATAATTTTTGAAATCTTTAAGTAATAAAATTAATTTGAGAATAAATAGAAAATGTTCACATGTCAAAAATGATTTAATCAAAATATCCATATTCTTTTCAAATTTGGTCAAACAAGCATTTGATGATCAACATATAACTTTTATCCCAAAATACATGTCCCAATTCATTTTCAGCCCATTAACAAGCATTGTCCCAATATAAGTGACCCATTTGTTTTAACACTTAAAAAATCAAGATCAAGAAAATCAATTAAATAAAATTTAGAAAATATTTTTGATCAAAATAAATAAGATAATTAAAACAATTATAATAAAAAATCTTATGGAGAGGATTCCACCATTTTAATTAATTTATTTATTAATTATTGTTATCATCAAAATCAAAATAAAAATTAGAGACCCAACACCATAGAACTCCGATTTTCAACTTTTAATCACCGTTTAATTACGAGAATACCACCTGACCGGCAGATCTCGTCAATATTCTACAACTGTGATTTGATCCCAAAAAACTGAGGTGAAACTTTAGAATTGATTAATTAACGGCAGGGGCGCCCTGACGCTCTTCCTTCCTTCTAGATATCAAGGGTCGCGTTCTGGTGTGGCGCGACTATCATGGTGACGTATCGGCCGTTCAAGGCGAGAAATTCTTTACCAACTCATCGAAAAAGAGGTTTTCGATTATCTACTCTCTCCTCCTTAAATTTATTTAGTAATCCTTTTCAGAGGCTTAAACGGCGGCGAAAGGGCGTGCGAAGCTGACTCTATGGTGAATCTTTGGGGTATAGAGAAGGAATTCTAGAGTTTTCTCGGGAAAGGTAACTGAGGGGTGCGTAGGAAAGAAATGCAGAGGATGGTGCAGGAAAAGAGGATGACCAAAGAGTGAAGGTAGATAAGGTTGATGGTGCCATTGTTGTCCACTGAAAATTAGAGAGAAGAAGTGATGAAAACTGAAAAGGAAGGAAAAAGAAGAAGATAGGATAAGGAAAAGAGTTTGTATTGCAAATATATTTAGTAAATAAATTGTATATTGTAATAGTCCTATACAGGTTTTTTGATGACACGTTAGTATTCATGTATATTTTTTGGCCGAAATTTTTTTTGGAATCACTTTTTTTACTTAACTACTTAAGTAGGACTCTTCAAATATTTTGATTTTTTCGATTTTTCGGATCGGACCGAACCGGTCGGTTTAGTACAAAAAGAACCGATCTAATTTGGTACAAAAAAATCGGTATATACCGGTTTTTCGGTACCGATTTCGGTACAACGTTTTAATGGTTCGGTTTTACCGAACTGGACCGGTATATACCGATTTTCTAATTTATTATTATTATTAATAATAATAAAATAATAATTATAATAATAAAAATAATATAATATTAAAAATAATAATAATATTAATAATAATAATAATATAATAAAAATAAAAATTATATTAATTTTCTGTAAAAATCGGTATCGAACCGGTACTGTCGGTTCGGTATAGCGGTCCAACCAGTACTGGTATCGGTATCAAAATTTGGTCGGTTTCGGTACTGGTCCGGTTTGGACCGATTGAACACCCCTATACTTAAGTGTACTTGAAATATGTTAATATAAAATTTTAAATATTAAAATTACAAGTGTAAAATAGGTTATACTTTGAGAGATACAAGTGTATTTAACCCTTCTATAAATAAATCAACTTTATAATTCCCAAAAGAATGAGCGAAATACAATTTGCACGTATTAAGAAAAGTAAAAATAGAAGAAAGAGAAAAAGAAGAAGTTCCAAATTAATCTTTAGTGGTTCTACAAGATTATACAATGTGATGAGTAATTTTATTTTTTTTAATACTAATGAACCTCACTAAATGACATATTTATCCTTCACTTTAGGTAATTTATCTCATCTTTTTGAAAATAAAAAATTGTATCTTTAATCATCATTTTGGGGACAAGGAGAGTATTACTTTATTATTTAAAACTTTTATATTTATTTTAATTAATCTTATAAATTTGATAATTTTTATATTTTATTCTCATATTATTTACACACGTCACAGGTACGCCACGTGTGACATCGGTACTAATATACTTCCTCAATTTTAAATTATAAGACTAATATTAATTTTTTAAAAGTTAATTTCAAATATTTTCACATTTAAAATTAACATGAATTTATTTTATGAAAATATAATTATAAATATTATAAACTTAACTATCTAAAAAATATTACTAATTATAAAACTTATTGTTATCAAAACTTAAATGAATTATACTAATTTTAAATTTAAAAAAAATTAAAATTAATTTTTTAAATATTAAACTAATAATTAGAAACGGAACGACTAATATGGATCCGATGTCTCTTATTTTGCTGAAACAAAGAAAGTAAATGGAGAATCTAGCGGGTAACGCACGTAAAATTGCTACTCCGGTCCCTACTGAAGTCAGTTTTGCGCCATTAAGTTTATAAGATAAAAAACAAAACAAAACCCCATTCTCTTCCTTTGGCAACTTCGTCACCACACTCTTATAAATATATACGCATAGATACATATATATAAAATATTCAGAGATATGGGAAAGAAGCGGAAGTCTGTGGCAACGAGCCTGGACGAGGTGGATCGAACCATGTATTCAACGTTTAGTACCGGAGCCAACGCCCTTTCTCAGCTCTACTCTCAGGCTATGAACCACCAGAAGCTTTCCTTTCAAGCCGGTGAACGCCACGGTTTAGTAATTATAATCGACCCTTTTTTTTCTTTCGATCAATCTTTTTGTGTATGTAAGTGTAAGGCCTGATTATGTTTTGAGGGTTTATAAAATTATTATTGTGGGTTTTTTGGTTTTTGTTGATTTATTAATTTGGTTATTCTTATATATACTCCCTCCATTCCAAAAGAAATAAATAAATAAAAGGATCTTATTTTGACTTTTTGAAACCTAGTTACGGAATCTTAAATTCAAAATTTATATTAATTAATTTGATTTATTTCATTGCAGTTGTAATTATTGTAAATTATTTAAAAACTACTACTAATTACAAATTTTATAAATTTATGGTTCTTAAAACTCAGATGGACCACATTAATTTTGAATTTTAGGATTTTGCAAATTTGACTTGGGTCTCTTTTTGTGGAATGGAGGGAGTATGTTTATCTTGATCATTGTTTGTTTATTTTCTTTCAATGTTGAATTATGGCGTTAACCTTTTACTGAATTTTGAATTTTAGCATTTCACAAATTCACTTAAAGTAGTCTTATGGCGAGCGATGCTTGCTAATTTTGTTTTGTTGTTGAACTATTGCGTTAAAAGTGACTTCCACCATACTTTGATTTTTTTATTAGGGTTTGATTAATGAAACTATCATAGTTATCAAGGCGGTGACTTGTCGTCAAGGTGCTAGACAGGTCGCAAGGCGAGGTCACGCCTTGACAGTTAGCTCAACACATGAGAATTGTCCAAAAACATCACCAAACTAAGTTATCAATACTACCGGAAACCATAAATGGATAGATGCAAGAAATCCGAGTGCAGTAAAAGAAGTTCGGTGACGATTGAAGATCTCACGCGCAAGCGTGACGAGGCGCGTGATATCGTCGACGACCTTTATGCTGTTTAACGTCGGTGCGTAGGTGGTTTTTTTATGTCGGCGAACCAACCACCAAGATCGCTTGGTGAAGACGATCATTGTAGCATATTCGTTTAGCTACTAGCTAGGTGTTTGTTTCTAATGTATACTACTTCTGTTTTAACTGTTAACGCGTGTGATAGAAAGAGAGTTGTGTTTGTTTTGTTATTTGTACTTGGGTGTCTGGTTAGTGGGGAGTAACACTAATATTATATGTGGGTGTTGAAGTTTGTGGATTTTGGTGTCTTTATTTTTTTCTTTTATTCTTTTGTTTGTTTTTAATAATTAAATATACTAATTCATACATATACTTTTGTATTAAATAATTAAAGTTGTTTTTAATAATATTTAATATTCTTAATATTTATGAGAATAACTTCATAATATAAATTGTTCATTGTTAGCGATTTATCGTCCTGGCGGTCAGCTACCGTCGTGACTCTCCATGGCGCCGTGACAACTATGGAAACTATACATTCAAATATAACGCTTAAGCAATATTGTGTCACTCTGGACTGATGTCAAGGTCAAGCGCTTAAAGCAGAAAACCCAACAATATTGTGTCACTTTATACTAACTACAAGGTCAAACGCTTGAAGCTTCAAACTAGGTTTTGAGTCATTTTGTGCTATGAAGTTGGGACCGATATGGAGTATGTGAATCTAGTCCATATCTCCTATTGCCCTAGGACCGTGTTTGATGCAACAAAAAGGAGTTAGGATAGGATTTGATTATATTAGATAGAATATGAAGTTCATATGATAAGACATTTCATATTATAGAATTTGAAGAACAGCATGTTATAGGGCATGATTAGATATAATAATCTAGTCTTGTGTTTTTTACGGGCACGAAAGCTCGGATAGTCATAGTTTTCATAATTGGAGTAGACTGTTTTAATTTATGATTTACAGTTCAGCTGGGTAATGAGCTGTTCCATCCCTGCATTTCTATGTACAATATGAAAAAATGCAACAATTCTGCCGTATCAAGTTTTGGATGGGTTTCTAAATGCTTCAACTTAGGAACACCGTGTAGATGAAGTTTAAACTAAGAAATTCCTCAACTGATGGTGTATTTAAGTTGCTCATCAAAGTTTGAAAACTTTGCTCATAATAAATGGGCGGATCTCATAGAAGATTTCATGGAACAAATTAAGAAGATTTACTTTGACAAGACTGTGAAATCTCCTTATTCCAAGATTTTGATCGCATGCATTTATTGTTCTGACCAACCAAATGGGAGCCAATATTCAACAATCTCCACCACGGCTCATATTTTCCAAATACTACGTATTGTGAATTTTTTTCATGTCTGTTAATGTATCCCACTCCCTGTATAATCTACCACGAACTCAATATTCGACGAAGTGAATTAAGTCCAAGTACTGCTTGAACATTTCTGCTGAAACTGACTTTGTGAGCATATCTGCGATATTCTCCTTTGTATGAACTTTGTGAACTGCAATGTCACCACTATTCAGTCACGCACGAATCTTGTGATATTGAACATCTATATGTTTGGTCTTGGCATGGAACACCTCATTCTTCGCTAAATGGATAGCACTTTGACTATCACACTGTATCTGGATAAGGCTCTGCTTGAAACCTAGTTATTCCACTAGTCCCTTTAGCCACAAAGCCTCCTTGCCTGCATTTGTCAATGCCATATACTCGGCCTCTGTTGTTGATAATGCTACTGTAGACTGCAACACTGACCTCCAACATATACATCCTCCACAAAAGGTGTATACAAATCCTGTCGTAGATCTCCTTGAATCTAGATCTCCAGCATAATCTAAATCAACAAACATTGTAGCCTCACTTCTTGCAGTATCACGATTAAACATAAGACCCTAATTGGTTGTACCTGCTAGATAACAAAAAAATTCATTTGACAGCATTCCAATCCTGTCCAAGACCTTCTGCACATATCCTTTCTGAGTTAGCCACAATTTTCTTGCCTGACGATCTTGTGAATTTCCATGCCTAGGATCTTCTTGTTTGACCCAAGAACTTTCATGTCAAATTCACTGCTCAACAAATTCTTCAGTTGAAGAATATCTGACATCCTTTTTGTTGCTATCAACATGTCATTGACATATAGCGTCAACAATATTAAAGAACCATCATCAATGGATTTGAAATATACACATGGATCATACTCCGAACGAGAGTAACCATGAGCTACCATGAAGTTGTCAAACTTCATATACCACTGTCTCGGCAATTGCTTCAAACCATAGGGAGACTTCTTCAAACTGCAAATTATGCCCTCTTTCCTGGTCCAATAAACCCTTCAGGCTGTTTCGTGTAGATCTTTTCTTCTAAATCACCATGAAGAAAAACTATTTTCACATCAAGATGCTCTAACTCCATATCCTGTGATGTTACAATAGGTAAAATCAACCGAATCGATGTGTGTTTCACAACTGGTGAGAAGATCTCATTGTAGTTGATTTCCTCTCTCTGAGAGAATCCCTTTGCCACTAACTTAGCCTTGAATCTTTCACCACCTTTATCAGAATGAGCTTACTTTTTCCTGAACACCCACTTGCATCAACCTTCGATCCTTTTGGAAGTTGAACTAACTCCCAAGTTTGGTTCTTCTGCAAAAACTCCATATCTTCTGCCATCGTTATTGCCCAGTTATCATTGTCCACGGACTGAATAACATTCTGATAGCTAGTTGGATCTCTACTACCAATAATTTCTCGCTCCCACCGTCCCCCCAATTAGCTAGTTGTCCCGCTCTCATCTAAGAACCAAGCGTCCAATCCCTCACTTCGTTTGTGATAGTTCATTAGTAGGGAAAGGCAAAGGCAACCATGTCATCAAACTCATGTCTTTGCACTGGTATGCTGACTCGCCTTTCTCAATCTCTCACAAGATAGGACCTCTCTTGAGGATCTGAAGGATCATCTTCAATCTCTTCAGCTTCTTTTGTCTCTTCAGCTTCTTGTATCTTCAGGAAGCTCCACCTCAACTGGTTGTTTCTGCAACTCACTTGCTGCAGATTTTTCATTCCCAGATTTGTTCAGTATGTGTTTCTCATTGAACACATCTGCTGACAACCTTCTTCTTGGATACTGGATCCCATAATTTGTATCCCTTGACTCCATCTTCATATCCAATGAAAATACACTCCTTTGACCTTGGATCAAGTTTGGAATTTTGCTCTTCGACCGACAGATGAACATAAGTTGGACAACCAAATATTTTCATCACAGAAAAATCAACCGGTTTTCCAGTCCATACCTCCTCGGGGATTTTGTAATCAGTTCCAGCTGAAGGAGATTGATTTATCAAATAACACGCTGTGTTGAGTGCCTCAGCCCAGAAACTCTTGGGCAATCTTGCATTCAACCTCATACATCTGGCACGTTCCAATAGAGTTCTGTTCATTCTCTCGACAACGCCATTTTGCTCTGAGTTCTTTTAACTGAGAAGTGCCCGGTGATACCTTCATCCTGGCAGAACTGTAGGAATGATCTGTCCTTGTATTATGTGCCATTATTTGATCTGAAATACTTCAGCTTCTTTCCGTTCTGGTTTTCTACTTTAGCTTTCCACTGCTTAAAGATTTTGAAAACCTCGAATTTCTGCTTCATTAAATACACCTTTTTGGAGTAGTCATCTATGAAGCTAACAAAATAATGGGATCCACCCATTGACGTATGCTTGATCGGGTCCCACACATCTGAATGTACATAATTAAGTACATTCTTACTGGTATATGCTCCTACCTTGAAGCCGACTCTCCGTTGTTTGCCGTACACGCAAAACTTGCAAAATTCCAAACTGCATGTTTTGACACCTTTTAGCAGCTTCCTTTTGTGAAGTTCTTTCATTCCACCTTCACTCAAATGACCAAGTCGTATGTACCATAATTCTGTGCTATCACTGTTGGAATTATCCTGCACAGATATTGCTGCTTCACCAGCAACTATCCCCTATCAACTTGTAGAGGGTGCCCATTTTTTGGCTCTTCATAATTACCATCAAACCTTGTTAATTTTCATGACACCATCTCGGACCGAGATACGACATCCTATAGAGTCAAGTACTCCAACCGAGAACAAGCTCTTCTTCAATTCTGGAATATACCTTACATCACCTAATGTTCTGACAACCCCGTCAAACATTTTACCCAGTAACTTTGCAGACTGCATTGTTACCCAATAAAACTGTACCACTGTTGCAAGATATAAAAGTATCAAACCAATCCCTATGAGGGGACATATGAAAAGAACATCCGGAATTCATGTACCAATCTATAAGGCTGTTACTGTCTCTAACAGATAAGAGATCACCTTGTGAAGCTACATTTTCTGTCACTGTGTAGCTCTCCGTCGCTGCACACATCTGCTTGCGCAGCAACATTAGCAGAATTTTCAATCTGTTTTTCTTTCTTCTTGTTATTCTTCTTCAACAATTGATACTGATTTTTTTAGTGGCCCTTCTCGTGGCAATGATAACACTCAACCTGAGATTTATCCTTCTTGTTTGGTCTCGACTGAGACCTTTCTCGTTCCTTGTCGGAATACTTCTTCCGATTAGGACCCCTTCCACGCTCATCTGAAAAAGTAAGAAGACTGTCTCCTTGATCTCTTGAAGTAGTGTCCCTGAACTTATTCTGGTTCAGGACTGCTGACATCACATCGCCAACTGCAAGTTTTTCCTTCCCTACAAAGAGAGTAGTCTGGAGAGTTGCGTATGAATCTGATAGAGAAACAAGAAGTAACAAGGCTTTATTTTCTTCGTCCAACTTCACATTAAATACTGGTTAGTTGGATCATCAATCTATTAAACTCATTAATATGATTGGTCAAATCTGACCTTTCTTCTATCCGAAGCCGGTATAATTCCTTCTTCAAATATAACCGGTTTGACAGAGACTTTAATTTGTAAACTTTCTCAAGTTTCTCCCACAAGTCCTTCGAAGAGGTTTCTGTCAAAACCTGATTTTTGATCTGTGGCGCCAAACTCAATCTTATTGTTGCCATGACCTTTGCTTCAAGTTCCGTCCATTTTTCATCTGTTATAGTTGCTTGTTTCTTCCCTTCTAGTGCCTTTGCCAATCCTTGTTGAGCTAATACATCTTTGACTGTACACTGCCAAATACTGAAATTTGACTTAACATCAAATGGTTCAACTTCATACCTCGCACTTGTGCTTGTCATTTTTGTATTTGTGACCTGCCTAATTTCTCTTTAAGCGGATCGTACCAGATGGCCAAGTAAATGCAAGTCGGGTGAGAGTCTCTCCGTGCTTTGCAACGGTGACTAATTAAATAACCATCTTTCTTAAAGGCGCTGCCTTTTGAACCACTTTTCTAGACACCAACGGCGTGAACCAAAAAAGCTTTGATACCAATTGTTGAGAAATCAGGCTCACACAAATACACTAAGATAAATATAAGCACACTATTGTATGATATATAAAATAATGACACAAGAATTTTACGTGAAAAACCCAATTGGGAAAAACCACGGGAAGAAATCTCAGAAATCCACTATAAAAATAATATGAAGAATACAAACTTTCAACTGAGAAATAAATTAACTATTTATATTCTCTCTATATCCTCGCACTCACTATTTGCTCTAACTGAGCTTTTCTACTCTCGAATGCTTTGCTCCTCAACTGATGGTGTATTTTAGTTCTCATCAGAGCATTCTATTTATAGAACAAACTCAGGAGACACTCCCTTAAATAAATGGGCGGATCTCATAGGAGATTTCATGTAACAAATTAAGAAGATTTGCTTTGACAAGAAGACTGAAATCTCCTTATTCCAAGATTTTGATGGCATGCATTTATTGTACTGACCAACCAAATGGGAGCCAATATTCAACTAGTTGTTTCATTATTATTTACTCATTCATCATCTTCAAATTGCTGTCCTGCATTATTAATACTGAATTATAGTGCTGAAGCCTGAAATATGTAAGCTGCTGAACTTTAAGATGCATGAAATCAGTTCTTAAAGTCTGAAATTTTAGCGTTGAAATTTAATCGAACTATTCAATTGGTGTAACATGTTTCTCCCTGAAACTTATCAAATTTACAATTCGTATTAGATTTAACTGAGTATGAAAAACATACAATTTATGAATTTAAAGAGCAAACCTAAAACTACCACATATTTCATTATGGTGTCGTCCATTGAATTACTAGTAACCAAAGAATACACCATGATCAATGGTTTTTTTCCAGTATTTTTAGCACACTTATTGGTTGTTTTCCCACTGTCTCTGTTAAATGGAGATTCTTCAGAATTAGAAAACAAGACGAGAGGATTGCGAGAAAGAAAATATATAGAAGTAGGCTCTATGAGGAGCATCTGGAGAGTGGGAGAGCATGCCCGGATGGCAGCTTTGGGTCAGAAATCTCATGTGGAATAGAAGGGTAAAAGCTTGTTTGATTCTGATTTTAGTATGAATGCGAACCGTAAAAGCTTGTTTCCAAAGAATAACTTGCAAAAGAGAGTTCATTGGCTCACGATTGGGCATGTGATGTACAGTTGTACATAGGAGACGGATGATCGTGTACTTCTCCATGTGACTTTTTTATGCTTTTTGTGTTTAATTTATGTCATCCCAAGTGGCTGATAGCAGACGTGTGCATAGTTATATATTATTTGCTGGAGTGCAGGATGCATATTGTTTCCTTATTTCGTTCTCCCAATACTTATTTGTTTCCTTGGGATCTCAAATTGTTCATACCGAATAAAGATTATTGAGAGTGTAATGGCTGGGACTTTCAGGCAGAAAATGGCAATTCTTACGAGATCTAAATTCTTTTTGCTTGGCTATCTAAATATGATTTTGTTATCCTTGATCTGGATTATTTTGAATTGCTTTTTAGTTTGAACTCTATCATGATATTTCATTGACTAAATTTAATCCCTACTTTTGCAGGAGAAGCTATATCAATGGATTTTGAGGCAACAAGAGAGTGGATCGAGAGTGACGACAGTTGACATACTCCGTTACCTACAGGTTTCTGTTCTCTGTGTTAATTCTTGACCTGTTAATTTTTTTTAGATTGAAAAAAATAAAGATTTTATAAAGAGAAGGGAAACTATATGGTGGAGGGCAAGGACTCCACCCTAACTGTAGTAAGGAAAAAGGAATTAGCTCAAAGAATCACTTAAAAACAGTGCAACTCTACAATCTCTTCATAAAGCTGGGTAGAACACTATGAAAGTTAACAATGGCTGGACAACAATGATGATAAAACACTGTCCCTTAACAACTGTAAGGCTAGGTGTTGCTCCAAAAAATATATGTAGTTCTGTTTATTCGAATACCCACAAAACTACAAAATTTCACACTTTGGAAGGACCTGCGCACCTTGCTCCTAACAAACCCCAGAATTTTATTATGTTATTCTGTCGTTGCTTTTTTTTTTTTTGGTTCAAGCTATTGACATATCTAATGATATGGATGCTAACAGTGTCTCACTAGTGATGCTCAGTATAAAGTCTGCCTACGTCTAACAAGATTGTAGTAAATGACAAGTCCAGGGAAGTACACAAAACAATATTTGTTATGTTAGGTAACTTACAATAATAATGTTTTTCTCCAGTCTTATTAATAGGCATATATCCATTGATGTGATTCATTTGAATCCTGTACTTTTTGTTTTGTTTGTTTTTCCCAGTGTTCTAAAAATCCCGCCTATGTTCGCTTAATCCCCGCCTAGGCTCTAGGCATCCTCTACAGCCTAGATTTGGTTGGGTGCTTAAGCCACCGTCTAGGCGGAATCAGACGCATCGATTAATAAAAGCTTAAAACTCCACAGTACTTAAAATGAATTTGTTAAGCCTTAAACGATTGTTTTTTTTTGGTAATCTTTCATGCAATGTTCTAAAAGGCGTTAGGCAGGCGGGCGGTCGGGGGGTCTAGGCGAGATTTTTTATTGTAAGTTAATTTTAATATTTTATCTTATATTTATCCAAACAAAACAATAATATAAAGCAAAACAATCTATAATAAAGATAATAAAGGTCTTTGCTTAAAGTTCAAACACATATCTTTAACGTAGTAGTTTTATTCATAAACAAGATTGCTATTAAATAATAAATTTTAAAATTTCAAGAATTCAATTCATTATTAAAACATAAGAAACTAAACATATATTTAAGCTAAATATTACAAATGTATCATCATTTATATAATTTGAATTTTGAAGTTGGTACAAGTTCAAAAAATTATAGCTATAATAAAATTATTCATGACTTGATCTTATTCACTTGTTGTGATTTGATATGCTACAACATGTATTATGAATATGGTAAATTATTAGAAAAATAAATATATCAAGATCTGATTTGAGTAGTTATTAAAATAATAATAAAAAAAACTTATCCGTCCGCCTAGCCTACTCGCCTAATTTTCTGGAGGGATTTTTTTGGCCTAGGCGAAGCGTCAGGGGGGCCTAGCGCTTAGCCTAGGCCGCTTTTTAGAACACTGCTTTTATGTGAAATTTTAAAAAATTACACCTACTAAATATTTAATGTTTTGTTTAGTATAACAAGAATATCCTATAGACAAATAAATAAATGAGTTTGCTTAAAAAATGTCTAGTCTGCCTAGGAAAACGTCTCGTCAGCCTAGGAAAACTCCTAGGCGGCCTAGACGCCCCACCTGCCACCTAAGTCCGCCTAATGATTTTTAGAACACCGTTTTTTTCACCTGAAA
The DNA here is from genome assembly GCA_016801055.1 of Panax notoginseng. NCBI lineage: Eukaryota > Viridiplantae > Streptophyta > Magnoliopsida > Apiales > Araliaceae > Panax > Panax notoginseng. The sequence goes on along the minus strand of CM029016.1, from coordinate 41,719,758 downwards.
GATATATGAGTAAATTATGGTCTTTGAGGATGCTAATTTGTCAGATATTTAAAAATTTTGTGTTGCTGATCTTTAAAGTTAAGACTCTTGCGTTGAGTTATTTTTGTTGATTTTTGGTCTGCACTTTGTAAACAATACTCAATTTCACATTTTTTGCCTAAAGTTCAATTTTTATAGATCTCTTTAAACTGTTATATCTATTGTTGGTTCACATATGTTTATTTTAATGTTCTAAAAGATGCTAGGCGGGAGGCGGGAGGCGGGAGGCGGGCGACCGAGGGGGCCTAGGCGAGATTTTTTATTATAAACCAATTTTAATATTTTATCTTACATTTATCCAAACAAAACAATAATATAAAGCAAAAAAATCTATAATAAAGATAATAAAGACCTTTTACTTAAAGTTCAAATACATATCCATATTGCTAATGTCAAAGTTCAAACACAAACATGCAATTGTTCAAAGTTCAAATATATTTTTAACGTATTAGTTTTATTCATAAACAAGATTGTTATTAAATAATAATATTTAAAATTTCAAGAATTTAATTTAATATTAAAACTTAAAATACTAAACATAAATTTATGAATTATATTGAATTAAACTAAATATCATCATTTATATAATATGAAGTTGGTACAAGTTCAAAAAATTACAATTATAATAAAATTATCCATTTTGACTTGATATTGTTCACTTCTTGTTGTAATTTGATATGCTACGACATGTATTATAATATGGTAAATCATTAGAAAAATAAATATATCAAGATCTGGTTTTGGTAGTTATTAAAATAAAAAAAAAACTTTTCCTCCTAAACCTCGCCTAGTCCCCACCTAATTTTCTGGAGAGATTTTTTTATCGCCTTTGGCCTAGGTGAGGCGCCAGGGGGGCCTAGGTGAGGCGCCAGGGGGGCCTAGCGCTAAGGCGGGGCGCCAAGGGAGGGCCTAGCGCCTAAGCGGGGCCTAGGCGGACCTAGACGGGGATTTTTAGAACACTGTTTTATTTTGGTTTAATAAATTCTCTTTTGACTTGAAATGGAAAAAACTCATTCGTTTTATAGTTCTGCTCTTCAAGATTGCCCATCTTCTTGAAATTTAGGCTACTTTATCCACGCTCACTCCCCTCCTTTTGGAACTCGTGTGTAGTCTAATATTAGTTCTGAGATCTTCTATACTTTTCATTTATAGCTCTGTTTTCTCCTCTTTGATTTAACAGACTGATCTGGATTGTTATGGGGAGGACCCATCTATGTCACCTAGAGCTCCACTGCAGAATCAGCACTTGCAAGCCGTAACGCCTTTCACAAACTCAATCCCCCTTGTATCTTCAGGCTCATCTGGTCCACCAATTGGTGGACAGGGTTTTCGGTCTGAGCACAGTGATCAGCAGTCCAAGAATTACGTTTTCTCAAATGCTCTGTCAAGCCCTGTTCGTCGGAGCCTTCAGAATTATCACATTTCTCATGGAGGTTTTAATCCGAACAGTGTACAGCACCCTCCTAATGGAACCCGGAATAATGAACCTAACTCTGCTACACTACAGAATAGAGATTCTAATCCTGATTCCTCTATGGACATACACTCGGATAGTCCGGATCATGAATATACTTACTGAGCACCGTGACATAGTTTCTGTCAAAACTCAAAAGTTGCTTCCGATGCGTTAATCACAAGTCTTGGAACGACTATTTCAATCCGTTGCAGTCTACGAGGAAGCACAACATGGGAATGACTGGACTGGAAAAAGGTGACCCAAATTGTGTCAAGTTGATCTATTGTGCTCTTATGGGGCAGACAGAAGGCATTGTGAAGAGCACCAAACCTATCTCAAGTAGTCAATTATGTTTTCGTTGAACCATCTAGTTTGATTGGATCTTCAGTTTTGTATTTGGATTGACATTGTTGCTTATTCATTAAGATCATTACACCAGCATGTTTTTGGCATTAATGGCTTGTGAAAGTTGTTGGCACAAATATATAATTGTATATATCTGCTCTGTAAGCCAAAACATACAGAAGCACGGGGACTGGTAGTTCAATACGGTACGTGGGACTAGTAGTTCCATAAGATTTACCTTTCACTCCATTGCCCTTGTTTCCTTGAGCTTCCAGACAATGATGTGACTATGTGAGTGAAAATGGACACAAAAGAAATTAAATTTTTTTATTTTGTTATTTTAAAGGGTTACAGTCGCATGTGCTTGTCTGCATTACATGGGTTACTAATTAATTACTGATTAGTGTGAAGTAATTACTTGTTATTATCTCAATTAAATTAATATGCCACTTTGACCGTCATGTTTCTGCAATTTTAAGAACTGATATCAGACAACAACAATGAGGTCGTACCCCTTGCATGACATATTTACGCACCAGTCTCTCCTCTTATATATATATATAGTTCACTTTTTCAACGAACTGGAATGAGCGAACTAAGAACGAACCGGTTATAGCGACGGTTTTTTCCGTCGCTATAACATAGAAAGCCGGTTTTATAGCGACAGAAAAAACCGTCGCTATTAAAGCTGTAAACGAGCCAAACAGTTTGGATTCGATTCGGACTCGACTCGAAAAAATACGAGCGAGACTCGAATTCGTTAATAATATGATCCAAATCTGAGCATTAAAAATAGTTCGAATAAAAATATGAATATAATCTGAGCAATGTTATACTCGACTCGTTTAAGATTCAAACTACTTGAATTCTTGATTGTGATTCGATACATACTCGATTAATACATATTCGATTATATGTTCGATACATTCTCTTATAATATATACAATTTTAAATCAAATTAAGATAATTAGTTATTATTTTGTTTAATTTATTTTTAATTTTAATTGTGATTTTATATTTGTAAAGTGTAATAATAAATATATTTTCTCATTTCTAAGTAAAATAGCAAATTCAATTTATAATTATATTTATTATAAAACTAGTTATTATGTGGAGACTCGAATTCGAGCTTGAATTTGAAACTCGCGAGTACTTTGAATAAATATTCGAGTCGAATCGGATTGAATTTGAGTAATAAATATTCGAGTCGAGTTGAATCTGAGTAGAATTTTTCAAATATAATTCGAATTCAAGCAGATTTTGAGTACGAATTTATCATTTTGAGTCGAATTCGAGTAGCTCTCTGTTCGCTCCGGTTCGGCTCGTTTACACCCTTAGTCGTTATAGCCGGTTCACTCTTAATTCGCTCCCTCCAGTTCGCTGGATATATATATATATATATATATATATATATATATATATATATATATATATATACTTAGATGAGGTGAAATGAAAATGAAGCTACCCTACCAACAAAAATCTCACAATAGGGAATCCCATGCAACTTGTTAGAACTTTATGAGGGTTATAAATATGATTGACAATTTCATAGTTTGCCATCTATAATTACTAGACTACTTTGGTAATTGACAATGGCTTTATAGCCTAAGTGTCTCACAATCATATACAAAGAAATATCATTCAAATCTAATCATATACAAAGAAGTATATAAAAATAAATTGAAATAATACTTCACATTTTTGACAATATATCTAATCATTTCATTCACCCTGTTGGGTCCCGATATTTCCTCTACAGGGCCGGACGGATTGGGCCTCCCCATTTACTTAGCCTAGTGGACCTTTACTATTAAGTCTTCTAGCCATTGGGCTTAACCTTTACCCTGTCTTTATTGTCTCTCCTTAAACATTGGGCTGGATCAAGCGGCCGGTCCATAAAATCTTTTAATATCTAAGACTTTGACTGGTAATGATGAAAAAGGAGAGCAGTTGACCAAAAGTCTGCAGATCATTAATGTGGATGGGATTTTATCCGGGCGGCGGCAGAAACAGTAGAAAAAAGGTGACAACCTGCATGCACACGGCTAAGACCATAGAGAAGCAGGGGACTGTGTCAGATCGTGGTTGGTGGCACAAAAAACCGAGTATGAGAGTATAACCTAGAAGGGGGGCTCCTAACAAAAGGTACGCATACACTTTCCGTCTAGCTCAAGACACTAGACATTTTTTTACATCCTCCATTGTTAAACCTTGAACACCTGTATTGACTCTCACGCCGGAGCTATTCCCCGACGGTCCAGCCGTCAAGCTTTTGGTGTTGATCGTGTTTACTGTGCAGGATTAGGACGTCTTACGTGATTGGGACGTCATCAAAGATCTTGGCGTTAACATTGGCGCTAGAAGGAGGGCTGAGTTCTAGTGTTCCAGAGCTTTCAATCACAAATATTCGTTTGTTCCACATTCTCAAAGATGGGGAAAAGCAGACCAGATACGCCTGAAGGACAGCCGATGACTGTCGGTGATTCGCCACCGCGAGTTTCTGTTAGAGATCGTTTGGGGCCTGCACTCAGTGCTCATGCTAGCACCGCGTCCAAGCGATCGCATGGAGATTCTCGTCCGAGGGCCGTGGGCAAGGCTAAGAAAAGGTTAATCTTCACGGCGGATAAGGATTCTGGTCGCGGCCGAAAACAGCTAGACCACGACGAAAAAACCTCCCGATTGGCTAAGATGGCAAAAGAGGCAGATAGGGCCATGGAGTCACTTATGAAGCAGAGGCAGGATATAGCCGCACAGATGTCCCGAATGGAAGAGTTGAGAGATGAAGCGTCCAGTTATGTTCAGTCTGAAAGGCGTGTGCATCGCAGCGGGAAGGAGCCGGTTCATTCAGAACGTGGGTTTCAAAGCCAACATCGAGAGAGGGAAAGATCGAGGAGCCCTACTCCTCGAAGGTCGAAGGAAGCACTCCGTCGTGACGTCCCTACGGGGCAGATCCGAAGTGGTAGGAAAGGCCGATCCAGAGAACGAACTCCAGAAAGCATGAAAAGGGCACTCATCGTCGCACACTCTCACCCCAGTCATCGAACCCAGAGGCGAAGCAGATCTAGGGGCCGTACACCCGAAAGTCGGGTACTTCGCTCAGAAGACCGTCGTCGTGAAAGTCCTTCGAAGATTGGGGGTATTATGGTTAACGACCGACCTACTCAAAAAAGGAGAGAGTCGTCGGAGAAGGAAGTGTCGTCACAGCCAGAAGGAGTAGAGTACCTCGTAAAAGAACTGAAGGCACTCCAGAAGCAGTTGGCCGAGGTCCAGCAAGTGAAGGATACTCCGGGGAAGAAAGCATCCCCGTTTTCCTCGGATATTCTTAAGGAGAAGGCGGACACCTCTAAGAAGTTGCCTCACATGGAAAGTTACGATGGTTCGGGAGATCCTTACGACCATAGCCAAGCATTTGACCGGTTAATGGACTACTACGATTTCACTGACGCTGCTAAATGTCACATGTTTGTTACGACGTTGAGAAAGGATGCGAGGCAGTGGATGGGGAATTTACCGGCAGATTCAATTTCATCATGGTCCGAACTCTGCGATAAGTTCCACGCTCGTTTTGGGAGTAACCGAAGGAGAGGGAGGCCCACGGGCTCTTTGGCACAGGTCAGGCAGTACACCAACGAGTCTTTGGGTCAGTATGTGAAACGGTTCTGAGAGGCCGTTGGTCAGGTATCAGATCTGAACGATCTCCAAGCCGTGGGATTGTTTCAGAACGGTCTAGACCTAGTGAAGTCGGAGAAGCTGGTGAAGAAGCTGGTGTTCAATCATCCGAAGAGCCTGGCAGAGGCGTTCGATAAGGCAGAAGGTTATATCGTTGTGGAGGAGGCTATGAGTAGCTTGAAGCGTTCCTCTACGGAACTAATGAAGGAGGCAGATGCCCCTAAAACCCGGGATGATCCGAAGAAGACGGGGGGGGGGTACAATGATAGGTCGAAAAGCCGTTCTAAGAAGTACAACAATTCATGGCGACAAGGAGATACTCGTCCGCCTGTTTCCGCCACGAAAGTGAATAAGGTTTATACCAAACTAAACACAGACAGATCGGTGATTCTGGACCAAATCCAGAACCAACCTTTCTTCGAGCCACCACGGGACAACTATAGGACCGGGCAGGGCAACCTTCGAAAATATTGTAACTATCATCAAGCCGCAGGCCATGGCACCAATGAGTGTTGTAATCTGAAGGATTTTGTGGAAAGAAAGATCCAGAGCGGTCTGTTAGTCCAATATGTGGCCGAAAAAAGCAACAGAGCGCCGACCGCACCGTTCAGACAGTTCAAACGAATCCTCCTGTACAGCCCACCCCGAACCAGCCACCAAGGCATGTCATTGACGTAATAACAGGGGGGACGTCTGGAAAGTTGGTAGGGAGAAAGAGAAGGGGGTACCTGGATTCGGTTATGACCGTATCAGATGCTCCTCCGAAAATGGAGAGGCCCTTTCCAGGAACTATTATATCCTTTACAGATGCAGACTATCCTTCGGAGCCCATTGATCCACATGAAGGGGCGTTAGTGATCACCGCACAGGTGGGCTCGGTGGACGTGAAGCGTATGATGATAGATAACGGGTCCTCGGTGGATATACTGTACGCCCACGCGTATCAGAGAATGCACCTTGATGGGCGAAAGATGGAAGTTGGGCAGGAGGCTCCTTTATATGGCTTCAGCAACGATCCGGTCAAAGTTGCAGGCACTATCGAACTCCCAGTTGTCTTCGGCACAGCCCCCCAGCAGGCAGAAATAATGTGTAAATTCTATGTTGTGCATATAGATTCGGCTTACAACGCCATACTGGGAAGACCTACCCTGACAGCTCTCCAAGCCGTGACTTCCATCCCCCATTTCAAAATCAAGTTCCCTACAGCGCACGGAGTCAGAGAGGTGGTTGGGGAATTGGATCTAGCCCGACGCTGTTATCGAAATGCGTGCATCTCTTCCGGAGTAGGGGTTAGCAAACAGAAACAAACCATGGCAATCGAGATTGAGCCCTTCACTGAAAGCAGTTCCGAGCCATTGGTAACACCTGCGGGGGAGACGGAGGAGATTGAGTTGATCCTCGGGAAGGCGGACAAGACAGTGAAAATTGGTTTGGGTCTACCAGAGCCTCTTCGGACAAATCTTATGGAACTCCTTCGTTGCTATGCGGACATTTTTGCATGGGAACCGCAGGACATGCCGGGGATTAGCAGAAAGGTCGCTGAGCACCGATTGGAGGTAGACCCCTCAAAGAAGCCTGTTCGGCAAAAGAGACGGGTCTTTGCACCTGAGCGCCAAAAGATAATTGACGAAGAGATCGCCAAGCTGATGGCCGCTGATTTTATTTTTGAAATCGACTACCCACAGTGGATGGCCAATGTAGTATTGGTGCAGAAGCAGAACCAGAAATGGCGAGTTTGTATCGACTACACTGACCTAAATAAAGCTTGTCCGAAGGACTTTTATCCTTTGCCCCATATTGATCAACTTATTGACGTAACTTCGGGATATGCCCTACTAAGCTTTATGGATGCTTTTTCAGGTTATCATCAAATATCTATGCGCAAGGAGGATATCCCGAAGACAGCGTTCATTACACACCGTTCAGTATACGCATATAAGAAGATGACCTTTGGCCTTATCAATGCTGGAGCTACCTACCAAAGAATGATGAATTTTATCTTCCACAAGCAGCTGGGGAAGAATATGGAGGTTTATGTGGACGACATGATCGTGAAAAGCATGCAGGTTCAAAAACATTTGGATGATCTGGAGGAATGTTTCCAGACTGTCCGACATCACAGATTGAGGCTCAACCCTGCAAAATGTACCTTCGGCCTCGGTGCGGGAAAGTTCTTGGGATATCTGGTCAGTCAGAGGGGCATCGAAGCCAATCCAGAAAAAATTCAAGCCGTCCTTGACATGAAGACTCCTCAGTCATTTAAAGACGTCCAACGTCTGACCGGTAGGATTGCAGCCCTAAGGAGGTTTATGTCCAAATCTGCGGAGAGGTGTCTACCATTCTTCGACACACTGAGGGGGCCGAAGAATGCGAAGACTTTCCAATGGACTTCGCCCTGTGAAGAAGCCTTCCAAGGCATAAAGACCTATCTGTCCTCTGCTCCTCTATTGGTAAAACCTACCCCAAAAGAGACCTTGTATCTCTACCTGGCAGCGAGTTCCTTAGCCGTTGGAGCGGTGCTGATTCGGGAGATCAGTGGAAAGCAGCACCCGGTCTATTACGTCAGTCACGTCCTGCGGGACGCCGAAACCAGGTATCCAAATATTGAAAAAATTGCCTTTGCTTTAGTAGTTGCTAGCCGAAAGCTTCGGCAGTACTTTCAGGGTAGGCTCTTGATCGTCTACACAGATCAACCACTGAAGAAGGTAATGGGTAAGCCAGAGGTTTCGGGGAGATTGGCAGCATGGACCATGGAATTATCCCAGTTTTTCCTTGAATACCATCCCCGAACCGCTATCAAGGGACAAGCTTTGGCCGATTTTGTGGTAGAATGTTCCTTCACCGAAGCAGATGCCGAGTTACCAGAAGCTGGAACATATCTGATCGAACTGTTACAATCCTTCAACACGGTCAGAATACTTGGACGCTGTATGTAGATGGGTCTTCCACAGTAAATGTCAGTGGAGCAGGGATTATTCTGACCAGTCCGGAGGGGTTCAAGGTACAACAAGCTATTAGATTTGGGTTTAAGGCGACTAACAACGAGGCCGAGTATGAGGCAGTGTTAGCTGGGGTTCAGCTGGCGAAGAGTCTAGAAGTCCAGAAACTGATTATTTATAGTGACTCTCAGTTGGTCGTCAAGCAGTTATCGGGAGAATATGAAGCCCGGGGAACGAGGATGATCAGGTATTTGGCAGAGTTGAAAGACAGACTCCGATACTTTGCTTTTCACGAATTTCAAGGCATAGAGCGTAACGATAATTCCATTCTCGATGCCTTATCAAAGTTAGCCACTACAGATGCTATCGTTTTCAATGGGTCAGTCTATCTGGAGGTCTTACAGCAGCCGAGTGTTCAACATGACTCGGTGATGTGTATCGAGCGATCTGACTGCTGGATGACTCCCTACATCAATTATTTGGCAGATGGCGTCCTTCCTTCGGATCAGATGTTAGCAAAAAAGGTCAAATACAAAAGTGCCAACTTCGTTCTTATTGACGGGGATCTTTATCGGCGGGCATTTTCGTCACCATTATTGAAATGTCTGGTCCCGTCCGAAGCAGAGTACGCCCTTCGGGAAGTTCATGAAGGCATCTGCGGTGATCACATGGCGGCTAAGTCGCTGGCATACAAAGTTCTTCGGCAGGGGTACTACTGGCCAACGATCTTCAAGGAAGCTACGGAATACGTGAAAAAATGTGATAAATGTCAGCTCAACAGTCCGATCCCACATCAGCCACCGGAAGAGCTATACTCGATTCTATCTCCTATACCCTTCGCTGTCTGGGGGGTTGATATATTGGGTCCGTTACCGAAGGCTAAAGGGCAGGTCAGCTTCGTCATCGTCGCCATTGATTATATGACCAAATGGGTCGAGGCGAAACCACTTCGGCTGATAACGGAGCAGGAGTGTCTGAAATTTATGAAAGAATCCGTGGTGTTTCGCTTCGGGATCCCTCAAGTGGTGATATCAGACAACGGACGCCAGTTTTTGGGATCAAAATTTGAAGGCTTTCTGAAGGAACTGGGAGTCCAGCACAGGAAGACTTCAGTGGCTCATCCACAGTCAAATGGGCAGGTTGAGGTGTCTAACAGAACACTTCTAAACGGGATCAAGCGCAGATTGGACGAAGCCAAAGGAAGATGGCCGGAAGAGCTGCTCAGCGTATTGTGGGCTTATAGGACTACACCGAGGACAACAACAGGAGACTCGCCCTTCAGACTGGCCTATGGCACTGATGCCTTAGTCCCAGTTGAGATTGGATCTCTAAGTCTTCGAGTTAGTCAGTTCAGAGAGATCTACAATGACGAGGGACTAAAGGCCAACTTGGACCTGTTAGAAGAAGTCAGAGAAGTAGCTTTGATTAAACTTGCAGCCTACCAAAGGAGAGTTGCCAAGCATTACAACAAAGGGGTAAAGCCCCGAAGATTTGAGGTGGGAGACCTCGTTCTCAGAGAGGCCGAAGCATCTACACCGCAGAACACGGGGAAGTTGATGCCAAACTGGAAAGGACCGTACGAAGTGGCTGAAGTACCAAAGCCCGGGACGTATCGATTGAAGGCATTGGATGGATCCAAAATTAAGAACACGTGGCACGTAGGCAGGCTCCGAAAGTACTTTCAATAGAAACTAAGTCAGTCCACTGGGAGTCTGTACATAACCGTTCATCATCAATAAAAAGTCACTTTTTTCACAACTGATCTTCACATTTGTCCTGAGGTCACAGTGGAGAAAGGAGGTATGGTAGGACTCGCTGGCCATTCGATGATAGCCAATTTATTTGATACCCCGCGTGGTAGTCAAATCCTGGATCCTATATTGTTTTTTACCAAGGGTGGTAAAATCAATGGTCACCGAAGTAAAGAGGTATGGTAGGACTCGCTGGCCATTCGATGGCAGCCAATTTATTTGATACCCCGCATGGTAGTCGAATCCTGGATCCTATATTATTTTTTACCAAGGGTGGTAAAATCAATGGTCACCGAAGTATGGAGGTATGGTAGGACTCGCTGGCCATTCGATGGCAGCCAATTTATTTGATACCCCGCGTGGTAGTCAAATCCTGGATCCTATATTATTTTTTACCAAGGGTGGTAAAATCAATGGTCACCGAAGTATGGAGGTATGGTAGGACTTGCTGACCAGTCGATGGTAGCCTCTTCGGTAGGTGGTCCTTATGACTTCGTCAGGCCCTTCACGGCATTTACCTCACACTTTGGTAACGAATAAATATTCTTTTCCTTTATCATTATTACCAAATTTTTTCTAAGTGTTGAGTTCGGAAGACCACTTTCTTTAACTTCATCTTACCTGTTATACGACTCACCTAATTGTTGATTGACAGTTTAAAGTTAAAACCACGAAGAAGCTTGTACATTTTTCAAGAGTGAATCAATATTGAAGCGTTGATAAACAGTAAATACATCGAAGTCACAAGGAATAATGTTGATATTTTATTTATATAATATTGTTTACAAAAAGGTAGAAGCTTTACAAAGATCCTACAGCTAAGGGAAAGAGAACCATCTTTAGGGATCGGCTTCGTCGTTCGAAGAGTCCAGAATGGTCGGGTCAACCTCGGCAGCGACAAGTCTTGCCTTGTCTTTGCCTCGACATTCATCGTATCCATCCGAGAACATTTGGACGATCTCCTCGTTCAACTCGGCAGATTTTCGGTATTCTTGTTGAACTTCTCTCCGAAGATCTCCGGTTAGAGGAGGACCCAAATCCCTTAAAGCCCGAAGTTCACGGAGCTCTTCTTCGAGCTTTGCCCGCTCCTTCAGATGTCTCAAATCCCTGGCCTCAAGATCATGTACTTGTACAGCCAAGCTCTTATTGGTCTTCACCATCGTTTCGTTCTTCCCAACAAGGACCTCGTTCCGGCGAACCAGGTCTATGTTCGTAGTAACGGTCAGTTGGTGGGTGGCCTCGGCTATCTCCAGCTTCTCTTTTAGGTTATTTACATCCTTCTGGAGGCCTTCATTATTGAGCAGAGTGGTACCATGGGCCCTTCTCTCTCTCTCCAGAGCCGAAGCCAGAATGGCCTTCTCTCACCTAGCTGCATCTTCTTCAGCTTCGGACTCTTTGTATCGGGGAAGAAGCCTCCCGAAGACAGCATTGGCCTACAGACATTCAAAGATAACCGGTAAATTATTAGAAGGAACAAATAATCTCCGAATATTTCAAATTGAACAAACCCACCTTGGCCTGGTAACTCATGCCTTCTTCGATTAAATCCCTTATTGAGCTGTTCCCGAACCAGTGGTCATCAGTCTCCCGGACAAAGGATTCGAACAGCTGGAACGGGAAGTTGGCATTAAACTCCGGCCATATGGTGGGAGAAGATGCGGCTTCTCACCCGAAGGCGGAAGGAGAAGATCTTGTTGAAAAGGGGATTGATGGTTCGGGGGGCGGTGGCGGTTGATCTTCGGAAGGTTGCTTCCTTTTTCGAGACAGATGTGGAGACTCGGTTGGGTCTTCGAGCTCGTCTTCGGAAACGTGGATAGGGATAATGATAGGAGGATCGACCGCAGCAGGAGGAACCCGAAGCTCATCGGCGGACAGAGGAACCACTTTGGTCTTTCTCTTTTTGATCCGAAGAGCTTGCATCCGCTCGTTAGCAGGCATGTCGATCAGACTCGCTGCAGAAGCAGGCTGAGATCCTTGAAGATTTGTCCGGACTTTCCGAACAGCCCTCTTCTTCTGACGAGGTCGGCTAAGTTCCTCCGCAGTTTCTGATCCATGGAGGACTTCCTCGTCAGGGGTTTCCGAAGCAGGAGGTCCTTCCTGTGGGGTGTCGGTGAGGGATGATGACGATTTACCCGAAAGGAATTTATCCAATTCCCTTCGGTCGATCGATGTTGGCTTTATCAAGGACAATTTATGGTCATATAACCATGCTTGTTTGCTCAGGAGTCCGAAGCTCCACTCCTTCAAGGGAATCTTTTCGAGAATACTCGCCATTTCTTTGACACGCTCCTCTGGAATGTCCCCGAAGTCCGCAGAAATCCGCTCAGAGGTGGTCCATTCCGGGATAGACGGAAGTTCAGGCCCCTTCATGAAAAACCATTCTCTGTGCCAACCCCTGTTGCTCGAAGGAGTATCCATCAAAGATCGCTTCTCGAACTTGGCGTTGGGCTTGGGGGACTGTTTGCTCAGCACTTTGAAACCCCGTTCCCGAGACTTCCCAGCAGAGAAGAGAGTAAAAAAAGAATCAACTGTTGGGGGTATCCCCAACTCATAACAGAACGCTATGAAGGCCAGGATATGGATGTATGAATTCGGCACCAGTTGGGCGAATCCCACTCTGATAAATCCCAGCAGGGTAACAAGGAAGGAGTGAAGAGGGAATCTGACTCCCTTCTCTAGAACAGTCACCGGTACGGCAGTCCACCCGTCCGGTCGTTGGTACATCCGTTCATGCAGTGCCGGAGCCCTCACCAGGTGGGTGTCCGGAATCTGGTATCGACTTCTGATGGCACGCCGCTCGGTCTCGGTGATGATGGAGGGAGTATTGGCGTGAGGGTATTGTTCTTCACTCTCAAAGAACTCGGGGGGGCTGGGTAGGAGGTTTGAAGAGGTCCCCGCAGGGTTAGCCATGATTTGGGGGTTAGGGTTTGGAACTGACTCAGTAGGGTTGTGAGGAGGAGTGATGGAAATCGGAACAGCAAGGATAGGGGTGGAGTTGTCGGAATCTTGAGCCGCCATTGTTACTGAGATCTTGTAGGAGAGAAGGAAATCGGAGAGGAAGAGAAAGTACTGTATATCAAATTCAAATTAAGCTGGTAAAGTCGTCAAATTGGGGAAAATGGGTTTTTATAGCGGTCTTTTCAAATTTTGCACGAAAATCGGGGGCGGCTCATCAATTTGACAGTCATCATTACGAATTTGAAAGGATACGTCCGGGTTAATCTTCAGATATTGGGCCCTTTGGACTTTCCTTTTGGACTGTTTTCGCCCTTCACCAGGTGGACATTGGTAGGTTACTTTTGGGGCCTATGTCAACCCTGTTGGGTCTCATGACCTCTTGGGCCGCTTATAGTTCTTTATTGAATATTCTATTTAATAAAAAACTAGGGGACAATGTTGGGTCCCGATATTTCCTCTACTGGGCTGGACGGATTGGGCCTCCCCATTTACTTAGCCTAGTGGACCTTTACTATTAAGGCTTCTAGCCATTGGGCTTAACCTTTACCCTGTCTTTATTGTCTCTCCTTAAACATTGGGCTGTATCAAGCGGTCGGTCCATAAAATCTTTTAATATCTAAGACTTTGACTGGTAATGATGAAAAAGGAGAGCAGTTGACCAAAAGTCTGCAGATCATTAATGTGGATGAGATTTTTTCCGGCCGGCGGCAAAAACAGTAGAAAAAAGGTGACAACCTGCATGCACACGGCTAAGACCATAGAGAAGCAGGGGGCTGTGTCAGATCGTGGTTGGTGGCACAAAAAACCGAGTATGAGAGTATAACCTAGAAGGGGGGCTCCTAACAAAAGGTACGCATACACTTTCCGTCTAGCTCAAGACACTAGACATTTTTTTACATCCTCCATTGTTAAACCTTGAACACCTGTATTGACTCTCACGCCGGAGCTATCTCCCGACGGTCCAGCCGTCAAGCTTTTTGGTGTTGATCGTGTTTACTGTGCAGGATTAAGACGTCTTACGTGATTAGGACGTCATCAAAGATCTTGGCGTTAACACACCCCAAAGTTTCATTATCTATATATCCCTCAAAGAACTTTCAACAATTAGACTACTAAGTTCTAATTACTGTACTTGTAGAGATATTATTAAAGTTGAGCCATTCTGCTTAATTTTGGTGGCACGTGTTATATGGGAAGAGAAAGTTATATGTTCTCTTTAATACTTGATACTAAGCAAATAAATTGAGAAGAAAATAATAAAAGATAAAAATATAACCAATTTTTTTTAATCATTAAAATATACAAAGAAAGAAAGAGAATGAAGTGGGAAGCTAAACTTATGATTAAGTAGAATTTAAGTAAATTAATTTGAAACGAATGAGAAGAAGTAAAGAGTTATTTTCCTTGTGGAGTAGGTGTGCATTCTATGTGTTTGTTAGTAAGTTTGAAGTTTTAAACGCGTTTAAGAATTTTATTTGTCTATAAGTATCTTATTTTAAGCATAATTTATATATTTAAGTTATAAACGTAGCTTTTAAAGCTCAAAGTCATCTTGCCCTTTTTGATTCAATGATCAAACGTATTAAATGTTACTATTGCACGTTAAAACTCTGCTAACCAAATATATCCTATATTTTCAAACTCCCACATATATATAATCTTAAAATTATACTAGCATAGAAAAGCTTAGTGATGAGTTTTAAAAATCTCACTCCATCGTGCCCAAGATCCCCTACAATGGTTCTCATGACAATAAGGAAAATTGGACAGAAAATTTGGATCGAAAAAACAAAATAAATTTGTTCTCGCGAATAAATAAATTGTATTATATCCATTTATTTGCGGGAACAAATTTATTTTATTCTTTCGGTCCAATTTTCATGTCCGCGTAAAAATTAGTATTCTCATGAATGCCGAATTCTAAACTCTACTTGATGATTATGCAGGAGAGAGACATTTAAAGCCATAAAGGTGGCCTAAAGAAATGTTCAACAATCCAAGTAACTTTATAATAGAGTGGAGGTCATTGAAATAACTCTGGCTGCTTCTTTTTGAAACAATATAGCTTTAAATATATCTTATTTTGTGGACCATTTTAATGTTTATCAAGAGATTCATTCCCCCTGGATAAAGGGTTAGAATTGCAGCTATCAAGTGGCCCAAAGAAAATGACCCTGATAGTCCAAATTAACTAATTGGAGCTAGGCTAGGCTACCTAGGCAGAAAGAAATTCAGAAACATGCAATTTATATTACTGAAGACCATGCAAGAGCTCTTGAGAAAATGGTAGGTTGGATTAAAAGAATATAATGAAATAAAAAAAAAAAAAAATTGTGATATTTACCTCAAGCGCATGTTAATTTAGTTCTTGATGCTGGTAGTTGTGATAGGATAATATAATTATCACATTCATCCATTCTATTGTGTTAAGTCTAGATACAAAGAAATCTAAAAAGAGAGTTGAATAGATCATTTAAAATATCTTTGTAAAGTCTTACCAAATAATTTAATCACTCAGATTATATTGTAGCGGAATTAGTTTATTTATAAACCCCTTCAAGATAATGAAGAATGCTTGGTTAAGAGTTTAGCTAGTGAAATATAAAGTGAAACCACAAAGTAAGTAATGAAAATGGAGACAGAATATGTAAATGATACAAAAATTTTAAGAGGTTTGGAGCACAAAGATCTTATAGTTTTTTCTTCTATTCCGAGAGTAGGGATGATCCACTAAAGATAAAAGTTACACAAAGTATAAATTCACAAAATACTTTTATAACAGTTAACACTAAGAAACTTTAAGTCACAAAGACTTGTGGTTCTAATCACTAAGATCAGAAGGTGTGTGTAATGAAGTTAGTTGAGGTTCTGCTAAGTGTCTATATAAGCTCTGTAATCGAATGACTTAGTAGCATAAGTTTATATCTAAGATTGTAGAGTGAACATTGAAGAACTTTTCTTTTCTTAAAGAGCTTAGATTAATCTTTCAGTAGTACTTATCTAACGTTGTAGATGTAATCATTTTATAGCTCTTCTTTGAAATATGTCTGTTAGATTATTTGACTTCGTTTAGTGACTTGGTAAAGTGACCATGATATACGTACAAGAATCAACTATCTCATAGTCACTTTGACCGTCTTCTAGCTTAATGACTTAGAGTTCACTTGCAAGTTTTCTAACAACACGATCTTCAATGAAGCATGAACAAAACGATCTCTGAGTACATGTAATCAAGTTCCTATACATGAGCTCTACGATTAACACAAAATTTAGATCTAGCTAACATGTTAAATCCATAACTAAGTTATTTTACATCAATTTGCAATGAGTAAAATGCAATAACTAAGACTAAAAAATTGGCTTTCATCAAAATTCGAACTCAAAACGTAAACCTCACAGCATTAAACATCTGCCCAACTGAGATACATTGTGCAACCATAAATTAAACAACATAAATTTTATTTATACTAGATTATCCATTTAAACCAAAAAAAAAAAGATATAAATAAGTGGGTAAACCCTTCTTTCCTCGATAAATACTTTAGACAAATGAGTGATCAACTTTGAAGTCTAAGCCAACAAAATGAACTAGTTTACCTCATTAATTTTAAATTTTAAAAAAATTAGGTTGTTTATAATATTAGTTTATAATTAATGCTTCTTATTCTCAGTGTCATAATATAAATACGAGAGTAGTCACTAGATCCGGAGACAATGGAGTGCCCTCCTTTCTTCAACTTATTTTTTCCGAATACTATTATTTACAATAATTATAGTCGTATTGTTAAAAAATTGAATAAATATATATTAATTTTAATTAAATTTGAGACTTCGTAAATTAAGTTAAATAGATATTTTTAATATATTATGACTACTCTCGTATTCATATTATGACACTGGGAATAAGAAGCATTAATTATAAACTAATATTATAAAAAAACTTAAAATTTTTTAAATTTAAAATTAATGAGGTAAACTCGTCCCTTTTATTGGCTCAGACTCACTTCTTTATCTAAAGTATTAATCAAGCAAAGAAAGGTTTACCCACTTATTTATCTTCTTTTTTTTGGTTTAAATGGACAAGTTTGTATAAATAAAATTTATGTTGTTGCATTTATAGTTGCATAATGTAGCTCAGTTAGGCAATTGTTTAGTGCTATGAGGTTGAGGTCTTGAGTTTGAATATTGATGGAAGTGAATTTTTTAGTCTTAGTTTGACTTACTTACATGTCATCATTGCCACATAGAACAATCAATGCCTAATTGTCACATAAAAGTTTGTTATCCAAATTATTTTTATAGTAGAGGGCTTCTTTTGCATTTACCAATAAAAAGGGGTATAATATCCAAATATACTAAGAGTACAATAATCATTTTTGCATTTTACTCATTTGCAATCTTTACAAAGACTATACAAATTAAATTATATATTTTTACAAATATACATTAGATCATTATCAAATCTGTCAGGAATAAGCATGTGAATGATATTCCTATTTATATATAATTTGTTTATAATATACATGAATGAATATGTAAGTATGCTTGCATTAAGAAAAGCTGTAAAGTCCTTTGATAGATAATCGGAACATATATACAAGGACTTAGAATGAATTGATCAAATATGTTAGGTTGATCCTACATAAGCAAAACAGCTTTGTAAAGTCCTTAGAAAGAAATGATGTACAAGGACTATAAATATAAAAAGATCAAGCTTGTCAGGTTGATCTTATAATGTAATAGATAGGCTTGTCTGATCGTCGAGCACTGCACCAAAAATCGTAGTCTGCCAGGAGAGTCAAGGAAAACTCGAGAGCTATCGAGGCAGAATCATAGTCTACAAGATAGTAGATCTCGGAGTTCGTAGACTGCCAGGAGAGACGAGGAAGGATCGTAGTGTGTCGAGAAGAACTTCCTCGGAGTCATAGTTTGCCGAGAAAGTCATGTTCAGAATCGTAGAGACAGCCTGTCTACGAGTCGACCGAGCATCTGCTGAAGCCAAGTCAAGAATCGTAAACCACACTCGGAGTCGTAGAGTCTACTGATCACATCAGAGGCAGAGATTGTAGTCGGGTAAGATCAGATGAAGACAACGAGCATAAAGATAGAAATCGTAGAGTGTCAAGATCTGATCTCGGAGTCGTAGTGTCTGCACAACCCAAGCTTAATCGTAGAGTGCAGAACTAAGGCTTCAACAGATGTGTTCACAATGCCAAGGCAAAATTGTAGAGCAAACACGATTCTCAATAAATGAGCACTCCCAGAATATCCAAAGTATGAAGCCTCTGGTCTAAGCTGCAAAGATACATCCCACCCAAAGGAAACTAGAGAGCACTCGACGAATGGCATACAAGCTAACAAAAGAACTAAGCACCAACCCAATCAACATCCAGATTGAGTGGTGAAGCCATTCAAGATAAAATCTTCCAAAAGTTGATCAGAAGAAGACTTCAGTTACTGACTAAGGAAAGTCAGCAAGTGCAGTAGCTGTCAAGTAAACAGAAGACAACGATCTTGGAAGTAACCAGGATCGTAGTGTTTGCCAAACAAAGAAGGAACTGATGGAGTGTACTCAAAGATAATGGTCAGCCTATGAAGAACAAGGCTAAAGTGATTAAGCATTGTGTCAGTCCATTAATGATAAGTGAACGGGAGATCACAAGGAGAAAGCGAGCTTGACACGCCACAAATCTGAAGTGTCTTGCTATTCAGAAGGGGCCAGAACAAAGAGTCAAGCCATCAGTACCTAAGAGCAGTCGAGGCAAACAAAAGTGGTGAAGCACTGTACAATAGAAGGAAGAAGTGTTCTACATTAAAGATCCAATAAACACTCTTCAAGATCGTAGTGTTGTCTCTACTTGTCAATACACAACATTCAACAAGACTCTACGATCAGGTCCAAGAAGATATGCATCAGACTCGTAGAGTTCGGTCATCCGAAGGTTGAAGCATTGGCAACAGTTCAATCTGCAGATTGATATTCGGATAGAGCTTATTGAGAGCATTGATGCAAAAGGACAACCTCCGATCAAGAAATCAGAAGGAGAAAATAAAGTTGACTACCTGCCCAAGATATCAAAGTGACATCTCTGGCAGGGTAGGTGAAACAGTAGACTGATGTGTTAGTAAAGTCATAAAGGAGTTGTCACGTCACATCAAGCAGTCTACACCAAATAACTCGAGATCTGCGAAGCAATTCAAATAGCTTTCAACGGCTATATACCAACAGGAAGATTGGGAAGGAGTATAAATAAGCCAGAGCTTCAACGATGATGAGTTGCTGATGATTGCTATGTTGCAGAATCGTTGAGCTGTTGAAATGCTAATGTTGAATCTACGAGTTCCACCAGAGCTTTACATGAACAAGTCTCAGTGACAGTGAGAGTACGAAGGTGGAAGTGAAGCAACCTTGAGGAAGGACTTGAACATACTAAAGCTTCACTCAACAAAGATAAGAATGCCACTGAAGATGGCAGCTAAGCTGAGAGCCGAGAAGGACAAGAAGATAGCATTCAGAAGAGTGACAAAGCATAAAGAAGATTCGGAGAGCCACCTACGAATCACCATGAACTTAAAGCTAAACCAGAACAAGTGCAGAACTATGTCTGCCAATCAGTCAAGAAGGGTTCAGAGAATGGTGATGGTGCACATATGACATTGTATGAAGATGAGCAGAACAGAATGAAGATCAGCTGTACCAAAGAAGATGTGGTCCAGACTCGAAGCATAATGCAAAGAGGACCACACCAAGCTGCTAAGTACAAAAGATGTTCAAGCTTAAAGACATCTTGACAGCTTAGTACCAACAACAATAACAAGAAGCCAGGGCCTGAGGGGTCCTTGTCCGGATGGACTAAATGAAGTTCTAAGCCTGCTGGGCTTGAAGAGTTCCTAGGTAACTATAGAAGTTCCAAGGCTACTGGCCTTGAAGAGTTCTTAGTGAATTGAAGTTCCAAGGCTGCTGGCCTTGAAGGAATCTTAGTGATTCAGGGTGCTGCCCTTCCTTAGTGGAAATCCTGCTAGTTGAAAGCAGAAGAGTGGATTAGGAGCTTGAGTCTCTGAACCACTTAAAATCCCTTGTGTCTATTACTTTATGTCATTTACATTATGTACTTAACTGCTATAACTGCTATGTATGTATTAACTGCTTACCACTGAACTAACTCTAAGAACAATGTATGTATGATTATGAATATATCAATGAATGGGATCTTTTACTTATTCCGTTGTACTTGAAAAGATTCTTATGTTTATCATATGCTAATTTATTAGCAATACAAAATAAACGAGTAAAGTATTTGAAATTAAAAAGGATCTATTCAACCCCCCTTCTAGATCTATTGTGTGCCTACTGAGAACTAACAATTGGTATCAGAGCAGGTTCTCATGCTATATTCAAAAGCTAATCGCTTTGAGTCTGATCCTAAGCACAAACATTGTTCTAAACTTAGTTTAGTAGTAAGTCACTTGTAAATGCAGATGAGCTCACACGTTGGAAATATTGTGTACAGGTAGATGTGTATATACACCTGAAGCTGCTTAGATTGGTCCATGCTCTTAAATGCCATTACAACAAGACCAATCCATGGCCGCAGTCAATCTTGTAGTCTGAAGACCAGGCTAGGAAGCTCAAGAGACATCAACAACAAAGAGTGAAACATCCACCAGCCTGAAAGATGAAAAGGCCATACATGCTAAGAGATACTTATCTAGAGAAGAAAGAAGAACTTCTCAAATATGTATTTGGGCCAACCAACAGTTGGATGTGAACCTTGTGAACTCAAGGATGTCAGAGAACTAAAGATGCTAAGATGCTTTTAGCTTACATCTTCAAAACCACGACTAATTGATTGAAGGACAACTGGAGCAATAAGCTGTCAGGAACAAATGGAAAACTATGCACATCAATGCCTAAACTCAGTATATCTAAGTTAAATGACTGTTAAGAAACTGACAGTAAAAAGGTATGGTTCCTCACTAATATAATTGTGTACATCATGTTGCACCTCCTTATGCACTATAATAATATTCTATCAATAGACCATACTCTACCTAAAAAGGTGAAGAGAGCAAGTACACTGCTTTCTCTCCATCCAAGTTTTAGGTTGAAGATTACATCTTGAAAGAAGTCTGAAATAGGCCATAAGCATATCATGATTTAATTAATCTTAAGTGGAGTAATCTTTGCTGATGGGTTAGTATGTATGTACAAACCTATGTTCTAGGTTTTTAATAACATATAGAGTATGATCAGTTCTATAAGAATATCTTGAAGATTCGTAAAAATTGATCACCTCCATGAATCAACCAGATATAAATATGTGATAGTGTTGATTCTCACTCTGTGAACATAACCAAGCAAATGATGAAACCATCAAAGAAAAAGAGTGTGTTATTTAAATAGTTAATCTTACACACACTCATCATCATGCATCTTAAAATATAATATCTATTGGATGTATGCATGAATATGATTGTTGGTGATCAATATGATGAAAATCCAAACATATAAGGAACAAGAATTTTGAAAACTAACCTAGCAAGACCCATTTAACTATAGGTACCAAAAATAAAAATGTATCTAACCTGCAGGTACTTGGTCTATCTGACCACACTAAGGAATGCTGAAGCAGAAGATCTCAGTCAAGAAGATCCAACCAGCAGAAGGCTTAAGACTGTTCAGAAATGATTCTGATAAAATTCCTATATGTCAAAGCCTGTCCTTAAAGACCTGCTGAGCTAACATGAATGAAGCTCACATAGTTGCTGATCTTAATATGGAAGCAGGCCATTCAGCCTAAGATAAAAAGAGTCTTATATGCTCAATCATGCAAAACATGTCATATGAGAAGAATCCTCAAGGAAGTTCACATCAGAGGATCATCAAGCATTAATGATGAAGTACTCAGTACGGAAGCAAAACTCCACAAGTACACACTGACAAGGAAGACTATGTTCGTAGTACTGTCAAAGGATCGTAGAATGATCAACTCTGAAGATTTTTATTTCTATGATACAAGAAGATTTAATGACTTCAGCAAGAATGAGATATGCAAGGCTGCCTTCTGATACACATAAAGAAGATGAACTCATGTCTCTTTGAGAAGACAGTATCAACTATGGGGAAGCAGTGATCTGCAAACAGAACATCAGCTCTAGAGTATCAGAAATACACTACGAAGCAATATACCAGTTACAAAGTCCCAAAACTTTATGGCTGATGAACTAAATGAAGATTCATAGTCAATAGGAATGTCTCAAAACGTACTATTGATAACCTTGTCAGCCACCCAACTCAAAATCGTGAAGCGCCTACGATCAACCATCTGATCACAGAGTAAGAGCAGGAGGACACCACGATTACAACCAATGCGAATGTCTAAAACTGGTAGAGGAACTCCCCAGCAGAAAAGGTTAAATGAGATATCAGTGCAAATCATATCTAAAGTTTTTCATCTGGAAAGTGCCTCAGGGACAAACCTGACCCTGAGTCCATTCTAAGAGGTTGGCCCTTCCTGAGCTACCTTAACCTAGAAAGAATGCTTAGTAAAGTTCATCTCAAGGACCAAGACAGTCAACGATCGTAGAGTAGAGGTTGAAGAGAACTCCACGATCGTAGTGCAACCTCAGTGATCGTAGAAGCAGACTCGACGATCGCAGTCTAACCAGAGGATACACTAGCTTATGAGGAGCTCTGAAAAACTAAACTAATGCTCAACTATTCAGATCATGAGAAAATAAGATCGAATATTGGTTGGAAAGATGTCCTGCAAACTCATCTCAGAAATAGAATGCTCAATCCCACATAAAGTACATTAGTGGTTAAGCTATGCAGTTTCAAGATAAGGATTAGTGTCAAACCATCCACTGTAGCATCTCTCAAGAGAAGATTGTTAGCTCCCAATAAGCACACAATAGATCTAGAAGGGGGGGTTGAATAGATCCTTTTTAAGTTCAAATACTTTTCTCGTTTATTTTGTATTGCTAATGATTTAGCATATGACAAACATAAGAATCTTTTCAAGCACAGAGGAATAAGTAAAAGATCTCCTTCATTGATATATTCATAATCAAACATACATTGTTCTTAGAGTTAGTTCAGTGGTAAGCAGTTAATACATACATAGCATTTATAGCAGTTAAGTGTATAATATAAATGACATAAAGTAAAAGACACAAAGGATTTTAAGTGGTTCAGAGACTCAAGCTCCTAATCCACTCTTTGTGATGCCCCCAAATTCTGACCTCCACTAGGTCACCCAAATTCGGTTCATCACGTTCGCATGGTAAAACCATAATAACTAGAATAACGCATACACAATGGAAAATCTACTTTAGAATAATATACAATGATTTATTATAATTATTCTCCCAAGTCTCGCAACCTACAGTGCTTAATAGATTACATAATAATATCGAATAAAGACTTATTACATAATCCTATATAAGCTTAAACATAGTCTGGAAATAGTCTTAAAACAATATAATGGATTAAACATAAAAATGGACAAGCTAGTTGGTAGCCTTGCCCTTGCCCTTGTCTGCTCCAGAGACACCTCCTTGTACTTCCTTGATTGAAAGGTTTTAAATAAGCAAGGATGAGCACAAATTTTCCAGCAAGTAATATACAACAAGGGATAAGATATAATATCATAAGGTTTGAAATATCGAAGTGCCATTTCTAGGGTAGTTCAAAGTTTCAGAATAACATCACGGATAAGGAATATCAATAATTCTTAGAATAAGAATGACAATTCAATATAAATCAACAGATATATATGAATTCAACGACTAACAATGTATCTAACTGGATAAGCAATGTATACTGAGCAGTCACTAATGACTATTGAACTTCCACTAGAGTTATCAATATTAAATTGATAGCCCAAAATATCAAGTACTATAGATGATCAGTCTACAATACTTTACGTTATGCATAACACCACAGTAATAATATACTCATGTGTTGGGATTTTCAACAACATACAATCCCCTTACCATAAGGGTTGTCCAACTCAGTTTTCAAGATTTTTGCACCAATCAATTGGTTTGGACAATTTTATAAATATGTGAAATTTAAATAGGCACACTTAGAAGGGGGGGGGGTTAAATAAGTGTATGCACCAACTATGTCCAATTTTTATTTCTTATCAAAATGTCCTTTGGATGTTTAATGCAGCAAGCTGGATTACCAAATAAGGACATTATTAAGTTAACCAGTTTTACTGATATGTATAGAATGCAGGCTGTTGGATAAATAACAAGATATTCAAGCACATAAAGCAATCACATAAACACCAGAATTTTTACGTGGTTCAACTACTACCCTCTAGAATAGTAGCCTAATCCACGTCCAATACCAACTAGTATTGGAGACTCACTTTTATTAAACTCTTTCAATTACAATACAAGTTCTAGCAATTTGAACACCTTTGTTCCCTGTGCACCTATGCACTCTTAAGCACATATGCTTCCCTTAAACTTGACTGTAATAATTTACTAATTCAAAACAGAATTATATGTAATATTGATTGAGATAGAAAGAGTAAAATACATACTAGAGGTCTAATGATCAAGCAATATATTACTCACCAACTCAAGGCTTTAGTATGGAATGAAATGATATGCAAGAAGAATATTACAAGAATATATTCTATATGTTCTTCGTAGCTGCAACTCTGTTCTTAATGCAATCAATGTCTGTCTCAGTGAAAAACAATTTCGTAGCTTGTATGCTATATCCTGCTGTGTATATTTTTCGTGTCTGAATATGTTAACGAGTTCTGTTTATATAGACCTCTCGAGAATATTTCTGTTGCACAGATTTGATGCTGTAATATGCATGTTTAAAACCACTTAGCACAAATCTTGCAGTCTATGTCAATCATGATACACTCAGCTTGATTTCCATTTCCATTATCTGAGATAACACACTGTCAATATTTTTAAGACTAATTGATTTAGGTCTGTCCCAATTTCTAAAAAGTCAGAAATCAACACTTTACATTACCATACACATTTACAAGCAAGTTTCCATATTTCTCAATATATATTGGACAGTTAGACCCAACCAATTAGATTTCCCAAATCATGGCTCATGATTCCTGTACCTGATAAGTAGGTTTTATACCTACTTATTCGGTATTTTTTACTTGAATTAGTTACTTATATTCATGTGTCTTAGTTACTTTTCATGTATTTTGTGTTCATTTTGTAGGTTATACGTTTGGAAGTGGTGTGAGCGACTATTGGTAAGGAAAAGCAAGGAAAATGCAAAGAAAAGTAATCCGAACATCATTTGGGTTTTCATGTTCATTTCATGTTCTTGGCTTGGAACTTAGACTATATTGTAGAGCTTCTTCTCAGCTTTTTGAAACATCTTGAATCATTCCAATCGGAGTTCGGATGAAAGAGTTATGGCATTTCTACCAACGGACGTCGTTGAACTTCATTGTTTTGGGTGGCCATTTGCATAGCAGTCACTTCCAGTCCCGTTTCGACCTTCATCCGTTCGTTATTTCTCAAAACTCAAAGAATGAAAGTTGTAGAGCTCGTCGATAGCTTCGATTTGATAGGTGGCAGGCCCCATAACTCCTTCCAGATCAAAAGTTATGGTCATTTTATCAGAGGACACTGCAGCAGAAAAAAATAATTAGCAGCTTACACCCAAGCCTGGGCTTGCTCTTTTAAGCCTTATATCCAAGCTGGGGCTTGGGGTCCTGAGTTCAAAATCAGAAGCATAGCAAGCCGGGGCTTGCTATTTACAAGGAAATACCCAAGCCGAGGCTTGGGTACACGTAGAAAAGGCAATTTTAACTAGAATTTGAGTCCGATAAGGATTGGTTCGAGTTGTTTGATTCAAGGACTTCCAAGAGGACTTAAAGACATATAAGGAGGCTTATAAAAGGAGGAGATTTACAAGGATTAGAGGGAGTTTTTGGAAGAATTCCATTAGATTAGATTAGAGTAAATTAGATCAAAACCCTAGTTCTAATGAGTTTTGGAGATTGAAGCAACTTGGAGACCATTGAAGATTCAAAGTAGGAGCAAGGAGGGAGCGTTAAATCTACAGAAAATAGATTCTATCTTCTTATCTTCTTCTATCTTTGTCTTTTAATGATTATTCAATTGTGGATTCTTAGTTTTAATTCAATAATCATGAACTAATTCTTTGTTTGAGATTACAATGGATCTTATTGTGTAGTTTATTTTAATATGCTTCGCTATCAATTATTATGTTCTATTGTGAGTATTGTCTATTATGATTTGGACTCAATTGTTTAATTGATTGGCCATCAATTACCGTGATAATCTATATGAACTCGAGAGATGAAGTATTGATTTAGATCTTATCATGATAGCATGTGTTCATGGTTTTGTGAATGGCTTAATCTTGATGAATGTTAAGGTAGAGATATGCTTGACATCACATCTAATCGGATAGAGAACTTATTCTTAAACTTTCTTCAATTGTAATTCACATAGAGATATAGTGGGTTAGTTGATTAAGGTATTTAACGGATTTCTATCTTAATTGTGGATTGACGTTAGTACGGTATTAGTGCATCGAGAGGTGGTTAATACTACTTTCGTGTTTTTGATTAACAATTCGGGATAGAGAATAATTGATGAGAAGTGTGTTAACCTAAATGCAGCAATAAGTGAAGTTATGATCTTAAATCTCCATAATCTTAATTTAACTAGTGGTAATTAGAATTAGTTTACTTATAAATTGAAATTCATTCGTTTAAATAAGATTGAGTTGGTTATATGTTAGTACTTGGTAATTCTTGTTAACTAATTCTCTGTGGGAACGATACTCAACTTATCACTTTATTACTTGTTGACCACGTATACTTGCGTGTTGTGCGTAATTAGATTTTACCCAGCAGTACCGCATATGATAATCAATCAACTAGATTTCTTAATTACTTGCCTAGAATTAAGACCCCTGATTTATGACGCATAGTTTGTGTAGCATGATTTATGATGCAAGATCTATGATGCCATAATTATCTGCTGGCCGGTGTCCATATGTATTGGACCATTGCAGATAACCAATTAGATTCCTTGAATTGTAATGCAAGACTCTTGCTATCCCATTGTTGTCTTAACCGTGATCTTAGATTGATGGAGAGATTAAATGCATAATTTATGAAAATTTATCTACCCCATTTCATGCTCTACCGTGTGGGTCTATTCAACATGATTTGATTCCTTATGTTGAGCAAATTTGGCCATGCATATTATTAATCATGCAGCATCAAATATGAATGCAAGTATGTGTATGTAATGCACATGTCGTAGAGCCTTATTTTGGAAAGTAATAAATGCTAAGATCTTACACATATTCCTAAGACTCAATTTAGCTTTTCTTTCTTCAAAGGCATCTTGACTTTGGACCTTCTTCCTTGATGTTCTTGAAATGTTATATAACATAATTAGTGAACTAATATGGTCATCATCAAAACATAGAGTGTGACATAAGTCAACATTCTCCCCCTTTTTGATGATGACAACAAGATAATTTTGGCTCCCCCTAAAACTATGTACTTCAAGAGAGTTATAGCTCCCCCTCAGTTCATGCATACCATTGACTGCATATGTGCAGTGTTTGAGCAACCCTGTATTTTCTGGTTAGTCCATAACATGATAAGCAGAAGCAGAAAATATAGTAAACTATTTAAACCATCATCCATCAAAAAAAATTTAAACCATCGTCTTACAGGTTACCATGAATGAGAATTTAAAAGATAGTCAAATAGGAATAGGAAAAAAAATAGAAAACAACCATAATTCGTCTTTCCCTTTGGCATCTATCAAAAAGGTGTACGCAGAAGGCCAAAAAGGGGGGCAGGGCAGCTAGTCATCCTCCTCCTCAAGATTAACGTGACTGGCTTCGCGGGCTTTGAAATAGGGCCGGTGAAGCCGGCGATGTTCGATCTCTTCAAGGGACATTGAGCAATGAAGGTAGGAGGTGGGAGAGGCAGATCCAGAAAGTCGCCTTGATATTCTGCCATCCAATTGCATTGGGGCCATTCAGGGATGCGCGACTGAACTTGATCGGCTTGGAGCTCCTAACTTAAGTCATTTATGCGTCGCTTGGTAAACCGTCCAAGAGTCCCAACTTGATGGCTGATGAACTTAAGCTCAGTACTTAATTGGTAGGCATTGCGATTCATCTTCCGTTACAGGGCTTTGACCATCGCCCGAGTATGCAACTCGAATCCAACTTGAAGATTTATGAACTCATCTTCCACATTACGAAACATAGTAGTAAGATCATCATGACGAATGGGAAGTTTGCCTTTTTTAAGTACGGAGAGACGGAGTTGAATATCTTTGACATCATAAGTAATTTGGGCTTGATTGGTTGCTATGGAGTGAAGAAGAGTGATAATTTCTGGTGAAGGAGGCAGTGAGGTGGTAGGTATGGGTTTGGAAATCTCAGGTACCACACGTATGAACTTTCCTTTAAGTAGTGGATATGGGCTCCTTTGAGGTAATTGGAATCGATGGAGTCAGTTAATTTGATAGAGCTTTCATCGTCGAATGGGATTTGGAAGTGAGTAAACAATTTGGTGGGGAAGCAGCTGTAGGGCAGACACTTTTTGGAATGTTTAACATAGTGAATCATGTGTTTTAACATCATGAGTGAAAAATTAAAAGGTTGGCCGATCATTATTAAAGCTACTAAGACCAAATCCTGATACGTGAAATTAGCTCCACCACCGAGACGAGGTAAGAGATTGTATCGTAACAGTTTGTGAAGAACAACTGCAAGAGGAGACACTTCGGTGGTTTTTGGAAGGGTGACAGAGGACACTGTTGGATCATCCAAGACAATGCGAAGCTGTACTAAGGGAGACAGAGGAGTAGAGATAGGCCCTTTGAGAGTGAAGGGGAAGTCCCCGGTGTATGGGATTGACAGTATACTCCCTAAATCCATAGCTGTGAAGAACAAAGATTTACCTTTAACAAAGGAAGTGTAGCAGTCGCCATTATTCTCAAGATTGGTATAAAACTGCTGAACTAATTTTGGGTAAGCTACCGAGGGAGGAGTGCTTAAGGAAGACAGACCGCATGACTCAAAAAGACGATGAAGGTAGTATGACATATAGATGACTTAAAGCGAAGTTCAAAGTTGTGACCCCTAAAGAAGTCATCAGGAACATCATGCATTGAAACAAGGAGAGGGTTTACCGTCAGAGGAGGGGAACTGAGTGACGATTCCTTGACTGCTCTCCGTTTAGTGATCGTGGACGTCACAATCGGTGGAGGAGAGGGTAAGCTAGCTTCCGATTCGACCGGAGAGGAGTCGCCGGAGATGGTTTGGACCGAGGGCTGCTTCCGTTTCAGGCGTTGAGTAGTAGTGGGATGAGGAGATAGTAGCGACATCTTGTCGTCTGATTCGTCACGTATTTGTCAGGATCGCCGTGTTTTCATCTTCACGGTTGGGGTTTGAGGGATGTGTAGGGGCGCAGAGAGAGTTGAGATATACAGAAGACAGAGAGAGAGAGAGAGAGCTTAGATTAGTAAAGTAGAGTCTGTCTTTTAAGGGCTGTGTGTTACCGAGATTTGGAAAGACGTGTCGCTGTGTTTGGGAATGAAGATCTTGAACATATACAATGAGCGTTATTATGGCACCTAGATACGCCGTGACTGTCTACTTTCCTTAAGGCATGCAGATCGTGTTTAAATCAGACACATCCCGAGTTCTCTTCTTAAGGTACAGAACTAGTCTTCCCCTAAAGGTTTTGTAAAGATATCTGCTAATTGATGCTCAGTGGGAATGAATATCAATCTTATTAAGCCTTTGGACACATTGTCTCTAAGAAAATGGTGGCGTACTTCTATGTGTTTTGTACGAGAATGTAGTACTGAATTTTTAGAGATGTCTATGGTGCTTGTATTATCACAGTATTTGGGCACATTTTCACATATAATATCAAAGTCGCACAATGTTTGACGCATCCACAAAATTTGAGAGCAACAGCTTCCTGCTGCTAAATATTCACCCTCAGTAATGGATAGGGCGACTGACGTTTGCTTCTTGCTGTGCCATGAAACAAGACTTTGTCCCAAAAACGTACAGGCATCGCTTGTGCTTTTTCTATCTATTTGACAGCCTGCATAGTCAGCATCTGAATAACCCATTAGATCAAAATTGTCACATTTTGGGTAAAACAATCCTAAATTTGTCGTACCACTCAAATATTTAAATATTCGTTTAACAGTCTGTAAGTGGGATTCTTTGGGTTTGGCCTGAAACCGAGCACATAGACACACACTGTACATTATATCAGGTCTAGAAGCAGTTAAATATAGTAGGGATCCAATCATACCTCTGTATTTTGTTACGTCTACATCCGTACCTTTTTCATCTGCTGTGAGTTTTATTGATGTACTCATTGGTGTGGTCTTTGAATTTGAATTGTCGAATCTGAATCTCTTAAGTAACTCTTTTGTGTACTTGGTTTGATGAATGAATATACCTTCGTGATTTTGTTTAATTTGAAGGCCCAGAAAGTAGTTAAGTTCTCCCATCAAGCTCATGTCAAACTCCTTGTGCATGCATTTGGAAAACCACTCACAAAGAAAATTATTAGTAGCACCAAATATTATATCGTCTACATATATTTGTACAATAATAATATCTTTATTTTGGCATTTAATGAACAGCGTGGAGTCGATTTTACCTCGTATAAACTCATTTGATAGGAGATACTTACTTAATCTTTCGTACCAATCCCTTGGGGCTTGTTTGAGTCCATAGAGTGCCTTCTTGAGTTTGTATACGTAATGTGGGAACTTGTCATGCTCAAATCCAGGTGGCTGTTTTACGTACATTTCTTCATTTATGTACCTATTGAGGAAGGCGTTTTTGACGTCCATTTGGTGTAGCTTGAACTTTTTAAAACAAGCGAATGCTAGTAGTATACGAATGGATTCCAAGCGGGCTACTGGGCCAAATGTTTCTTCATAGTCTATTCCTTCTTGTTGGTTATATCCTTGAGCAACTAATCTCGCTTTATTTCTTGTAATTATTCCGTACTCGTCAAGCTTGTTTTTGAAGACCCATTTAGTTCCAATGATGGACACATCTTTTGGAGGAGGGATTAACTCCCACACTTGACATCTTTCAAATTGTTATAGCTCCTCCTGCATAGCTAGAAGCCAATTCTCATCAAGTATGGCTTCTTTGGCGTTCTTCGGTTCAATTTGGGATAGAAATGCTGAGAAAGCACACATATTTTGTGCTTTTCTTCTTGTTATAACTTTGTCGTTTATGTTTCCAATGATGTTCTCAGGAGGATGGTTTTTGATGTATCTTGCTAATTTTGGAAGTTGAACATCATGTATTACTTCTTCAGTAGATTCAGAATTGTGGTCTTGTTGTTCAGCCATTTCAGCCTGCTGGATATGTTCCTGATTTTCGTATTCAGCTTGCTGGATAGAGTCTAGGTCCTGTTGCTCTTCTAATTCATCTTGCTGGATTGGTTCCAAGATCTTGTTGTTTTGCTTTATCTGGGAGGCTGGATTTGCAGCAGTCTCTAAGTTTCCTGCGTCTTTTTCTCTTTCTTTTGTAATATCATGGTTAGATTCGTTAAATTTGATATGTATAGATTCTTCGATACACATCTTTTGTACATTATAAATGCGATATGCTCTACTATTTTGTGAATAGCCAATGAATATTCCTTCATATGATCTAGCATCAAACTTGCCCAGATTTCCATTAGTGTTAAGTATAAAACATTTAGATCCAAACACTTTGAAATAGCTTATGTTAGGGAGCTAATTATTTAATAATTCGTATGGTGTTTTCAAAATGATTGGATGAATCAAAACTCTATTTAGTACATAACATGCTGTGTTTACAGCTTCTGCCCAAAATTTCTTAGGAAGCTTACTTTATTGAATTAGAGTTTTAGCAGTTTCTTGTAATGTTCAATTTTTCCTCTCTACCACTCCATTTTGTTGGGGAGTTCTAGGTGCTAAAAATTCATCAGAGATTCCTTTTTGATTACAGAATGTAATAAAATCCTTTTGAAATTCAGTACCATGGTCACTTCTGATTCTTATAAGATTAAGACTATACTTGGTCTCCAAATTTTTAATCAGTTTTTCAAATTCTTTAAATGCCTCATCTTTTGTTCTAAGGAATAGAACCCATGTATATCTAGAGAAATCATCGACTATCACAAAAGCATAGAATTTACCGTTTAAACTAGCATGCCTTTCAGGTCCAAATAAATCGAGATGAAGCAATTGTACGGGAGAAGAAGTTGATACCATGTTTTTGGCTGTGAATGATGTTCTTACTTGTTTTCCAAGTTGACAGGGTTCATATATACCTTTCTTCTCAAAAATCATTTTGGGTAATCCTCTTACTAAGTTCTTTGATGACAACTTCTTGATGAGGTCCATATGAACATGTCCCATCCTTCTATGCCATAGATTCGCTTCATCTTGAATGGTTGCAAGATATAATTCTTCCTCATGTCGCTCAAAATCAAGAGTATATATATTCCCTTCTCTTCGGGCAACTAAAGCAGCATTGTTAGTACCATGTGAAATTGTACATCTATCTTTTTCAAACTTTACTCGATGTCCATTATCCATTAATTGACTAACACTGATAAGATTGAATTCTAAACCGTTAACAAGATGAACATTATTAATGTTAACCTTACAATTACCGATTTTACCTTTCCCAATTATTTTGCATGACCGATTATCACCGAATGTGACAGTTCTATGTTTCTTTTTGACATTCAGTTCCACGAACTTAGATTTGTCTCCCGTCATATGACGCGAACATCCGCTGTCAAGGATCCATTTTTGAGAAGATACTTTGGCTTTGAGACATACCTGTATATGAGAGATACAATTTATATTTTTGGTACCCATATCTTTTTGGGTCCACTTGTGTTAGTTGAAATCAAGTCACTTTTCTTTCTCCATATGGCTTTACTTAGATTTTTCTTTCTTGAGCAGTTTATCTCTAGATGTCCTTTAATGCCACAATTTTTGCAGGTGGTAAAAGGCGTGCAATAATTCAATTTAAATGATGATTTAGATTTTAGCATTTCAACTTCATTCCTATATGTTGGGTTGTAACCTATGCCTTGTTTATCATAACTGGGTCTTTGTTTTCCTAGCATGACATTTAGGTTTTCTTCCCCATGAACAAATTTAGCTAGAGAGATTTTTAAAGACTCTATTTCCTTTAGTAGGTCATTAGTTGGAGGTGTTTTATTACTTGATTCATCGCCAAATGCATCAATGCACACATCTCTCATCTCTATCTCCTTTTTTAATTTTTCTACTTCATTATTTAGCTGTTTTACCTTGTTGAACAATATTTTATTGTAATTATCTAAATAATCATTCTTTGCTGCTAAAACCTTTTCCTCATTTGTGTGTGTTGCTTTTTCTAAATCTTTATTTTCATTTATCAGTGCTTCCACTTCGCTCATTAGAGTGTTTACTAGATCTTTCAAGTACATATTTTTTTCTTTTAATCTTTCATTTTCTTGTTTCAAAGTAATACTATCAGAAAAAGGTACCTCACTGGATTCACCTTCAAGTCCTATGAAGCATATTTGAGCCAGTTCATCGTTTGCATCTATTTCCACTTCGGATTCTTCATCATCACTCCATGTTAGAAATGCTTTGTGCTTTTTGAACTCCTTATTGCCTTGCTTTCCTTTGTTCTTGAGTTGGAAACAATCCTTTTTAAAGTGACCTGGTCGTCCACACTCGAAACAAGTTTCCTCGGTTGGCTTGGCTTTGTATTTGTTTGCGTTGAATGTATTTTTCCTTTGATTCTTCCTTTGAAGTAGTCCCTTAAGTCTCCTTGATATCATGGCTATTTCATCATCCGAGTTATTTTCGAGTTCTTCTTCAATTCCTGCATTTAGAGCTAGTACTTTCTTTTGAGGAACTTCTTCCTTGTCATCATATATTTTCAATTGGTGTTCATATTCTTCTAGTTCACCAAAGAGAGTTAATGTATCTATAGAAGAAATATTGACGGAGTCTTGAAGAGTAGTAATTTTAGATGCAAACCTTTTGGGCATAGCCCGAAGTAGCTTACGATTGATTTCGCTTTGTGGAATTGTCTTGTCGAGTAGCTTCAAGGAGTTTATAAGTACCAAAAATCGTGCTTGAGCCATTTTGATCGTTTCGTCTCTTTCCAGTTTGAACATTTCGTAGTCATGCATGAGCATACTTAGCTTGACTTCTCATACTTTGGACGTTCCTTCATGACTTACTACTAGGGTATCCCAAATCTCCTTTGATGTGTTGCATGAAGAAACTTTATCTATTTCAGATTGCACCATGCCGCTGAGGAGAGTGTTCATTGCTTTTGAATCGTATGACACCATGTATGTTTCGGTTGAGTCTATCTTGAGTAGAGTTTTTGGAGTACCATCATCTTTCCTTAGGATTACTTGTCCATTCTCTACCACCCACCATTCCCATGGGTCTCGCTTGAGATATATCCTCATCCGAAATTTCCAGAAGTTATAGTTCTCAGTTCCAAAGAGTAGTGGAGGTCGGTTGGTTGATTGACCTTCGTGATGAGCGCTTCCAAGTTGTGCCATGTCAGAATCTTTCCCTACAAGTCACCTTTAAGACCAAGATAAGTAGAGCCAAGCTCTGATACCAAATGAAATTTAAATAAGACACACTTAGAAGGGGGGGTTGAATAAGTGTAGGCACCAACTATGTCCAATTTTTATTTCTTATCAAAATGTCCTTTGGATGTTTAATGCAGCAAGCTGGATTACCAAATCAGGAAATTATTGAGTTAACCAGTTTTAATGATATGTATAGAATGCAGGCTACTGGATAAATAACAAGATATTCAAGCACAGAAAGCAATCACACAAACACCAGAATTTTTACGTGGTTTAACTACTACCCTCTAGAATAGTAGCCTAATCCACGTCCAATACCAACTAGTATTGGAGACTCACTTTTATTAAACTTTTTCAATTACAATACAAGTTCTAGCAATTTGAACACCTTTGTTCCCTGTGCACCTATGCACTCTTAAGCACCTATGCTTCCCTTAAACTTGACTGTAATAATTTACCAATTCAAAACAGAATTATATGTAATATTGATTGAGATAGAAAGAGTAAAATACATACTAGAGGTCTAATGATCAAGAAATATATTACTCACAAACTCAAGGCTCTAGTATGGAATGAAATGATATGCAAGAAGAATATTACAAGAATATATTCTATATGTTCTTCGTAGCTGTAACTCTGTTTTTAATGCAATCAATGTCTGTCTTAGTGAAAAACAATTTCGTAGCTTGTATGCTATATCGTGCTGTGTATGTTTTCCGTGTCTGAATATGTTAACGAGTTTTGTTTATATAGACCTCTCGAGAATATTTCCGTTGCACAGATTTGATGCTGTAATATGCATGTTTAAAACCACTTAGCACAAATCTAGCAGTCTATGTCAATCATGATATACTCAGCTTGATTTCCATTTCCATTATCTGAGATAACACGCTGTCAATATTTTTAAGACTAATTAATTTAGGTCTGTCCCAATTTCTAAAAAGCCGGAAATCAACACTTTATATTACCATACACATTTACAAGCAAGTTTCCATATTTCTCAATATATATTGGACCGTTAGACCCAACCAATTAGATTTCCCAAATCATGGCTCATGATTCCTGTACCGCATATGGTAATTAATCAACTAGATGTCTTAATTACTTGCCTAGAATTAAGACCCCTGATTTATGACGCATAGTTTGTGCAGCATGATTTATGATGCAAGATCTATGATGCCATAATTATATGCTGGCCGGTGTCCATATGTATTGGACCGTTGGAGATAACCAATTAGATTCCTTGAATTGTAATGCAAGACTCCTGCTATCCCATTGTTGTCTTAACCGTGATCTTAGATTGATGGAGAGATTAAATGCATAATTTATGAAAATTTATCTACCCCATTTCATGCTCTATCGTGTGGGTCTATTCAACAGGATTTGATTCCTTATGTTGAGCAAATTTGGCTATGCATATTATTAATCATGCAACATCAAATATGAATGTAAGTATATGTATGTAATGCACATGTCCTAGAGCCTTATTTTGGAAAGTAATAAATGCTAAGATCTTACACATATTCCTAAGACTCAATTTAGCTTTTCTTTCTTCAAAGGCATCTTGACTTTGGACCTTCTTCCTTGATGTTCCTGAAATGTTATATAACATAATTAGTGAACTAATATGGTTATCATCAAAACATAGAGTGTGACAAAAGTCAACAACATGCATATAGTCTAGCCGAAGCAAATGACATCGACTCTTTCACAATATTCAAGAATAATACTAAGTTTATTATGAATAATAATTTTCATAAGGGTTTAAGCATAATGGCTCATTTGAACGAGAAAACAATATAACTTGTACTCAAAGAGATAAGCTTACGGTATTCGTCAAATCAAGAATGCAAAGATGCACAATAAGATAGGTTTAGAAACTTGCACAATCAAAGAGTGAAGTTCAAAGAAACTTGCCTTATGCATAGTTTATCCTCGTTTAATAAATCAACACTTTCGAATCCTATTTATAGTGCATTATAAGTATACAATGTTTATTAGCTAACATAGTCTTTAATCAAGCTCGACACAATTCAAGTATGCACATATAGTACAAAATCAGTTTATAAGTCATCATGAATCAACTACTTAGTTACTTTACAAGCAAATCTAGAATGCTCAAGATTAAGACTTTCTCTACTTATGGACTTTCTATTTCAATACAACACCAACTTAACAACTAAGCATCACACATATATAAGTACATCAGTAGATTTTAGATCACATTTAGCATCATAAGCACCATGCAAGTTGCTGTCCAAAAGTCAGAACTCAATATCTAGAATTCCAGACTGGCGCAGCTGCGCCATGGCTAAGCCTAGGACTGGCGCAGCTGCGCCGTCCCTTGACCCAGCCAAAACTCAGCTGTTTCCTTGTGGTATCTATTTTGCTTGAACACACAATCATATTTTGTCATGTTAAAGGCTTTCACATGCTTTTCAGATCAATCTAGGTCCCTTCTTGCATATCATGGTTCTAAGTACGATCATTTCAACAATTTAAGGTCATTCAAGGTCGTGAAACCACAAAGTCTAGCATGCTTGCTTTCTAAACATACAAGATAGTTATAACACTCATATTAGGCATGCGTACTAGTATTCATAACATATATGTGAAACTAATATCGCCTTAGTTGAAAATAAGCTTCGTTTATTCTTTTCTTGAAATACGATACACAAACATAGCATATATATGTTTATACTACATGATCGAGTCTAAGAGTGCCATCAAACGTACTCACAAATGTCAGATTTTAGTTCTCATGGTATCTTGACAATATTCACATTCAAAGCTTACTAGTAAGTTCAATATACTCATGTTTCCTTACTAATCAAATAAGCACAATCTAAGGGTTTAATCATGCATTTCTAAGTTACACTAACATGCTTGCAAAGTCAGTATGTATATATGGCATAAATGCATATTAAGTTCATTTCTAAGTTCCTAAATCCATTTAAAATCATACAATTTTGTTATTCATGCGAATCTAGTCTAAACATGCTCACATTAGGTTAACATATCCACATACACATCATACACATGCTTACATGTTAGCTTGAGTCAAAATAACTAGCTAATCATGATCAGATTTGAAAATAGATTGCTCAACTGAGTTCAGCAACCGGCGCAGCTGCGCTGCACCTCAATACAAATGTGGCGCAGCTGCGCCGTGCCTGGTTCAGGCGCAGAAGCAGTCTGCTTTGACAGAAAGCTAGCCGAACCTCAAAAATTATTCATGATATCACTCCTAAACACTCATAAATTAATTGCAACATGCTTATATGATCATTTAACAACTATATGGACATTACTCAACCTCATTAACATATAATTCCATAAAATCAAGAATTTGAATTTCCATACTCAAGACTCCATTCTTCCAGAGAATGAAATGGAAAGCTAGTAATGGAATTATACCTCTGTAATTCGAAGGAACTTGCTACTACTTGAACTCCTAAGCTCTAAGAAAGCTCTCACCCTCACACTTGTTAATTCTCAGACAATTCAAGCAACATAGATAATGAAGGGAAGCGTCCAATTTATAGAGAATTCCTTGACCATGCCAAGCCATTGTCCAAAAAATCAAACCAAAGGATTGAGGGATTGCATGAAGTATAAGGAGTGGTTGGATGGTGGTTGAATTGCTTTATGAGCACCACTCCCCTCATGATCATTGCCTAGCAAGCTTGGAAGTTGGAAGAAAATGTAGAACATAGGCTAGCCTTTTTCTAGTACACGTGAATAAAGTTTTGGGACACTAAATTTGGGACAAAGGAGAAAACCTCAGCATTTCATATCATCAAGGCTTGGTTTGGTCTATTTAATTTCTCACAATGAAATCTTAATGTACAATTGTTACCATATTAGGAATTTAGGGATTTATTATACACTCACATCATATAGTCCATGTACATTAAACATACGCAATAAAATAATGCAGTCAGGTATTATTGTCCGGGTAGTTCCATAAGTATATCTACCACTCATATAATCATATAATAACGTTATTATATAATATCTTACTTATTTATGTTAAATAAATAAATTTATTTCTTCTTTGATTAATTATCACTTAAAATACTATAGTTTAGTATATAGTCACACAATGTCACACTACACTATATAGTATAGTTGTATTAGCACTCATATGCACATAACGGTGAATATAATATTATTATTATATTAATAACTTACCTCCTCATGTTAAATAAATAAATCATGCACTTTCTTAATTAATTAATACCGATATTAATTAATTCAATCATCATTGATCAATATATTTATGGATTTTCATAATCATTATTTATAATATAATATATTGCAAATAATAGTAATCACACATTATTAGTTAATTACTAAGAATTCAATATTCTATCACAACCATTAACAATTAATTAATGGTTTAGCACTTCCGTTGTTGGACATAACATACCTTATTGCAATATACTCCTATCATATGGTTTCACCCATATTACACATATAACATTAATGTCCCCCAATTCAGTGCTACCGTAGAAAGTAACTAACTCAAACTGATTGATGGCGCAGCTGCGCCAGTTTGTACTGCTAGGACGGCGCAGCTGCGCCGTGCCCTGACAGTGCCAAAATTGGTGCAGTTTCTGCCCGTGCCAGTTTTCAACGCTAACTTGTTTTACAAGACATGAATTGATCTCCACATGAGTGTTATTACAAGTTTACGAGTGTATTGATTACTTATACGAAATCACATGATCGACACGATTAATCTTCCTAATTTCTGTTTTAATTCGCTTAATGAATTTTCTCGTTTCGCATTATGCCACACAAGGCATTTCAACGAGTTTACCACAAACTCCATATTTTCTCAATTATTCAATTACTCAATATAATTGAGTTGTCTCATTTCATTACACAAAATTGTTCATATTCAAATAAATATTCATTTGCATTAATATATTCACTTAAATAATACGCGAAAATTCTCGGGTATTACACTCTTCTGCTTTCAACTAGCAGGATTTCCACTAAGGAAGGGCAGCACCCTGAATCACTAAGATTCCTTCAAGGCCGACAGCCTTGGAACTTCAGTTCACTAAGAACTCTTCAAGGCCAGCAGCCTTGAAACTTTTCTAGTTCCCAAAGAACTCTTCAAGCCCAGCAGGCTTAGAACTTCATTTAGTCCCTCCGGACAAGGACCCCTCAGACCCTGACTTCTTCTTCTTATTGTTGTTGTTTGTTATTGTTGTTGGTGCTGCTAAGATGTTCTTTAAGCTCTTCATCTCTGAATGCTTAGCAGCTTGACGTGATCATCCTTGAGGTGCAGTTGAGTGTTGCATGATGCTCAGCTTCTTCAGATACTCAACCACTTCTGATGATCCCTTGTTAAACTGCAGTGAAGATCATTCTTCTTGATACTTAATGGCTGCACATTATGAGTTTTTAAGATGACTGTAAGCTCTTCTGTTAGGTACTTAGAAACTTTCTCATGCGTGACACCATGATGACGTTGGTGATCTTCTTCCTTGATAGTTGATACCTTCACATGATGGACTTGCTAAGATGACTGTAAGCTCTTCTCTCTGGTACTTAGAGTCCTCCCATGATAGACATCAAGATGACATTGATGCTCTTTTTTTTCTTGGCAGTTCAGAACACTCTTCTTGTAGTAGAACTCTCACTTCTATATAGTAGAACTCTCACTTCTACTTCTTACTATGTTTATCTCCAAGTGTTCTTGGCGGATCGTAGAGTGAGCTTTCGGACCTTCATTGGTCACTCACTATTTTACGTTATTTAGATCAATCCACCATTTCTCCAAAACTCAAGCAACTCCAGCAACCTTTGATCTTTGAAGCTCTTGTTGATTTATACTCCTTCACAATCTTCCCGTTGGAATGTAGCCGTTGGGAGCTATTTGAATTTCTTCGCAGATCTCGAGTTATCTGAGGTAGACTGCAGATCTGGCATGACATGACATGACTTTCTGACACTGCAGTTTACTGTTTCACCTACCCCGTCAGAGATGTCACTTTGATGTCTTGGGCAGGTAGTCAACTTTATTTTCTCCTTCTGATTTCTTGATCAGAGGTTGTCCTTT
The DNA here is from genome assembly GCA_016801055.1 of Panax notoginseng. Lineage (NCBI taxonomy): Eukaryota > Viridiplantae > Streptophyta > Magnoliopsida > Apiales > Araliaceae > Panax > Panax notoginseng. Next base: position 41,678,872 of record CM029016.1, on the reverse strand, counting down.
TACATCGATGTTCTCAATAAGCTCTGTCCGAATATCAATCTGCAAATTGAACCGTTGCCAATGCTTTAACCTTCGGATGACCGAACTCTACGATTCTGATGCATATCTTCTTGGACCTGATCGTAGTGTCTTGTTGAGTGTTGCTTATTGACAGGTAGAGACAATACTACGATCTTGAAGAGTGTTTATTGGATCTTCAATGTAGAACACCTCTTCCTTCTATTGTGAAATGCTTCACCACTTTTGTTTGCCTTGACTGCTCTTAGGTACTGATGGCTTGACTCTATGTTCTGGCCCCTTCTGAATAGCAAGACACTTCAGATTTATGGCGTGTCTAGCTCGCTTTCTCCTTGTGATCTCCCGTTCACTTATCATCAATGGACTGACCCAATGCTTTATCACTTTAGCCTTATTCTTCATAGGCTGACCAGTGGCTTTGAGTATACTCCACCAGTTCCTTCTTTGTTTGGCAAACACTACGATCCTGGTTGCTTCAAAGATCGTTATCTTCTATTCACTTGATAGCTACTGTATTTGCTGACTTTCCTTAGTCAGTAACTGAAGTCCTCTTGTGATTAACTTGTGGAAGACTTCATTTCAAATAGCTTCCCAGCTCAATCTGAATGCTGATTGGGTTGGTGCTTAGATCTTCTATTAGCCTGCATGCCATTCGTTGAGTGCTTTTTGGTTTCCTTCTGGTTGGATGTAACATTGTAGCTTGGACCAGAGGCTTCATTCCTTTGGATATTCTAGAAGTGCTCATTTGTTGAGAATCGTATTTGCTCTACGATTCTGCCTTGGCATTGTGAGCACATCTGTTGAAGTCTTAGTTATGCACTCTACGATTTAGCTTTGGCTATACAGACACTACGACTCCGAGATCAGATATTGACACTCTACTATTTCTGTCTTTGTACTTGATGTCTTCATCTGATCTTGCTCGACTACGATCTTTGCCTCAGATATGATTAGTAGACTCTACGACTCCGAATGTAGTCTACGATTTTTAACTTGACTTCGGCAGATACTCGGTCAGCTCGTAGGCAGGTTGTCTCTACGATTCTGAACATAGCTTCCTCAGCAGACTACGACTTTGAGGAAGTACTACTCGACACACTACGATCCTTCTTCGTCTTTCCTGGCAGTCTACGAACTTCGAGATATACTATCTTGCAGACTACAATTCTGCCTCGATAGCTCTCGAGTTTTCCTTGACTCTCCTGGCAGACTACGATTTCTGGTGCAGTGCTCGACGGTCAGACAAGCATATCTATTACATCATAAGATCAACCTAACATGCTTGATCTTTCTATATTTATAGTCCTTGTACATCATTTCTTTTTGAGGACTTTACAAAGCTGTTTTGCTTATGTAGGATCAACCTAACATATTTGATCAATTCATTCTAAGTCCTTGTACACATGTTTCTATTATCTATCAAAGGACTTTACAGCTTTTCTTAATCAAGCATACTTGCATATTCATTCATATATATATATATCATAATCAAATCATATGTAAATAGGAATAACATTCACATGCTTATTCCTGACAAAGATCGTTGAGTCAACAACGTATAGTCCATAGCTTTCTCACCAAGCCACTCTACGAACCACAATGGTCAACGGTCAATCCACGTCATTGACGCCTATTCTTTTAAAAAGGAACATTAAACTGAAAAGTTAATGGGGAGAGATAGCTCATTACTGGGCATCGTGCAACCAATGGCTGGTTGACACATCAAAGTTTATGCAGAGTCAGAATGAACTGCCATAAAGACAAATTCAAAATCTGCAAACAATTATCAGAAACTATCGAACCTCTCTCCCTCCCTTTTTCAAAACCCTAGAATTTTCTTCAAAGCCTAAATCCATTAACCCTCCAGAGCCTTGCCCAAATCACACTCAACTATCTCTTATAAGACTCCCTAAATCAAACACCCATACTCTTTGAACTCTTCAAATGGCAGATTAACAAGTAATCACTGGCATTCAGCTCGGAACCAAGACGTTTGAGAAATTCAAAAATAAGTTCAGAGATATTCTTGAACTTGTGAAGAAGGCTGGATTCTCAGAATGTCTTGAGGCAAGCACTCGAGTATATGCTGAACTGGTTAAGGAATTTTACTCAAACACATCCATAAATTTCGGAACCCTTTCTACCAAGGTCAAATGTTAGTCTCTAAAACTGAAATCGTCTGATATCAATCAATGCTTAGGCCTTCCTGAACTAGGACTGAAAAGCCTTGATGAGATCGACACTAAACAAGTGAAGAAGATTATGGAATACAAAAGAAACCCTAGTCTGAAGGACATGAAGAAAAAGGAGTTTCCTGAAGAATTTGAATTCCTTACTGAGATAGTGGGCAAATGTATACTATACAAGGATACTGCACATGACACTGTGCTTGATCAACAACTGAAGATTATGTCTACAATAGTTCTGAAGAAGCGAATAAACTTTGGAGTTATCTTGTTCGATCAAATCTCCAAATGGGTGGAAAAGGCTGAGTTAAAGAAGTCTACAGATAAACCCCTTACAAAGATTTTTCATGAAGACTATTGAGCATTGTGCTGAAGAAGAAATTGGGAAACAGGATCAAGGATGATGAAGGAGAACCACTAAACGTCCATAAAGTTATGTCTCCACAACTATTTGTAAACGGGAAGAAAAATCCAAAGGAAAACAGGAGGCTAACAACAACTGGTAGCAGCAGCAAAGTCTCTGCAAAGAAAAGAAAGGCGAAGGAGGTGGAAAGCTCTGAATCTAGTGACTATGTACCAGTAGCAGCCACACCAGCAAGGAAGAAGTCTAAGGGTGTGAAGAAAACAGATGCTCCACCAAGAAGTCTCTCCACTGACAACAAGGAAGTAGAAGAAAAAGGTGTCTCAACTGCAGAAACCACAAAGAGAAGAAGCAACAGAATACTTCAAGGGCCATCCAGAAAGAAAGCAAAGGTGATAAATAAGCCAGCCCCAGTTCCCCAAGAAAGTCTATCTTCCAAGGACGAGAGTGTAGAGTCATAAGATGAGAAGAGAACTGAAAGTTTCAAAACTAAGCCCTCAAAGAGCAAATACAGCAATGAGGAAGAAGCTATTTCTATGAAAAAAGGAGCTAAGTCTGGAAATGAAGAAGAATGCACAAGCCCTATGGCTAACTCTCAGAGCATCCACTCTGATGACAAAGAAAGGTTACAAGATGACCCAACTGCATCTCCTACTGCAAATGCCCCAACAAGTTCAGATGATGTTTCTAAAGATGATGAATCCGAAGAAGAAGGACATGCCCCTACTATTGCTGAACATCAAGGAAGTCTGTCTGATGATTCAGAGGCTTCAGAATCTGAAGAAGAAGAAAAGTCTGACTCTCCTATAGCTAAACCTCTAAGGAGAAGAAAGAGAAACAGACTGCTTGCTAAATCTGTCTCAAAGAAGTAAGGAGAACATTCTACTGCAATTATTAAAGTAAGTGATGATGAATCTGAATCCAAGGAAGAAGATGCTGAAGAAAGTACTGGTAATAAAAACCAGCACGAAGAATTTACTGATGAATCAGATGAAAGGGGTCAGCATGATTCAAGCTCAGAAGGTGAAGAAATGGAGAAAGATTCTGGTTCTGTAAATTAGGAATCAGAGGAACCAGCATACTATCCTATCCTCTCTCCAGCAAAAATCAGCAGAAGAATAGTGGTGGAAGTCTCTGATGAACCACCAGAAGTACCAGCAGAAAGATGGGTAAACTATGGCAATGAACAGCTTAAGGTTGTGAGGATGACTGCATTTGAAGTGTTTAAATATTGGAACAACATGGAGATGGACTGCACTACTATGCTTTACAATCTTGATGACCTTCTGATGAGATGGTTTTTCCCTTGGATGCCTTGGTTAAAGGCATATACTGAAAAGGATGGAAGTTACTTCAACTGGTGCTACTCTCAGTTTCCAAGCCTGAAGCTGGTGTCACAGAACTTCCCAAGGGTGAAGAGATTGCAACCAAGATGATCAGAGACCAGCCTCACTACAAAGTCTACCGACATGCTGGAAATCACTACATTCCTTATGATCGTAGAGTGGACTCTGATGGCAGAAGGATTATGCTCAAGGAGATGATCGTAGAGTCCCTTCGCTCTACCGCTGAAGATGATCAAGTTCAGTCTGAGAAGTCTCCCTCTGCCCAAGCACAGTTGTCTGACATTCCTTCATCCTCCAACAGTGATTAGTACTCAACAATTTTTAAGATTCTCATTATTTTTGAAAATCTATTCAAGGATGAAAATCGTAGAGTCCAATATAGTGTTCAATAAAAGTCTGCCCTACTACATGACCAAATTCCTACAGACAGAAGCTAGTGAAGAATTGTGATGAGCTGGTTGAAAAGATATCTCTAATCAGTGAAGAATCAAAGATGTAGACAGCAGCAGGAGATAATGCAGTTCAAAACAGATTCAAGCTACAATGTCTGATATCTCTCTCAAAATCAAAGAGAGAGATCAAATCTATCTGAAGGCCATAAATGAACAGAAGGCAGAAGCTCTACGAGCACAGAAGGCTAATGAAGAGCAAATCCAAGTCCTCTCTGATAAGATTGACAATCTGAATCAGTCCTTCTCTCTACAACTAGAGATGAGTCAACAAGAACTCAAGATTGAGGTTGGTAACTCATCTTATATGATGGAGCAACTTATGTCCAACATGGAGTAGCTTTCACAAGTGATTAATGACAAAAAGGGGGAGAAAAAGAGGCATAGAAAGAAGCACTCAAGGACGAGAAAGGAGAAAAGAAGAAGAGAAGATAAGAAGGCCAAGAAGAAGGCAAAGAAGAAGATAGCAGCAGCAGAAAAAGAATCATCATCTGAGGGGGAGCCAAAGTATGATGATCCTATATATACAGAGTTTGAGGGTGAGCCAGAAAAAGAAGAAGAGCATGAATCTGAGGGGGAGCAGAGAAAAGAAATGGAGCCACCATCCCAGGGGGAGTAGGAGCAAAAAAACTAAACAGATGAATAGCCAATCAACAGACATCCTAGAAATAGACATGGAGCCAAAGAGGTACATCTCTAACTAGTTAGGTATGTTCTGGATCCAGAATGTAAAGGGCCTTAGTTTATTAAATTCCATATTATTATCAATGACATTCATGATTATCTGTTTTAGAAATATAGCTGCTCACTGTATATAAGATTCATTCATATCATGCATATGCACTTATTATTTTTGTCATAATCAAATAGGGGAAGATTGTCAGGAATAAGCATGTGAATGATATTCCTATTTATATATGATTTGATTATAATAAATATGAATCAATATGCAAGTATGCCTGCATTAAGAAAAGATGTAAAGTCCTTTGATAGATAATAAGAACATATGTACAAGGACTTAGAATGAATTGATCAAATATGCTAGGTTGATCCTACATAAGCAAAACAGCTTTGTAAAGTCCTTAGAAAGAAATGATGTACAAGGACTATAAATATAGAAAGATCAAGCTTGTCAGGTTGATCTTATAATGTAATAGATAGGCTTGTCTGATCGTTGAGCACTGCACCAAAAATCGTAGTCTGCCAGGAGAATCAAGGAAAACTCGAGAGCTATCGAGGCAGAATCATAGTTTGCAAGATAGTAGATCTCAGAGTTCGTAGACTGCCAGGAGAGACGAGGAAGGATCGTAGTGTGTCGAGAAGAACTTCCTTAGAGCCGCAGTCTGCTGAGGAAGTCATGTTCAGAATCGTAGAGACAGCCTGTCTACGTGCGACGAACGAGAATTTTGTAAATTATTTTAATATTTATTGAATTAAATAAATATTTTTCGATGATTTAATTATTGGATTAAATAATTAATTGATGCAATTGTGGAAGATTAATTTAATTTTATGTGTTGCATTTATTAAGTTAATGTGGAGAATAATTATTATTCAAATATATAATTATGTGAACTTGCTGAATTAAATGAATTATTTAATTAAGCATGATGTTATTTAATTAATGTAATTATTAATTAGAGATTTAATAAATTGTCATTATTTTGTAATGAGATATTTAATTATGTGACTATACAAAATTATGAGAAATTATTATATTTTATTAAATTAAATAAGATATAGGGATTATTGTGCAAGTGGATGTGACATTAATTAAACTATATTGTAAAGGTTTTTATTAAATTAATTGGTTTTGTAATATATTAAGCATAGCCAAACATGGCCTTAGTGGGAGTTGCCACCAGTTACCCATGACTGGGTTAACTGGCCATGATACGCGTCTGTTCTTGGCTATATTATACGTATGCTCCTTCTTTTCTATTATTCTTCTAAGTCTGATAAAAACATCACAGAGAGAAAGTTGAGAAATTGTTGATTGAGTTTGCTTGGTGTGTAAGAATTTTTGAGGAAGGCTTTAATTCATCTCCTATTACTTTATCTACGCTTGGGTAATCTCCTCAACCCAATTGTTATATTTACGTCTTTTAAAATTTTCATGAGTATGGCTTAAGTCTTCTGTGAAACTCTGTAATTGGTTTAGGAGTAATGTTTATGGGTTATATGTGTGTTATGTTATATCAAATTGTGTTTAATTATGTATATGTTGTAAACCATAACATCAAATTCATGAAAACATGTCGTATATGATTTCTACAAAATTACAGAGTATGGGTTTTGGCCTTATGGCCTTATACGTGATATTTTATGTAGTGATCGTATATTATCCCTAAATTTTACACTCCTATATTATTATGCATGTTGATACGAAGAGACCAAGCCTTAAACGAACGGATTCGGTGTTATAACGAATTCGTAGTGTTAAATTTGTGATTTTGTTCATTAACTTCAAGAACATCAAGAACAGTCAAATTTTACATGATTTAATTCTGTTATTGGGTGTTTTAAATGGTTAAAATCTCTTTACAAATGTTGGGTTATGTTTATGTATAAATTTTAACATATGGGTATGTGTAATTTGGAGAAATTAGTGTTAGAAATGTGTAGATTTCGTTGAATTCTGTGTTCTTTGCGAACTGGAAACTCAAAGTCTGGGGTTTCGCGCCGCTGCGCCAACTCCTAGTTCATTTCTCGCGCCGCAACACCAAGTACCAGGCTGCAGCGCCACGGCGCTGCAGCGCCAAGACTCAGTACAAAAGTGGCGCCGCAGCGCCACTTAGCATAATGTCCAGAAATGTATTTTTTTTATGTTAAGTCTAGCAATGTGTTAGTAACTTAATGTAATAAACATGTAAACATGTTGGAAATAAAATGAAATGATGACATAGTTGTTTAACATGTAAATAACATAATTACATGTGAATTGAATTATTGAATACATAATTAGCTTGATTATTTATGAAGTGATATTATGTGACAGTTAATGTGATAAATTGATTAAGTGTAGTCAACAATTAAATTAGACAAAAAGAAAGAGTTTATGATGATTACTTAAGTTATAATTAACTGGTATTGTGTATGTGAATGGTATGTATGATTTAATTCAAAGAACGAGTTTAGTTAAAGTGTAATCTACGCACGAGGCAAGTTTCCTAAACTTAAACTTTTAAATTTGAGCAAGTTCCCTAACCCTATTTGTCATTATTGTTCAAGCTTATTATTTACCTTGAATAAGCTATCGTTACTATTATTCAAGTTCAAATGATTTATTAAAGATTGATTATCTTTTTAAAGTATGATTTAGTTATACAATAATTGTTCTATTGTATACTTCTTGAGATTATTATTCAAATTGAATATCATTATTGTTGAACCTTATTAGACTAGTGAAACCTTAATGATTCAACTAGTCCATAGTTGATGAGCATTCTAAATTTCAGAACCCTTGAAGAATTATCCAAACCAAACTTCCTTTGGTGTGGACTCGAATGTCAAACTGAGATAAACAACCCTGTATAGAGGATTATTTACGCTTAGCGTTAAGATATTGTGCACAGTATGGTACTAAGGGCTGATCCCCCTAAGTACGAGAAGAAGGTCCATAGTCTTATGACTGTTAAAGGTTTCAAGCATAACCCTTGTTAACCTAGGACATAGTTCAAGGTCTTATGACCTTCAGAATTCTTTGATTCTTGTTATTCACTCTTGATTCAAAAGTTGAGCTTTTATTCAGATGTCTTTGATGTATTCGCATGTTATTATACTGTTATTTCATTTCTATACTTGTGGGCATTTGTGCTCACTCTTGTTTGATAATAACATTGCAGTTAAGAACGAAAGAGCTGACGAACCTTCAGCTAGTAAGGGCAAGGGCAAAGTTAGCAAATGATGGAGACTTGTTATTTGATATGACTTGTTATTTTATATGATGTATTTGTTTAAGACTTAAGTTAAAGATATTGTTTAAGACTTATTGTTAGAATTTCGCACAGATGTTTTAAGGTTAGTTTAACCTGAGATTGTATTTATTATTCGGATGATGTAATCCTTTTTAGGAGAAGATTTTAATTCTATCTATTGTATGGTTTGCATTTTTATGGGTAGATAGATAGATGATATTTGTGCAGTGAACACCAAATTCCGTGGAATCGAAGTACCCGGATTTGGGGGTGTCACACTACGAGCCGACCGAGCATCTGCCGAAGCCAAGTCAAGAATCGTAGATCACACTCGAAGTTGTAGAGTCTACTGATAACATCAGAGGCAGAGATCGTAGTCGGGCAAGATCAGATGAAGACAACGAGCATAAAGACAAAAATCATAGAGTGTCAAGATCTGATCTCGGAGTCGTAGTGTCTACATAACCCAAGCTGAATCGTAGAGTAACACGCGTGATTGCACAGTAGCATACGATTTTGCACAGTATTTTTGAATTATTGATCCTTACGTAAGAAGGCACTACTCAATAATTGTTATAGTAGTTACTGTTCAATATTTAATTTTATTGATTCAATAATTGCTGCGTTGATATTTTATATTATTGTTGTTTCAATAATTATTACTGCACAGTATTTCCCATTATCAGATCAATAATTCATATTATTTGAATAATATTATTAGATAGCATTATTGGCAATGTCTAGAAAGTTCTGTCTAAAGAAAGGTTTGGTCACCTAATTACGTGCCAGTAAGGAAAAATTCTTATTGGAAAGCCCCATCTTTCCTAGGAACGGTCTGGTTGTCATAATTGTGATTCTGTAATATTATTTGTAAATAATTAATTATTGATTTATATGATAAGGAAATATTTATTTGATGTGGATATAAATGATGGATTTATTTATGTGATTATTATTGAAGGAATTAATGTTGTGATGTTTTATCAGTATTTCTGTCGGAATGGAGGTATTAAAAATTAAATCAGTATTTTTCAGATATATTGCGTGAGTTATAATTTTTAATCTGACCGTTGGATCGTTGTGATTTTTGGATATGTTATACATGTATAAGTTGAGTATATGTCCACAAATTTTGAACCGTTAAAAATGAACGTATGATTTGTTATGAATTTTAAGAGGTGACTGATTCGAAAATTAGGTTTATAAATGATTTTGGTGGAAAATTTTAGAATTGAGCGGGCCCCACTTATGGTTGGTGAAGAAATGTGCTGAATTTTATTTCAAATGTGGTGGGTGGTAATAGTAGCAGGTAAAGCCATCAGGTTGCAGGTCAAGTCTGCTTCGGCGTGCTAACATTTTCCTATAAATAGAGGGCTAAGTTAGAATTAAAAAACACACCAGAATTCATAAATTTTCTCTCTTTCTCTCTCTATATTCTCGAGCGTATTTTGTTAGTATTTTGATACTTTGAGAGTTGTTATTCAGTGCAAGTTTCTATCAGCACTATATCCGAAATTTAGTCAGAAGTACGGTTATTCTGAGGTAAGGGATGTTATTTTCTTCGTAAATGTTATTATTTCTTTCAATAGCATGCCGAAATATTGGTTCAAACTTTTTATCAAATTTGGAACTTTTTGTGTCGGGGTTACTATTCACGTATACGACACTATTCACGAATACGATACTATTCACCGAAAAATGAAATTTTCTTCTTTTTATCTGAGATGGCTATTGTGACGACCCCAAAATAGGTCCATTCCACCCAACCCATTCTGAGTCGTCAAATACATGGTATAGAAAATAACTACAACTTTATTACAACAATTGTCGTGTAAAATACAAAAACACATATGCTGTGAGTTTGGATACAAATATATACCAAATGTGACATTGGACACCATCATGTATCAGCACCCCACAAAGGTACCTTACATAAAGGTACAGTCAAAAACTGTTTTAGAAACTAGAATCTTTGGGAAGTGCTCAAGGAAACCTTCGTACATGGGACACCATGCTTTTAGGATATGATAGATATCATATGACCACAGAATTATCCTTGGTTGACCCAATAGACCCCAAAGAAAAACGAGAAGATTACTATTATATTCTTCCCAATGGTAAGTCTTCTCTTGACTTATCATTATCTCCACTGTCTCTAATTGAGAATTATACTTCAAACAAATACCAAGATTATATAGGTAGTGCTCGTAGATATACTCAGCAAGTGGATGAGCACAACCTTGTCTTTTGATGAAACGAGGTTGTATGTCATTAGACATCTTGTATGATAGTGACGAAACACCCTTCTAATGTTGGTTTCGCCTCACCCTATTTTCTTCACCAAATATAACTACAAAATGATGACCACCCTTCTATTCCCTTGTTACCCCCGCTCGACCCAGCTACACTCTTATTACTTGAAAGGAATTGTGAAATAAAAGGGTGAGCACAACTAGCCCAGTAAAGAATATCATGACTAAAGATAAATAAATTATCAATAGTCTTCATCAGTAATAAATCAGAGATTTAGGACATATGGTAGATGATAAAAATTTCAACCATGGTTACAGCGTAACTAGCAATCCATTAGAAGAGTCAAATAGACTATAAAGTCTATTATCTTCTCCATGTTAAAAATCCACCAACAATATTTTATCCCTTTAACATCAATCAACAATTCTGATCCACAATCATATGAATAACTCATAATCATAACTGTAGTTCTAAATTCCTCTTCTCATCCAGGACGAAGATAATTTTCATCACCTATCTTTACCTGAAACATCAAAGATCATGGTTACACCAAATCACATTTCCTGTTCATAATCATACTAATAACTTCATCTTTGCACCATGACCAAAGATATTCATTTGTATCACCAGTTGGTCATGTTCATCTCAACACCTGTTCATCTTTGCACTACTGGCCAAAGATATTCAACAACATGTCATCTTTGCACTACGGGCCAAAGATATTCATCAATAATTCATCTTTGAACTACAGGCCAAAGATATTCATCAATAATTTATCTTTGTGCTACAGGCCAAAGATATTCATCAACAGTTCATATTTGCACTACAGACCAAATATATTCATATCTCAAAGAAATATATAATTATTTCAGAATTTATATAAACAATAATTATAACCATGTTAATCAATTCATCTTTACACTTAAGCTAAAAGATATTCAATTATAAATTCAATGGTCATGATCAAACCAGTTAACAATTCATCTTTGCACTACAGGCCAAAGATATTTTTCAGTCACGATCATACCAATAATTTACCCATCATTACACTTAAGTGAAAGAGAAATTTAACATCAGGGTTATAAAAATGTTATATATGATAATAAAAATAATATAATCAACATATATATTTAATCTCAAGAGTAATATTGATAACTCAACTATAATTTGGTCAGAAAAAGAAACTAATTTTGTCATGAATAGTAACTCGTGAATATTAACCCATGAATAGTAACTCGTGATTAGTAACTCGTGAATAGTAACCCCGACTCAAAAAGATAAAAATTCTATAATAAAATCCATACCAATATTTCGGTATAATGATATTGAAAGAATAACATTTCTTAAATTTATAAACAATTTATTTTAATTGTTTATACTTTACTAAAATAATGTATTTAATCATTCCAAAATGCCAAACTCATAAGATTTCATCACCAATAACCAAAACCCTCATCAAAAATCTGCATATACCTCATATAGGATTCTCAAGTCATAAAATCCTATTTTTCAATTTTCTTACTTCACATAACATATTTAATTCATTTACTCATAACTAGACCATTTTCATGAAAAATACTAAATCAGTTCCAAAAATATTTCTTTTCTGGGATTTAGCATAATATAGTCCCATAGTGAACATATATTTTTCTCAGAATTTTTAAAAGTCATTTACTATTTTTCATATGGCCAAAATAGCCGAATATTTAGACATTTATCAAAAATTATACTTTTGTTCAAAAATTCTGAAATTCACAGAGTATACTCCTATCATATACATGTACTCCCAATAAAAATTTCATCAATTTTGGAGTTAACCACAAGAAGTTATAAGTGGTTACTTTTAAAATAGTTTTTTCTTATAAAATTCATAACTCTTAATCTATACATCCAAAAACTACCATTTTTGGACACAATCAAGAAAACTCATCAAAATATCATTTCAAATTTTTTCAGAATTTTTGAAGGTCAAAAAAATTACGAAACTGAAAAACATAACAACCCTTAAAATCCCTTACTATCCCTTACCTCAAAAGAGCAGTACTTCTGATCGGTATAAGGCTGAAGAAACTTGCACTGATGAATAGAATACAAAATACACTCAATAATATAGAGAGAGAAAGAGAGAAAACTTATGAATTCTGGTGTGATTTTTAATTCTAACTTAGCTATCTATTTATAGGAAAATGTTAACACGCCGAAGCAGACTTAACCTGCAACCTGATGGCTTTACCTGCTACTATTTCCACCCACCACATTTGAATAAAAATCTCAGCATATTTCTTTACCAACCAAGAGTGGGGCCCACCAATTCTAGAATTTTCTACCAAAATGATTAACTCCGAAAATTCAACAATTTTTGAACCAGTCATCTCGTAAAATTCATAACAAATTATAAGTTCATTTTTAACGGTTCAAAATTTGTGGACATATACTCAACTTATATATGTATAACATATCCAAATATTACCATGATCCAACGGTAGGATTAAAAATTATAACCCTCGCAAAATATCTCAAAAACCTTAATTTGATTTTTAATACCTCCGTTCCGATAAAAATACAGATAAAACACCTCAACATTAACTCCTTCATTTTTAACCACAAAAATATATCCCTCATTTATATCCACATAAAATAAATATTTCCTTATCATATGAATCAATAATTAATTATTCACAGATAATATTACAGAATCACATTTATGACAACCAGGCCGTTCCTAGGAAAGAGGGGGCTTTTTAATAAGGATTTATCCTTATTGGCGCGTAATTAGGTGACCAAACCTCTCCTTAGACAGAACTTTCTAGACATTGCCAATAATGTTATCTAATAATATTATTCAAATAATATGAATTATTGATCTGATAATGGAAAATACTATGCAGTGACAATTATTGAACAACAATAATATAAAATTTCAACGTAGCAATTATTAAATTAATAAAATAAAATATTGAACAGTAATTACTGTAACAATTATTGAGTAGTGCCTTCTTACGTAAGAATCAATAATTTTAAAAATACTGTGCAATACCGTGTGCTACTGTGCAATACCGTGTACCTGGTATTTCGAAGAGTTGAGAATACCTTGCTTCCATTTCAGATTCTATCTCTCAGATCATCATGATTTCTCCATTGCTCATCTCCCATGATAACTTCATTTGGGTTCCTCATTTGTTGGGAAGTCATGACAACCGCCATCCCTCGAACTACTCGGCTTTGACTTGTCTGGAGCAGCATTTGGCACCATCATTACCGTTAGAATATACTTTTCTATAGGACACATTCCTCCCTCAACTGCCTCTTCGTACTCCTCATTCATGATCTGAATCATCAATCTTCGATCCATATCAGATTCAGGTTGACCGCTATGTATATGGTAATTCAAAACTCGATGTTAGGTTCTCCCAATTGCTTTCCAAAAAGAGAAATTCATATCATCTATTTTAGCCTTCTTAGATCGAACATCTCTTTCCACAATATCCACGTGTCGTGCGGCTTTTGCCCATGCATCACTTATTCTCACTCGTTCAGTTTTTTCTTCTTTCAGCTTAGATTCCATTTTTATCATCTTATACTCTGCCAAAGAATGCTTCTGTTCAAGCATCACATATCGGGTAACACAAGCTTGAATTGTTGCATCCTTTTGTTCCACGACCGCCTGTCGTTCTTCTCCCTGCTCTTCTAACTCATGAATACGATTTTGAAATTCTACATTTTGATCATATAATACCTCTAATAAACTCTCCTCAGGTACTTCTTCTTCCTCTTCTTCCTCAGTCTCAGCTGTTACCTCTGCGACTATCTCGGGTGCAACTATCAATTCTTCACTCACCACATGGATATCTCTAATTCCTTCTTCTTCTGACATCACATTATCACGGTTAGTGATTAGAGGTATCCCCAAAGTCTCATTCACTCCATTGTTAGCATTCTCAGCTGCCATTCTCAAATACTGCCATAAAACAAGGGTTAATTAAACAAATTAACATAGCACATAATATCCCGATATTATGACTGACCAACAAATAAGTTTAGGTAGGACACACTAGCGAAGGATTTACTCATCTCTCCCCTCCTAGTTGTATTCTCTGATCTCCGCCAGAGATCATATCCCTAAGCTCTGATACCACCTGTGACGACCCCAAAATAGGTCCATTCCACCCAACCCATTCTGAGTCGTTAAAGACATGGTACAGAAAATAACTACAACTTTATTACAACAATTGTCGTGCAAAATACAACAACACATATGATGTGAGTTTGGATACAAATATATATCAAATGTGACATTAGACACCATCATGTATCAGCACCTCACAAAGGTACCTTACATAAAGGTACAGTCAAAAACTGTTTTAGAAACAAGAATATTTGGGAAGTGCTCAAGGAAACCTTCGTACATGGGACGCCATGCTTTTAGGTTATGATAGATATCATATGGCCACAGAATTATGCTTGGATGACCCAATAGACCCCAAAGAAAAACGAGAAGATTACTATCATATTCTTCCCAATGGTGAGTCTTCTCTTGACTTATCATTATCTCCACTGTCTCTAATTGAGAATTATACTTCAAAAAACACCAAGATTATATAGGTAGTGCTCGTAGATATACTCAGCAAGTGGATGAGCACAACCTTGTCTTATGATGACACGAGGTTATATGTCATTAGGCATCTTGTATGATAGTGACGAAACACCCTTCCAACGTTGGTTTCGCCTCACCCTATTTTCTTCACCAAATATAACTACTAAATGATGACCACCGTTCTATTCTCATGTTACCCCCGCTCGACCCAGCTACACTCTTATTACCTGAAAGAATTGTGAAACAAAAGGGTGAGCACAACTAGCCCAGTAAGAATATCATGACTAAAGATAAATAAATTATCAATAGTCTTCATCAGTAATAAATCAGAGATTTAGGACATATGGTAGATGATAAAAATTTCAACCATAGTTGCAGCGGAACGAGCAATCTATTAGAAGAGTCAAATAGACTATAAAGTCTATTATCTTCTCCATGTTAAAAATCCACCAACAATATTTTATCCCTATAACATCAATCAACAATTCTGGTCCACTATCATATGAATAACTCATAATCATAACTGTAGTTCTAAATTCCTCTTCTCATCCAGGACGAAGATAATTTTCATCACCTATCTTTACCTGAAACATCAAAGATCATGGTTACATCAAATCACATTTCCTGTTCATAATCATACTAATAACTTCATCTTTGCACCACGGCCAAAGATATTCATTTGTATCACCAGTTGGTCATGTTCATCTCAACACCTGTTCATCTTTGCACTACTGGCCAAAGATATTCAACAACATGTCATCTTTGCACTACGGGCCAAAGATATTCATCAACAATTCATCTTTGTACTACAGGCCAAAGATATTCATCAATAATTCATCTTTGCACTACAGGCCAAAGATATTCATCAATAATTTATCTTTGCGCTACAGACCAAAGATATTCATTAACAGTTCATATTTGCACTACAGGCCAAATATATTCATATCTCAAAGAAATATATAATCATTTCAGAATTTATATAAACAATAATTATAACCATGTTAATCAAATTCATCTTTACACTTAAGCTAAATATATTCAATTATAAATTCAATGGTCATGATCATACCAGTTAACAATTCATCTTTGCACTCAAGTGAAAGAGAAATTCAACATCAGGGTTATAAAAATATTATATATGATAATAAAAATAATATAATCAACATATATATTTAATCTCAAGAGTAATATTCATAACTCAATTATAATTTGGTCAGAAAAAGAAACCAATTTTGTCATGAATAGTAACTCGTGAATAGTAACCCATGAATAGTTACTCGTGAATAGTAACTCGTGAATAGTAACCCCGACTCAAAAAGGTAGAAATTCCATAATAAAATCCATACCAATATTTTGGAATAATGATATTAAAAGAATAACATTTTTTAAATTTATAAACAATTTATTTTAATTGTTTATACTTTACTAAAATAATGCATTTAATCATTCTAAAATGCCAAACTCATAAAATTTGATCACCAATAATCAAAACTCTCATCAAAAATCTGTATATACCTCATATATGATTCTCAAGTCATAAAATCCTATTTTTCAATTTTCTTACTTCACATAACATATTTAATTCATTTACTCATAACTAGACCATTTTCATGAAAAATATCAAATCAGTTCTAAAAATATTTCTTTTCTGGGATTTAGCATAATATAGTCCCATAGTGAACATATATTTTTCTCAGAATTTTTAAAAGTCATTTACTATTTTTCATATGGCCAAAACAGCCAAATATTTAGACATTTATCAAAAATTATACTTTTGTCCAAAAATTCTGAAATTCACAGAGTATACTCCTATCGTATACATGTACTCCCAATAAAAATTTCATCAATTTTGGAGTTAACCACAAGAAGTTATAAGTGGCTACTTTTAAAATAGTCTTTTCTTATAAAATTCATAACTCTTAATCTATACATCCAAAAACCACCATTTTTGGACACAATCAAGGAAACTAATCAAAATATCATTTTAAATTTTTTTAGAATTTTTGAAGGTCATAAAAATTACGAAACTGAAAAATATAACAACCCTTAAAATCCCTTACCTCAAAAGAGCAGTACTTCTGATCGGTATAAGGCTGAAGAAAACTTGCACTGATGAATAGAAACTCACAAAGTATCTAAATACTCATAAAATATACTGAATAATCTAGAGAGAGAAAGAGAGAAAACTTATGAATTCTGGTGTGATTTTCAATTCTAACTTAGCTCTCTATTTATAGGAAAATGTTAGCACGCCGAAGCAGACTTAACCTGCAACCTGATGACTTTACCTGCTACTATTTCCACCCACCACATTTGAATAAAAATCTCAGCACATTTCTTCACCAACCAAAAGTGGGGCTCACCAATTCTAAAATTTTCCACCAAAATGATTAACTCCGAAAATTCAACAATTTCTGAACCAGTCATCTCGTAAAATTCATAACAAATTATACATTCATTTTTAACGGTTCAAAATTTGTGGACATATACTCAACTTATATATGTATAACATATCCAACTATTACCACGATCCAACGGTCGGATTAAAAATTATAACCCTCGCAAAATATCTCAAAAACCCTAATTTGATTTTCAATACCTCCGTTCCGACAAAAATACAGATAAAACATCTCAACATTAACTCCTTCATTTTTAACCACAAAAATATATCCCTCATTTATATCCACATAAAATAAATATTTCCTTATCATATGAATCAATAATTATTTATTCACAGATAATATTACAGAATCACATTTATGACAACCAGGCCGTTCTCAGGAAAGAGGGGGCTTTCCAATAAGGATTTATCCTTATTGGTGCGCAATTAGGTGACCAAACCTCTCCTTAGACAGAACTTTCTAGACATTGCCAATAATGTTATCTAATAATATTATTCAAATAATATGAATTATTGATCTGATAATGGGAAATACTATGCAGTGACAATTATTGAACAACAATAATATAAAATTTCAACGTAGCAATTATTGAATCAATAAAATAAAATATTGAACAGTAATTACTGTAACAATTATTGAGTAGTGCATTCTTACGTAAGAATAAATAATTTCAAAAATACTGTGCAATACCGTGTGCTACTGTGCAATAACGCGTATTACTGTATTTTAACCACCGGGTATTTCAATAGTATTAACGGTAACAACTACGCCGTTATTTGTAAAAACTTAAATTTGTCATTTTCTTCATCCGACAGTTATTCGTTATAGGGCCCACAAATAGCTGCGCCGTCGTACGAATATTCCCCGACAAAAAGAATATTCCACGACCAAACGAATATTTTCCGACAACAATGATTATTTTATAACCACTTGCTTATTTTGAAAAAAAAAATTCACATTTCACCCATAACTTTAAACTTATATCAATTTAACCTTTTATTGAATAGTAATTATAAGAAAAATTAAATACTTTTATTTCATAAAATTCGGAGTCTTACAATCTCCCCTCCTTATGAAATTTCGTCCCCGAAATTTACGTACCTAGTATTTCGAAGAGTTGAGAATACCTTGCTTCCATTTCAGATTCTATCTCTCAGATCATCATGATTTCTCCATTGCTCATCTCCCATGATAACTTCATTTGGGTTCCTCATTTGTTGGGAAGTCATGACAACCGCCATCCCTCGAACTACTCGGCTTTGACTTGTCTGGAGCAGCATTTGGCATCATCATTACCGTTGGAATATACTTTTCTATAGGACACATTCCTCCCTCAACTGCCTCTTCGTACTCCTCATTCATGATCTGAATCATCAATCTTCGATCCATATCGGATTCAGGTTGACCGCTATGTATAGGGTAATTCAAAACTCGATGTTGGGTTCTCCCAATTGCTTTCCAAAAAGAGAAATTCATATCATCTATTTTAGCCTTCTTAGATCGAACATCTCTTTCCACAATATCCACGTGTCGTGCGGCTTTTGCCCATGCATCACTTATTCTCACTCGTTCAGTTTTTTCTTCTTTCAGCTCAGATTCTATTTTTATCATATTATACTCTGCCAAAGAATGCTTCTGTTCAAGCATCACATATCGGGTAACACAAGCTTGAATTGTTGCATCCTTTTGTTCCACGACCGCCTGTCGTTCTTCTGCCTGCTCTTCTAACTCATGAATATGATTTTGAAATTCTACATTTTGATCATATAATACCTCTAATAAACTCTCCTCAGGTACTTCTTCTTCCTCTTCTTCCTCAGTCTCAGCTGTTACCTCTGCGACTATCTCGGGTGCAACTATCAATTCTTCACTCACCACATGGATATCTCTAATTCCTTCTTCGTCTGACATCACATTATCACGGTTAGTGATTAGAGGTATCCCCACAGTCTCATTCACTCCATTGTTAGCATTCTCAGCTGCCATTCTCAAATACTGCCATAAAACAAGGGTTAATTAAACAAATTAACATAGCACATAATATCCCGATATTATGACTGACCAACAAATAAGCTTAGGTAGGACACACTAGCGAAGAATTTACTCATCTCTCCCCTCCTAGTTGTATTCTCCGATCTCCGCCAGAGATCATATCCCTAAGCTCTGATACCACCTGTGACGACCCCAAAATAGGTCCATTCCACCCAACCAATTCTGAGTCGTCAAATACATGGTACAGAAAATAACTACAACTTTATTACAACAATTGTCGTGCAAAATACAACAACACATATGCTGTGAGTTTGGATACAAGTATATACCAAATGTGACATTGGACACCATCATGTATCAGCACCTCACAAAGGTACCTTACATAAAGGTACAGTCAAAAACTGTTTTAGAAACTAGAATCTTTGGGAAGTGCTCAAGGAAACCTTCGTACATGGGACGCCATGCTTTTAGGTTATGATAGATGTTATATGGCCACAGAATTATCCTTGGTTGACCCAATAGACCCCAAAGAAAAATGAGAAGATTACTATCATATTCTTCCCAATGGTGAGTCTTCTCTTGACTTATCATTATCTCCACTGTCTCTAATTGAGAATTATACTTCAAACAAACACCAAGATTATATAGGTAGTGCTCGTAGATATACTCAGCAAGTGGATGAGCACAACCTTGTCTTGTGATGACACGAGGTTGTATGTCATTAGACATCTTGTATGATAGTGACGAAACACCCTTTCAACGTTGGTTTCGCCTCACCATATTTTCTTTACCAAATATAACTACTAAATGATGACCACCGTTCTATTCCCTTGTTACCCCTGCTCGACCCAGCTACACTCTTATTACCTGAAAGGAATTGTGAAACAAAAGGGTGAGCACAACTAGCCCAGTAAGAATATCATGACTAAAGATAAATAAATTATCAATAGTCTTCATCAGTAATAAATCAGAGATTTAGGACATATGGTAGATGATAAAAATTTCAACCATAGTTGCAGCGGAACGAGCAATCTATTAGAAGAGTCAAATAGACTATAAAGTCTATTATCTTCTCCATGTTAAAAATCCACCAACAATATTTTATCCCTATAACATCAATCAACAATTCTGGTCCACTATCATATGAATAACTCATAATCATAACTGTAGTTCTAAATTCCTCTTCTCATCCAGGACGAAGATAATTTTCATCACCTATCTTTACCTGAAACATCAAAGATCATGGTTACATCAAATCACATTTCCTGTTCATAATCATACTAATAACTTCATCTTTGCACCACGGCCAAAGATATTCATTTGTATCACCAGTTGGTCATGTTCATCTCAACACCTGTTCATCTTTGCACTACTGGCCAAAGATATTCAACAACATGTCATCTTTGCACTACGGGCCAAAGATATTCATCAACAATTCATCTTTGTACTACAGGCCAAAGATATTCATCAATAATTCATCTTTGCACTACAGGCCAAAGATATTCATCAATAATTTATCTTTGCGCTACAGACCAAAGATATTCATCAATAGTTCATATTTGCACTACAGGCCAAATATATTCATATCTCAAAGAAATATATAATCATTTCAGAATTTATATAAACAATAATTATAACCATGTTAATCAAATTCATCTTTACACTTAAGCTAAAGATATTCAATTATAAATTCAATGGTCATGATCATACCAGTTAACAATTCATCTTTGCACTCAAGTGAAAGAGAAATTCAACATCAGGGTTATAAAAATGTTATATATGATAATATAAATAATATAATCAACATATATATTTAATCTCAAGAGTAATATTCATAACTCAATTATAATTTGGTCAGAAAAAGAAACCAATTTTGTCATGAATAGTAACTCGTGAATAGTAATCCATGAATAGTTACTCGTGAATAGTAACTCCGACTCAAAAAGGTAGAAATTCCACAATAAAATTCATACCAATATTCATCAATAATTCATCTTTGCACTACAGGCCAAAGATATTCATCAATAATTTATCTTTGCGCTACAGGCCAAAGATATTCATCAACAGTTCATATTTGCACTACAGGCCAAATATATTCATATCTCAAAGAAATATATAATTATTTCAGAATTTATATAAACAATAATTATAACCATGTTAATCAATTCATCTTTACACTTAAGCTAAAGATATTCAATTATAAATTCAATGGTCATGATCATACCAGTTAACAATTCATCTTTGCACTACAGACCAAAGACATTTTTCAGTCACGATCATACCAATAATTTACCCATCTTTACACTCAAGTGAAAGAGAAATTCAACATCAGGGTTATAAAAATGCTATATATGATAATAAAAATAATATAATCAACATATATATTTAATCTCAAGAGTAATATTCATAACTCAACTATAATTTGGTCAGAAAAAAAAACCAATTTTGTCATGAATATTAACTCGTGAATAGTAACCCATGAATAGTAACTCGTGAATAGTAACTCGTGAATAGTAACCCCAACTCAAAAAGGTAGAAATTCCACAACAAAATCCATATCAATATTTCGATATAATGATATTGAAAGAATAACATTTCTTAAATTTATAAATAATTTATTTTAATTATTTATACTTTACTAAAATAATGCATTTAATCATTTCAAAATGCCAAACTCATAAGATTTCATCACTAATAACCAAAATTCTCATAAAAAATCTGCATATACCTCATATAGGATTCTCAAGTCATAAAATCCTATTTTTCAATTTTCTTACTTCACATAACATATTTAATTTATTTACTCATAACTAGACTATTTTCATTAAAAAATACCAAATCAGTTTTAAAAATATTTTATTTCTGGGATTTAGCATAATATAGTCCCATAGTGAACATATATTTTTCTCAGAATTTTTAAAAGTCATTTACTATTTTTCATATGGCCAAAACAGCCGAATATTTAGACATTTATCAAAAATTGTACTTTTGTCAAAAAATTCTGAAATTCACAGAGTATACTCCTATCATATACATGTACTCCCAATAAAAATTTCATCAATTTTGGAGTTAACCACAAGAAGTTATAAGCGGTTACTTTTAAAATAGTCTTTTCTTATAAAATTCATAACTCTTAATCTATACATCCAAAAATCACCATTTTTGGACACAATCAAGAAAACTCATCAAAATATCATTTCAATTTTTTTCAGAATTTTTGAAGGTTAGAAAAATTATGAAACTGAAAAATATAACAACCCTTAAAATTCCTTACTATCCCTTACCTCAAAAGAGCAGTACTTCTGATCGGTATAAGGCTGAAGAAAACTTGCACTGATGAATAGAAACTCACAAAGTATCTAAATACTCACAAAATACACTCAATAATCTAGAGAGAGAAAGAGAGAAAACTTATGAATTCTGGTGTGATTTTCAATTCTAACTTAGCTCTCTATTTATAGGAAAATGTTAGCACGCCGAAGCAGACTTAACCTGCAACCTGATGGCTTTACCTGCTACTATTCCCACCCACCATATTTGAATAAAAATCTCAGCATATTTCTTCACCAATCAAGAGTGGGGCCCACCAATTCTAGAATTTTTTACCAAAATGATTAACTCCGAAAATTTAACAATTTCTGAACCAGTGATCTCGTAAAATTCATAATAAATTATACGTTCATTTTTAACGGTTCAAAATTTGTGGACATATACTCAACTTATATATGTATAACATATCTAACTATTACCACGATCCAACGGTCGGATTAAAAATTATAACCCTCGCAAAATATCTCAAAAACCCTAATTTGATTTTCAATACCTCCGTTCCGATAAAAATACAGATAAAACATCTCAACATTAACTCCTTCATTTTTAACCACAAAAATATATCCCTCATTTATATCCACATAAAATAAATATTTTCTTATCATATGAATCAATAATTAATTATTCACAGATAATATTACAGAATCACATTTATGACAACCAGGCCGTTCCCAGGAAAGAGGGGGCTTTCCAATAAGGATTTATCCTTATTGACACGTAATTAGGTGACCAAACCTCTCCTTAGACAGAACTTTCTAGACATTGCCAATAATGTTATCTAATAATATTATTCAAATAATATGAATTATTGATCTGATAATGAGAAATACTATGCAGTGACAATTATTGAACAACAATAATATAAAATTTCAACGTAGCAATTATTGAATCAATAAAATAAAATATTGAACAGTAATTACTGTAACAATTATTGAGTAGTGACTTCTTACGTAAGAATCAATAATTTCAAAAATACTGTACAATACCGTGTGCTACTGTGCAATAACGCGTATTACTGTATTTTAACCACCGGGTATTTCAATAGTATTAACGGTAACAACTACGCCGTTATTTGTAAAAACTCAAATTTGTTATTTTTTTAATCCGACAGTTATTCGTTATGGGGCCCACAAATAGCTGCGCCGTCGTACGAATATTTTCCGACAGAAAGAATATTCCACGACTAAACGAATATTCCCCGACAACAATGATTATTTTATAACCACTTACTTATTTTGAAAAAAAAAATTCACATTTCACCCATAACTTTAAACTTTTATCAATTTAACCATTTACTGAATAGTAATTATAAGAAAAATTAAATACTTTTATTTCATAAAATTCAGGGTCTTACAGCTATTATGGTTACTATCTTTGATTGTATCCATGTTTTGATCATTATTTTTGAATTCTACTTCGAAATTGGTTATTTCGGAGTATTATTGAACTTGAATAAACTGTAATACGAATCCCTAATATTTGTTCTTTTATCTCACTGGATTCGTTTTCTTTAAGATATTTTTCATCATCTTCAGTCCTAAATGATGATATTACTGAATATCTTTGGCCTGTAGTGCAAAGATGAATGATTACCTGATGAATATCTTTAGCCCGTAGTGCAAAGATGAACAGGTGTTGAGATGAACACGACCAACTGAGTATTATTCTTGAATTTTACTCCACAAAGTAGTATCATGTTGACAATTTGGACGTTATTGATTTCTGGATAAATTAAATTATAAATATTTAAAATTTATCCTTGAACTTGTTTAATTGAATTATTATATCATTGTCATCATCATCATGTTTATATTCTGTTAAAAGTAATCTGTGGCCTATAGTGCATAGATGGACTTGGTATGATTATGACCAGAGATTATTCGGTATAATCATGACCGTAATGTTACAAATGATGTGGTAAAAGTCCTCATTGGCCCGTAGTGCATTGATGGACAATTTTTGGTATGATTATGGCCATGGATTCTCTTCGGCCAAGGGTGCAAAGATGAATTGTTTTATGGCATGATCATGACTGTTGATGAAAACACGATTATCTTTGGCCCGTAGTGCAGGGATGATTCGATGATGTGGATTATTTATTGAGCTGAATCTCAGCAATAAAATTGATGATAAATCTTTTAAATCATAGAAGATAGTAGGTTTTATGCTCTACTTGACTCTTCTAATGGATTGCTTTTTCTGCTGCAGTTGTTGATCTAAAATTTGGTGTGATTTTCAATTCTAACTTAGCCCTCTATTTATAGGAAAATGTTAGCACGCCGAAGCAGATTTAACCTGCAACCTGATGGCTTTACCTGCTACTATTCCCACCCACCACATTTGAATAAAAATCTCAGCACATTTCTTCACCAACCAAGAGTGGGGCCCATCAATTCTAGAATTTTCCACCAAAATGATTAACTCCGAAAATTTAATAATTTCTGAACCAGTCATCTCGTAAAATTCATAATAAATCATACGTTCATTTTTAACGGTTCAAAATTTGTGGACATATACTCAAATTATATATGTAAAATATATCCAAAAATTACCACGATCCAACGGTCGGATTAAAAATTATAACCACCGCAAAATATCTCAAAAATCTTGATTTTTAATACCTCCATTCTGACAAAAATACTGATAAAAACCTCAACATTAAATCCTTCATTTTTAACCACAAAAATATATCCCTCATTTATATCCATATAAAATAAATATTTCCTTATCATATGAATCAATAATTAATTATTCACAAATAATATTACAGAATCACATTTATGACAACCAGACCGTTCCCAGGAGAGAGGGGGCTTTCCAATAAGGATTTCTCCTTACTGGCGCGCAATTAGATGACCAAACCTCTCCTTAGACAGAACTTTCTAGACATTGCCAATAATGTTATCTAATAATATTATTCAAATAATATGAATTATTGATCTGATAATGGAAAATACTGTGCAGCAACAATTATTGAAATAATAATAATATAAAATATCAACGCAGCAGTTATTGAATTAATAAAATATTGAACAATAACTACTGTAACAATTATTAAGTAGTGCCTTTTTATGTAAGAATCAATAATTGGTGTAATACCGTGTGCTACTGTATTTTAACCACCGGGTATTCTAACAGTATTAACGGTAACAACTACGCCGTTGTTTATAAACAACTTATACTTGTCGTTTTCTTCATCCAATCGCTTTCCGTTATGGGGCCCGCACAAGGCTACATCGTCGTACGAATATTCCCCGACAGCAAGAATATTCCCCGACAAAATGAATATTTTATAACCACTTGCTTATTTTGCAAAATTTGCACATTTCACCCATAACCAAAGTATTATATCAAATTAATCCCTTATTATTCACAATAATATTTAGAGAAAATTTGATTTTATTCATTAATAAGTTGGGGTCTTACAACCTCCCCTCCTTATGAAATTTCATCCTCGAAATTGACGTACGTACCTGATGTTTCAAAAAGGTGAGGATACCTCGCTTTTATTTCTGATTCCAACTCCCAGGTCATTTCTTCAATAGCATGGTTTCTCCACAAAACCTTAACTTGTGGTATAACCTTCGTGCGTAGGACATGCTCTTTCCTATCCAAGATCTTAACAGGTACCTCCACGTACGTTAAATCTTCAGCTATCTCGTCTGGTTCTAACTCAATAATGTGGTTCGGGTCTTTAACATATTTACGAAGCATAGAAATGTGAAAAATATTATGAACACGAGACATGCTTGGAGGTAATGCGAGTCTATATGTCACATTTCCTATTCGCTCAAGAATCTCAAATGGACCAACAAATCTTGGATTGAGCTTTCCTCTCTTCAAAAATCTTGTAACTCCCTTCCATGGTGCAACACGTAATAATACATGATCCCCAATATTAAATTCCACGTCCTTCCGATTAAGATCTGCATAACACTTTTGTCGATCCTGTGCCGTTTGTATACGTTGTCGAATCGTTTGGATCTTTTCTGTAGTCATGCGTACTAACTCTGGTCCCAACAATGTTGCTTCACCCACCTCGTCCCAGCATACTGGAGAACGACATTTTCTTCCATACAACGCCTCGAATGGAGCCACACCTATGCTCGCTTGATAACTGTTGTTGTAGAAGAATTCCACCAATGGTAGGTGCTTATCCCAACTCCCTTTAAGATCTAGGACACAGAGTCTTAATAGATCTTCAAGAGTTTGAATAGTCCTCTCTGATTGTCCGTCCGTTTGAGGATGGTATGCCGAACTGAATCGTAAATTCGTGCCCATAGCTTTCTACAAGCTAACCCAAAATCGTGAAGTGAATCTTGGGTCACGATCCGAAACTATGAATACTGGCATGCCATGCAATCTCACAATCTCGTTCACGTACATACTAGCAAGACGTTCAAGGGAATAAGTCTCACGTATCGGCAAGAAATGAGCAGACTTGGTTAATCTATCAACAATAACCCAAATCGCATCTATGCCTTGAGAAACCTTGGGAAGACCTGTAACGAAATCTATGGTAATGTGTTCCCACTTCTATTTCGGGATCTCAAGTGGTTCTAATGGACCATTTGGCACTTGATGCTCCGCCTTTACACGTTGACAAGTTAAACACCTCGAGATAAACTCCGCGATCTCTCTTTTCATATTGCTCCACCAAAATGTGTGTCGAAGATCGTGATACATTTTGGTACTCCCAGGATGGATTGCAAACGGTGTGTTGTGTGCCTCCATCATTATTCTATGCTTCAAGTCAAAATCGTTAGGAACACAAAGTCTGGAGTTGACTCGAAGTATTCCTTCTTCATCGATTCTTGCTTCTGGAATAGCACCTTCTTGCACTTTCTTCTTCATACGCATCAGCTCTATGTCCGTAGCTTGAGCAGCTTTAACTTTATCGATTAAAGTCAATTTTACTCGTATATCATCACGTGGGTCCCTAGAGTCATTAACTCTATCTCTATCATTTATAAATTATACAAAATAGGTCTTTGTGTTCAACAATATCGCACTCGTACTCACGTACAATCTTTTACTCAACGCGTCAGCTACCACGTTCACTTTTCCAGGATGGTATGGTCAGAACAGGTTCCGAATGAGTCGCCTCTTGAGCTATTGAAAAATCTTCTCGCATTCCTCACTCCA
Organism: Panax notoginseng; assembly: GCA_016801055.1. NCBI lineage: Eukaryota > Viridiplantae > Streptophyta > Magnoliopsida > Apiales > Araliaceae > Panax > Panax notoginseng. Next base: position 41,650,879 of record CM029016.1, on the reverse strand, counting down.
TACGAATTTTGTATCTTTCTGAGTCAGCTGAGTTAACGGAGTAGCGATTCGAGAAAATCCTTCCACAAATCTCCGATAGTAACCAGTTAAGCCCAGAAAGCTACGTACTTTGGTTACCGACTTCGGTTGCTCTCAATTGTGATTCATATCCCAATCTTGGATAGCACATCACAATGGCACCTATTGTTTTACCACCACACAAATATAGACTCCCTTACGGAGAGTCTGACTTTGGTGCATTCCACAAAGGAAGTCACTAGATAGAGGCTCGGGTACCAACTTCTATAGTTGGATTTTTAACTCCTGAAGTTCAATAGGAGCTATTCAATATGAGATTTTAGAAATGGGTTTTGTATCGGGTTGAAGATCAATACAAAAATTCAATATCACGCTCTGGGTTAGGCCAGGAAATTCTTCAGAAAATACGTCCGAAAATTCACTAACAACAGAAATATCATTCAAATCTGACGTATTTTTGTTCAAGTCCATGACATGGGCTAAGAAAACTTGACATCCGTTTTTCAATAAACGAATGGCTTTATGGCTTGGTATAACAGCGATTGATTTTAGTGGTTTGGTTGCTTGAATTCGCATAACAGGTTGGTTAGGAATATGAAAACTAACAACCTTACGAAAACAATCAATTTTGGCATGATGAGTAGTTAACCAATCAATTTCTAAAATCACATCAAAAGTAAGTATCTTTAAAGAGATAATGTCAACAGGTAATGTGATTGTGCCAACTTGGATTAAGCAAGATTTATAAATTGTAGATGTAATGAAAGTTTCTCCTAACAAAGTCTCCACAGATAGGTCAAAGTCTAATTTTTTCCGGAGTTAAGTTTAAACGTTGAGCACAAGCAGGAGAGATAAAAGAATGGGTAGAACAGGTATCTAGTAAAGTATAAACTTCGCAAGAATTCAAGATTAGCTTACCCGTGATCACCTCGTTCGGGTTTCTCACGTTTTGGCCAGTCACGACAAACGCTCTTCCAGGAACCGCTGATTTTGACTTATCCGGGATAACTTTTGGAGTCACCATCTCCGCTGAACTTGGTTTTGCTACAGAAAACTCTCGAGCTATATGACCCTCCTTTCCACAGTTATAACATACCTTGGATTGTTGTGGACAGTTTGGGCTGATATGTCCCTCTTTCCCATATTTATAACATACGACCGGTGATCGTTCTCCTCCCCTAGAAACAGTTGATGTTTGTGCTGACGTCTTCATGTTATCATTGTTGTACCTTCTCTTCTTGAAATCTCCTCCCGACTCGCTCCTTTTATTATCACGACCACGATTACCACCAGAGTGGTTCCCACTTTTGTCTGTATTTTTCCCTCCTCGCTGGTTCTCATCGCTCCGATGACTGCTGTCACCAGTATGACCCTGGTTGTGGTCCCTCGGTTGAACATACTCATTATTTCGCTCTAATAATTGAGTCATGTTTACAACATCTGAATATAAAAAAAATTTATGAGAGATAAGATATTGCTGAATCTCGGGTTTTAACCCTCTCAGAAACATCCTTGTCATTCGTTCCTCATTTTCGACCAAATGAGGTGCAAACCTAGATAACTCTGTAAACTTCGCCTCGTACTGGGACACCGTCATGTTATTTTGTTCCAGTCTGATAAACTCCACCTCCTTCATATGACGAATACTTTCAGGAAAGTACTTGTCATTGAACAGTTTTTGAAATGTTTCCCAGGACATGTTAAGTGCGTCAGGCTGGGTACGCTTCACAGACTCCCACCAGTAGTCTGCCTCACCGCGAAACATAAAGGTGGCGAATGGAACTTTCTGTTCCTCCGTGCATCCCAAGACATCGAATATCTTGGTAATTTGTTTGACCCATGTTTCCGCCATGATCGGATCTGGCTTTCCCTTAAATTCTGGTGGTCCCAATTCTTTGAACTGCTTGGCTGTGACAAACCGTGCGTTGTTATCATTTCCACCCGTATTCTGCACACGAGTCTCCCTCGTATGATTTTGCATGAACTGTAAAAAGCTCCTAAACATTCCATCATTCATCGTTTACTCGATAACGTTGTTTACAGGAGGAATATTGCCTTCCTGTTGCACGTTCCCCTGGGTGGTAATCAAAGGTGTCTCTACTGTCTGATTTACTTTATTATTAATGTTCTTAGCTGCCATTCTTAAATACTGCCATAAAATAAGGGTTAATAGTCATGCCATATATTATCCCTATACTCTGACCGACCAAATAAACACCAAATAAACTTAGTCAGGTCATACTAGCGAAGGAATTCCCCGTCTCTCCCCTCCTAGTTCTTGCCTCACATCTCAGCCAGGGATCATATCCCTAAGCTCTGATACCAACTGTGACGCCCCCAAAATAGGTATACAACACCCATTCTGAGTCGCCAAATATATGGTACAGAAAGAAAACTACAACTTCAATAATACAATTGTCGTGCAAAATATGACAACACATACTGTGAGTTTAAATACAAATATTGTCTTCTAGACAATATCCACACTCAAATAAGTTCTCATTACAATTATTCAAACACTATTTTACAGAAATAGTGAGGACAACTAAAATATCTTTCTAGAACCATCACTCCATACCCCGACTAGATCCTGCTATGTTCTCACCTCCTGAGAAGAAAAATGGAACAAAAAGGAAAAGGGTGAGCTCAACTAGCCTAGTAAAGAATATTATGACTAAGATAATATACAACAAATTATCGTTAGTCTTCAACAGGGAAAAATCTGATAGAATATAATCGACAACAAGTTTTAGATCAACAACTACAGCGGAAACAGTAAACCATTAGAAGAGTCAAGTAGAGAAAGAATTCTACTATCTTCTAAGATTTAAAAGTCCATCATCAATATTTTATCCCTGTAACATCAATTAATAATCATCTTTATCCAAATATTCATCTTTGCACTACAGGCCAAAGATATTCATTTGTATCACCTGTCAGTCATGTTCATCTCAACACCTGTTCATCTTTGCACTACAGGCCAAAGATATTCATCAAGCAATCATACATCTTTACACTACAGGACAAAGATATTCAGTAATATCATCATTTAGGACTGAGGATGATGAAAAATATCTTAAAGAGAACGAATCCAGTGAGACAGAAGGACAAATATTAGGGATTCGTATAACAGTTTATCCAAGATCAATAATACTTCATAATAATCAATTGTGAAGCAGAATTCAAAAATAAAGATCAAAACATGGATACAATCGAAGATAGTAACCATAATAGATATCTTGGACAAAAAGAAAAAATTTTATTTTTCGGTGAATAGTGCCGTATTCGTGAATAGTACCGTATACGTGAATAGTAACCCCGACACAAAAAATTTTAAATTTGATAAAAACTCATGTTAATATTTTAGCATAATGATATTGAAGAAAATAATATCATTTAAGAATAAAATAATATCCCTTACCTCAAAATATCAGTACTTCTGGTCGGAATACCGGTATAAGGCTGAAAAAACTTGCTATGATGAATAGAAACTCTCAAAGTATCTAAATACTCACAAAATACACTCAATAATCTAGAGAGAGAAATAGAGAAAACATGTTTCTGGTGTGATTTTCAATTCTAACTTAGCCCTCCATTTATAGGAAAATGTTAGCACGCCGAAGCAGATTTAACCTGCAACCTGATGGCTTTACCTGCTACTATTTCCACCCACCACATTTGAATAAAAATCTCAGCACATTTCTTCACCAACCAAGAGTGGGGCCCATCAATTCTAGAATTTTCTACCAAAATGATTAACTCCGAAAATTCAATAATTTCTGAACCAGTCATCTCGTAAAATTCATAATAAATCATACGTTCATTTTTAACGGTTCAAAATTTGTGGACATATACTCAACTTATATATGTATAACATATCCAAAAATTACCACGATCCAACGGTCGGATTAAAAATTATAACCACCGCAAAATATATCAAAAATCCTGATTTTTAATACCTCTATTCCAACAAAAATACTGATAAAAACCTCAACATTAACTCCTTCATTTTTAACCACAAAAATATATCCCTCATTTATATCCATATAAAATAAATATTTCCTTATCATATGAATCAATAATTAATTATTCACAAATAATATTACAGAATCACATTTATGACAACCAGACCGTTCCCAGGAAAGAGGGAATTTTCCAATAAGGATTTCTCCTTACTGGCGCGCAATTAGATGATCAAACCTCTCCTTAGACAGAACTTTCTGGATATTACCAATAATATTATCTAATAATATTATTCAAATAATATGAATTATTGATCTGATAATGGAAAATACTGTGCAGCAACAATTATTGAAACAACAATAATATAAAATATCAACGCAGCAGTTATTGAATTAATAAAATATTGAACAATAACTACTGTAACAATTATTGAGTAGTGCCTTCTTACGTAAGAATCAATAATTGGTGTAATACCGTGTGCTACTGTATTTTAACCACCGGGTATTCCAACAGTATTAACAGTAACAACTACGCCGTTGTTTATAAATAACTTATACTTGTCGTTTTCTTCATCCAATCGCTTTTCGTTATGGGGCCCGCACAAGGCTGCGCTGTCGTACGAATATTCCCCGACAGCAAGAATATTCCCCGATAAAACGAATATTTCCCGACAAAATGAATATTTTATAAGCACTTGCTTATTTTGCAAAATTTGCACATTTCACCCATAACCAAAGTATTATATCAAATTAATCCCTTATTATTCACAATAATATTTAGAAAAAATTTGATTTTATTCATTAATAAGTTGGGGTCTTACAGTTTCTGTACCATATTTTTGGCGACTCAGAATGGGTGATGTATACCTATTTTAGGGGCGTCACACAAGCCATCAGTACCTAAGAGCAGTCGAGGCAAACAAAAGTGGTGAAGCACTACACAATAAAAGGAAGAGATGTTCTACATTGAAGATCCAATTAACACTCATCAAGATCGTAGTGTTGTCTCTACCTGTCAATAAGTAACATTCAACAAGACACTACGATCAGGTCCAAGAAGATATGCATCAGAATCATAGAGTTCAGTCATCCGAAGGTTGAAGCATTGGCAACGGTTCAATCTGCAGATTGATATTCGGACAGAGCTTATTGAGAACATCGATGCAAAAGGACAACCTCTGATCGAGAAATCAGAAGGAGAAAATAAAGTTGACTACCTGCCCAAGACATCAAAGTGACATCTCTGGCAGGGTAGGTGAAACAGTAGACTGCTGTGTCAGAAAAGTCATAAAGGAGTTGTCACGTTACATCAAGCAGTCTACATCAAATAACTCGAGATCTGCGAAGCAATTCAAATAGCTTTCAACGGCTATATACTAACGGGAAGATTGGGAAGGAGTATAAATAAGCCAGAGCTTCAACGATCAAGAGTTGTTGATGATTGCTATGTTACAGAATCGTTGAGTTGTTTAAATGCTAATGTTGACTCTACGAGTTCCATCAAAGCTTTACATGAACAAATCTCAGTGACAGTGAGGCTACGAAGGTGGAAGTGAAGCAGCCTTGTGGAAGGACTTGAACAGACTAAAGCTTCACTCAACAAAAATGAGAATGTCACTGAAGATGACAGCTAAGCTGAGAGCCGAGAAGGACAAAAAGATAACATTCAGAAGAGTGGCAGAGCATAAAGAAGATTCGGAGAGCCACTCTACAAATCACCATGAACCTAAAACTAAACCAGAACAAGTGCAGAACTATGTCTGCCAATCAGTCAAGAAGGGTTCAAAGAATGGTGATGGTGCACAGCTGACATCATATGAAGATAAGCAGAACAGAATGAAGATCAGCTGCACCAAAGAAGATGTGGTCTAGACTCGAAGCAGCATGAAAAGAGGACCACACCAAGCTGCTAAGAACAAAAGATGTTCAAGCTTAAAGACATCTTGGCATCTCAGCACCAACAACAACATCAACAACAACAATAAGTCAGGGCCTGAGGGGTCCTTGTCCGGAGGGACTAAATGAAATTTCATGCCTGCTGGGCATGAAGAGTTCCTAGGGAACTATAGAAGTTCCAAGGCTGCTGGCCTTGAAGAGTTCTTAGTGAACTGAAGTTCCAAGGTTGCTGGCCTTGAAGGAATCTTAGTGATTCAGGGTGCTGCCCTTCCTTAGTGGAAATCCTGCTACTTGAAAGCAGAAGAGTGGATTAGGAGCTTGAGTCTCTGAACCACTTAAAATTCCTTGTGTCTTTTACTTTATGTCATTTACATTATGTACTTAACTGCTATAACTGTTATGTATGTATTAACTGCTTACCACTGTATAACTCTCTAAGAACAATGTATGTATGATTATGAATATATCAATGAAGGGGATCTTTTACTTATTTCGCTGTGCTTGAAAAGATTCTTATGTTTGTCATATACTAATTTATTAGCAATACAAAATAAATGAGTAAAGTATTTGAAATTAAAAAGGATCTATTCAACCCCCCTACTAGATCTATTGTGTGCCTACTGGGAACTAACAAAATCAATTTATATATATGCAGAATACATGAAGTTTAATTCATAAGAAGCATGATTCTGAAATAATTGAAACATAATACATGACATGTTATAAAGCAATATAACATGATTGAATAAAGCAGTATGTTGGTGCTTTAATATTATGTTATGCGTGAACAGGAATATGACTATTTTAATTATATATATATATATATATATATATATATATATATATATATATATGGTTCATCTCTAAAGCGAACCTTAAAGAGCGAACCAAAGACGAACTGTCGTCTTTAGTGTCTATGGCGACGGTTCGATCCGTCGCCATAGACACCAAAGACGACGGTTCGTCTTTGGTTTATTTTTTAAGGTTCGCTTTTGAGACTCTCCGTGTGTTTATATATATATATATATATATATATATATATATAGAGTCCGGATCCAGTCCGGGATCCCGGACTCTATAAAATCCGGACCTTTATTTATTTTTATTTTTTTTGCTTTTTTTTTTTGAAACAACTAAAAAAAAAAAAAAATTTATGGAATTGAAATTTTTTTCATAATAAAGTGTTTTGGGCGTGATTTGGGTACGTATAACAAAATATGGTGGTACAGTCTGTGCAGACTGTACCACCACTTTTTGGTATAGGTATTCAAAACACACCCAAAACATTATATTATGAAAAAATTTCAGTTCCATAAAATATTAAATATTTTTTTTTAGTTGTTTTGAAAAAAAAAAGCAAAAAAAAAAGAAAAAAAAAAAGGTCCGAATTTTAAGAAAATCCGGACTCCCGGACCGGATCCGGTGTGTGTGTGTGTATATATATATATATATATATATATATATATATATATATATATATATATATATATATGTTTCAATATGCTGAACATGATTCCGTTCAATAAAGAGGTTTTGCGGAATTAAAATTCTGGTATAATAACATAATTAATTAATTTATTCTATGCAATAGTGTAACCATGGCTCTAATACCAAATGTTAAATAAATTATATCGAAACGTGCTATTACGTACAATATAGAATAAAATCAATTGATCAATTAAGTACTTATATGAATTGAGAGAACTCATCTTATATGTATCACGCTTCTGCTACGCTTAAGGGTGAAAGTCTTCAATTGTATCTCTCAATCTTAGGATGTATATATAGGCGTGTATAGAATTCTTAAGACGGCAATTGGGACCAAACCCTAACTGTTTTATTTATAGAATAGCTAAAGGGTCAAAATCGTGTATCAAGATTATAAAACCCTATGGTCCATTATGTCAAGTACTATCAGTAATATTATTTATATGCCACATAATTAATTACCAAACCTATAAATAAAATAATTAAATTAATATAATATATAAATTCAATAATTACATAAATAGTAGAGGTTACATAAGAAAATAAAATATTCAAACAAAGCAAACTTAAGCAACAAGTAATCAACATGCATGTACTAAAATATTGTAATAGATTCTATTCTACGTACCACCTCAAATAGATTGAAAATTAAGAGAATGACATTACTTTTTATTCCATCATAATGGTTTATCCACAAGAATGATCACTATATATATTGAGGAATTTGTGGAACTTAGCATTAAGTAGAACCTAAATAAAAACTTTATCCCTTTTCCATTTTTTATAATTTAAAACGAAAAAAAGAGAGCACCGAGTTATTTTCCTGTAGATGTGGAAATTATGTGTTTGTTCGTGTATCAGTTTATGTAACGTTTAATGTGTTTGGATTCAAACACATTTGAGAATTTTATTCGTTTACAATCAATTTATCTAAAAATGAATTATTTAACTGACAAACACAATATTTGAAATTTAAACGCATTACATTATTTTGATGTAGTAGCCGAATACTATATACTACTGTTGCAAATATTGTTCTAAACATTGGTAGCAGAACACAGTGGCGGATCTAGTAGCTGCCCCTGTTGGAATTTTTTTATATGGGTATAGGGATAGGAAAAATATGTAAATAAATTTAAGGGGGCAGATTAATGAAAAAGTTAAACTTGGAGGGGTACAAAAAATTCATAAACTAATTCTAAATACAAGTAAAACTTATTTGAAACTTATAAAAAGATACCAAAACTAGTTTATGCTTTGAAATTAATTCGTGATTTTGTTTGAATATAGAAAGAAAATTTAGTTTGAAACTTTGAGCATTTGGAGAATCATTATTGAACTATGACAAGTAACCGAAATAAAATTTTAAATTGTATCTAAATATTTTTTATTTAAAATTCTTATTTTTTAGTTTGAATTATGAATATTTATTACAATTTATAAAAATTATTATAACTACTTAATATTATGATTAGTTCAGTTTTTTTTTATTTAATTTCAACAAAAAAAATTAATTAAAATCCTGCTGAGCAAAATTTCGATCCGCCCTGAGAGAACATATCCTATACTAACATGGAAAAGCTTGGTGATGAGTTCTAAAATTGTCACTCCATCATCCCCAAGATCACCAACAACAATGGTTTTCATGAATGCCAAATACTAAACTCTACTTCATTACAAAGGAGAAAGATAGTTAAAGCCATGAAGGTAGCCTAAAGAATTGTCCAACAATCCAAGTAACTTTATAATAGTGTGGAGGTCATTGAAATACCTCTGGCTGCTGCTTTTTGAAACAATCTACCTTTAAATTGGGTGGGGTGGGGTGGGGTGGGGTGGAGTGGGACCACTTTTACGTAGATTGAAGGATTCATTTCCCCTGGAAAAATAGTTAGAATTGCAGCTATCAAATCATTGTCCCAAAGAAAATGACCCTGATAGTCCAAATCCACAAATAGGATTCAGGATAGGCTATCTAGGCAGAAAGAAATTTAGACACGTGCAATTTATATTACTCTTCGATTTTAAAATTAAAAATATAATTTAACTTTTAAAATCAGACGACGATAATATATTAAATTTTAAAATTAGTATTATTCATAAAAATTTATAATGAAATAAATTTTATGATTAATAATTTTTATTATATACTATATAATTATAATAATTATATATATCAACTAAAATTAAATAAATTTATATTAATTTAAAATTCAATATATCGTCGTTTAATTTTAAAAATCAAATAATATATCTAAATTTAGAACGTAAAAAAATACCATGCAAGAGGTGTAGGAATGCTTAACGGGCCGGATAACTGAACTGGGAGTTTGGGACGGTAAATTCAATCATGTCAGTTTTTTTTTTTTTTTTTTTTTTTTAAAAAACATGACTAAACACAGTCGGTTATATTCGTAAAATGACTTGAATACAAAACAAAATTTTAAATATTTTATATTTTTAAAATTTAATATTTCAATTTTAAGATATTGAATATTAATATTTTTAAATTTTTATAAATAAAACTTTTAAACCATTGAATATTCCTATTAGACTAAGTCAACATGTTATTCTCTAGCTCAAGATGAAAGAAATTTTTTGCTTTTAACAATATATATCATTTATATTGACTCAAATATATATTATATACAACTAATCACGAGCCTACAATTTTTCTTTACTTTCAAGAATTATTGGTGTAAAAATTACCCAAAATATCTTCATTCCAATCAATTACACGTCGACGGCCAAAAAAAATTAATTTAAATTAATTGAAACATAGCAATTTAAGTTTTAAAATGCAAAAAACTTACAAATTTAAAGTGTATTTAATTAAATCTAATCCTATTCGATTAAAACATATTATTAGATATCTGAATAAAATAAATTTAACAAAAGCTCTGGAGAATTGAGGAGTAGACTACTAACTGGAGACTTAAAGTTTAATCATATCATGTTGCTTTAGCTTAAGCTTCCTTTTTATTTGTCGTGTTTTGCCTATGTTTTGACATTTGGAATGAATAAAGATTTTATATTACTGCCTCCCACGTGGGAGGATAAAGTTCACCTGAAAGAACTTTTTAATATAAATATGAAAATTATATCTAAGTGTATTTAAATTTCATTTATTTATATTTTTATCCTTATTAAGAGTCAAAACACAAATAAATAAAATCTAAATACATTTATATTTACTTTTTTTGTCCACTTTTCCTATTCACATAGAGTTTTTACCATTTGAATAAACTAAAGGGTTCTTAACACTAATATACAACAATTAGAAAGTAATTACACTATTAGTGCATCCACAAAATAATTATAAAAATAACGCAATTCACATTAATAAAAAAACCTAAAATCAAAGAGAAATAACTGCTATAATTTATAATTCAAATTCAAATATCTGGGATCTAACAACAAAAACAAATTCAAATTCAAAATAATAATTCAAATATTCATCTCCCTCACAGTAGCCCTCTCCTCCGCTACTCCGCCGTGAATCTCCTTCTTCACAGGTTGCACTCTCCCTCACAATGATAGGGTTTGGAGTCCCTACAGATGGGTGTCCAGTAATTCATAGGAATCTTCCAGAGGCAGCCATGGGCCTCCTTACTTCTATTATGAGAACGTGGCACTGGCTCCAAAAGGAGTTTGGGACACCATTTCTCGATTTTTGTACGATGTTCAACCGGAGTTTGTTAATTCAAAGTTTTTCAGTGCTGCTGCAAGGAAAAGAGGCTATGTTCATAATCTTCCAATTAATAATAGATTCCCATTTGTCCCTCTTCCACCACGGAACGTACATGATGCTTTGCCCTTGACAAGGAGTTGGTGGCCTTCATGGTATAAACTAACAACATTGAACTTGTCGGGAGAGTGCATATTTTGATTTGATGTTTAAAGTAAATGCTCATGATTATATGTAAAGTCCTTCAAGGAATATATGTACAAGGACATAGTGATATATCACATTTGTTAGGTTGATCTAAGCTTTTAATGTTTATCATTCTGTAAATGAATATATAGATGAAGAGATCAAAGATGTTAGGTTGATCTATATCTTGAGATGTAATAGATAGGCTTCAATGAGATCGTAGTCTATCAAGTTGATCAAGAGATTGCAGAAAGCCAAGGCAGAATTGTAGAGCTTCGAGGATCGTAGTGTGTCTGCCTTAAAGGGCCTCTTCAAAAATGGTAGAGTGGTCCCAATGTTTGTAGAGCCAACTTAGAGATCGTAGTGTGCTCTCGGAAACGTAGAGTCTGCAAGATAAGCAAGTGAAGATCGTAGTGTGCCAGACCTTAAGAGAAATCGTAGTGTTCTCACATCAGATCAAGCACCAAGGTGGCAAGACACCACGATCTGAATCGTAGAGTATCATCTGCCTGTATCAGAAGCATCGAGCCCTGACCATTTGTTTAAAGATAAATCTCAACAAATGTGGAATGGGTTATAAACGTTGAAGTACTCACTAGTCTCGATGGCATAAAAGATATCCTTAGTATGCAACAAAGAAGCGTATTGAAGAAGCTAAGGAAAGGACCATGGGTCAGAGGAAAATACCTTTTCAGGTGTTAGGTGAGAAAGTAGTCTGCTGTGTCAGTGGGCCAGAATGCAATTCAGAAGATGTGCAGAAAAGTCTCCATCAAAGTTCAGAAATGTCAAACGCATTTAATGCTTCAACGGATAGATTTCAAGGATTACATATATGCCAAACATCTGCAGATGATTAAAAAAAAGAAAGCAAGCAAGCATTAAAAAAAACGCTGAAGAACACTCAACGCTCAACTCTACGATCTGAGAAAAAGAGAAAGCTTGCTCAGCTACTCAGTTCTTTCGAACAAGTGCTTAACAGTAACTGAGTAGTACCAACCAAGAACTCAACAATTACCAATCAACTGAAGTAAGAGTTCCAAGTCAGAAGGACTTGAAGAGTTCTAAGTGAACTGAGAAGAACTAAGTCTGCTAGACTTGAAGAGTTCAAGAGTAAACTAAGAAGTGCCTAGACTGCTGGTCTAGAGGAAATCTGTGAGATTCAGAAAGTGTAAAAGATATCCTTAGTGAATTTCCTACTCGAGGAGTAGAAGAGTGGACTAGGAGCTTTAAGTGCTCTGAACCACTTGAAACTGCTGTGTCTCTTACATTCTTGTTATAACTGCTATAACTATTATAACTGCCTCACTCTCATTAATTCACTATATCTAAAAGGGAGAACAAACAAATCTTAATTCCGCTATGTTTGAATCATTATCAAAACTAACAACGTAAAACGAAAAGAATTTTAAATATCTATTTAACCTCCCCTTCTAGATAACTATTGTGCCTTCGGGAACTAACAATTGGTATCAAAGCAGGTTCTACCATATAGCCTACAAAGCTTAAGTAGATCTAATGGCACATCTACCAAGCGAATCAAAAAGACTGGATGAGGCAGCAAGCCACCTATGTGCAACAAAGATAAATTCACTAACTAGAAAGTTCGGATGCAAGCATACATGGATTCAATAGATGAAGATCTATTTGAAACTGTTCAAAATGGGCCCTACATTCTAACAAAGCTTGCACTAACTACAGATGTTCCAAACAGAATACAAATCAAAGTCAAAGAAATATGGATAAACAACGAAAAGAGAGCTGTTCAACTCGACAAAAAGGCCAAGAACATTTTGTTCCAATCATTAGAAGATGACCTGTTCGAAAACTGGTCAACAGCAAAACAACAAAAGAGGTTTGTGAAGCATTGCTCATCATGCATGAAGGAACAGAAGAAGTCAGAGAAAACAAACAATCTCTCCTGACTCAACAATATGAGATGCTTGCTCACGTTCAAGGAGAAAACGTCATTGCCACCTAAGAGAGATTCAATATTCTACTCAACTCTCTACGAGCCTATGGAAAGATCTAATCATAAAGTTCATGAGAGCCTTACCAAGTAAGTGGGATGCCAAAACCACTGCCATTAGAGAGTCAAAGAATCTTCATGAAATGACTGTTCAACAGTTATATGGCAACCTTCTTACATACAAACTGGAGCTGACTTAACGAGCAGAAACTTTGTCTGAAGGAAGAAAGAACGATAAGGGTGTTGCTCTCAAAGTAACTGAAAACATCTCCAAAGTCAACACTGAAATTGACTCTAACTATGATGAAGATGATGATGAAGACTTTGCAATGCTGGTGAAAAGACTCAGAAGGTTCATGCGTCAAGGCAAAATTAGTAAACCAAAGAAAGTCAACTACAGTAGCCAGGAGCAGATTAATGATCTATGCTACAACTGTAAGAAGCCTGGTCATTTCATTGCTAACTGTAACAAACCTCTTAGAGAAGAACTAAATAAGAAATCACATCCAAAGAAGGAATTCAAAGGTAACAAAAGGCCTCAAAAGAGAGACAAAGGCCTTGTAGCTGGAGGATCGTGGAGTGATTCAGACAATGACTCAACTCCCGAATCTGGAGATGATGAAGATCCTCAAATGGCTAATCTCTGCCTGATGGCCAAGCATGCAAAGGATAAACAGAACTCCAACATAGATGAAGTAAGTATAGATGAGGTATTTGACTTCAACTCTCCTGATGTAGACATTGATGACTTAAGAATTGCACTGCATGGCATAACATCTGATCTGCATCAATACATGAAATGGTTTAGAGTCCTGTCTAAGGATTATTCACTCCTTCAAAAGGAGAAAGAGAAAGTTCAAGAAGAACTGGAAACAGCCCTTCTAAGTACTGACTCTTTCTCCAAGCTTGAGGCTGAGAATAAGCTCTTAAAATAGACCAATGAGCTCAATGCACAAAGAGTGTCAAGTCTAACCTCTAAAATTGAGGAACTAGAAAAGACTATCTCTACATGGAATAAATCCTCTTCATCCATGGACTACCTGCTCTCTAGTCAGAGAAGTGCATCTGACAGAACATGTTTAGGCTTTGGGGAATCCACCTCATATGTGACGCCCCCAAAATAGGTATACAACACCCATTCTGAGTCGCCAAATACATGGTACAGAAAGCAAACTACAACTTCAATAATACAAATGTCGTGTAAAATACGACAACACATACTGTGAGTTTAAATACAAATATTGTCTTCTAGACAATATCCACACTCAAATAAATCCTCATTACAATTATTCAAACACTATTTTACAGAAATAGTGAGGACTGCTAAAACATCTTTCTAGAACCATCACTCCATACCCCGACTAGATCCTGCTATGTTCTCACCTCCTGAGAAGAAAAATGGAACAAAAAGGAAAAGGGTGAGCTCAACTAGCCCAGTAAAGAATATTATGACTAAGATAATATACAACAAATTATCGTTAGTCTTCAACAGGAAAAAATCTGATAGAATATAATCGACAACAAGTTTTAGATCAACAACTGCAGCGGAAACAGCAAACCATTAGAAGAGTCAAGTAGAGAAAGAATTCTACTATCTTCTAAGATTTAAAAGTCCATCATCAATATTTTATCCCTGTAACATCAATTAATAATCATCTTTATCCAAATATTCATCTTTGCACTACAGGCCAAAGATATTCATTTGTATCACCTGTCAGTCATGTTCATCTCAACACCTGTTCATCTTTGCACTACAGGCCAAAGATATTCATCAAGTAATCATACATCTTTGCACTACAGGCCAAAGATATTCATTAATATCATCATTTAGGACTGAGGATGATGAAAAATATCTTAAAGAGAACGAATCCAATGAGACAGAAGGACAAATAGTAGGGATTCGTATAACAGTTTATCCAAGATCAATAATACTTCATAATAATCAATTGTGAAGCAGAATTCAAAAATAAAGATCAAAACATGGATACAATCAAAGATAGTAACCATAATAGACATCTTGGACAAAAAGGAAAAATTTTATTTTTCGGTGAATAGTGCCGTATTCGTGAATAGTGCCGTATACGTGAATAGTGCCGTATACGTGAATAGTAACCCCGACACAAAAAGTTCCAAATTTGATAAAAACTCATATCAATATTTCAGCATAATGATATTGAAGAAAATAATATCATTTAAGAAGAAAATAATATCCCTTACCTCAAAATATCAGTACTTCTGGTCGGAATACCGGTATAAGGCTGAAAGAAACTTGCTCTGATGAATAGAAACTCTCAAAGTATCTAAATACTCACAAAATACACTCAATAATCTAGAGAGAGAAAGAGAGAAAACTTGTTTCTGGTGTGATTTTCAATTCTAACTTAGCCCTCTATTTATAGGAAAATTTTAGTAGGTTTGACCTGCAACCTGATGGCTTTACCTGCTACTATTCCCACCCACCACATTTGAAATATAATTCAGCACATTTCTTCACCAACCACAAGTGGGGCCCACCAATTCTAGAATTTTCCATCAAAATGATAAACTCCGAAAATTCAACAATTTCTGAACCAGTCATCTCGTAAAATTCATAATAAATCATACGTTCATTTTTAACGGTTCAAAATTTGTGGACATATACTCAACTTATATATGTATAACATATCCAAAAATTACCACGATCCAACGGTCGGATTAAAAATTATAACCCCCGCAATATTTCTCAAAAACCCTGATTTGATTTTTAATACCTCCATTCCGACAAAAATACTGATAAAAACCTCAACATTAACTCCTTCATTTTTAACCACAAAAATATATCCCTCATTTATATCCACATAAAATAAATATTTCCTTATCATATGAATCAATAATTAATTATTCACAAATAATATTACAGAATCACATTTATGACAACCAGGCCGTTCCCAGGAAAGAGGGGGCTTTCCAATAAGGATTTCTCCTTACTGGCGCGCAATTAGATGACCAAACCTCTCCTTAGACAGAACTTTCTAGACATTGCCAATAATGTTATCTAATAATATTATTCAAATAATATGAATTATTGATCTGATAATGGAAAATACTGTGCAGCAACAATTATTGAAACAACAATAATATAAAATATCAACGCAACAATTATTGAATCAATAAAATAAAATATTGAACAATAACTACTGTAACAATTATTGAGTAGTGCCTTCTTACGTAAGAATCAATAATTGGTGCAATACCGTGTGCTACTGTATTTTAACCACCGGGTATTCCAACAGTATTAACGGTAACAACTACGCCGTTATTTATAAATAACTTATACTTGTCGTTTTCTTCATCCAATCGCTTTCCGTTATGGGGCCCACACAAGGCTGCGCCGTCGTACGAATATTCCCCGACAGCAAGAATATTCCACGACCAAACGAATATTCCCCGACAAAATGAATATTTTATAACCACTTGCTTATTTTGCAAAATTTGCACATTTCACCCATAACCAAAGTATTATATCAAATTAACCCCTTATTATTCACAATAATATTTAGAGAAAATTTGATTTTATTCATTAATAAGTTGGGGTCTTACAACCTCCCCTCCTTATGAAATTTCGTCCTCGAAATTGACGTACGTACCTGATGTTTCAAAAAGGTGAGGATACCTCGCTTTCATTTCTGATTCCAACTCCCAGGTCATTTCTTCAATAGCATGGTTTCTCCACAAAACCTTAACTTGTGGTATAACCTTCGTGCGTAGGACATGCTCTTTCCTATCCAAGATCTTAACAGGTACCTCCTCGTACGTTAAATCTTCAGCTATCTCGTCTGGTTCTAACTCAATAATGTGGTTCGGGTCTTTAACATATTTACGAAGCATAGATATGTGAAAAACATTATGAACACGAGACATGCTTGGAGGTAATGCGAGTCTATATGCCACATTTCCTATTCGCTCAAGAATCTCAAATGGACCAACAAATCTTGGATTGAGCTTTCCTCTCTTCCCAAATCTTGTAACTCCCTTCCATGGTGCAACACGTAACAATACATGATCCCCAATATTAAATTCCACGTCCTTCCGATGAAGATCCGCATAACTCTTTTGTCGATCCTGTGCCGTTTGTATACGTTGTCGAATCGTTTGGATCTTCTCTGTAGTAATGCGTACCAACTCTGGTCCCAACAATGTTGCTTCACCCACCTCGTCCCAGCATACTGGAGAACGACATTTTCTTCCATACAACGCCTCGAATGGAGCCACACCTATGCTCGCCTGATAACTGTTGTTGTAGGAGAATTCCACCAATGGTAGGTACTTATCCCAACTCCCTTTGAGATCTAGGACACAAAGTCTTAATAGATCTTCAAGAGTTTGAATAGTCCTCTCTGATTGTCCGTCCGTTTGAGGATGGTATGCTGAACTGAATCGTAAATCCGTGCCCATAGCTTTCTGCAAGCTAACCCAAAATCGTGAAGTGAATCTTGGGTCACGATCCGAAACTATGGATACTGGCATGCCATGCAATCTCACAATCTCGTTCACGTACATACTAGCAAGACGTTCAAGGGAATAAGTCTCACGTATCGGCAAGAAATGAGCGGACTTGGTTAATCTATCAACAATAACCCAAATCGCATCTATGCCTTGAGAAACCTTGGGAAGACCCGTAACAAAATCCATAGTAATGTGTTCCCACTTCCATTTCGGGATCTCAAGTGGTTGCAATGGACCCTTTGGCACTTGATGCTCCGCCTTTACACGTTGACAAGTTAAACACCTCGAGATAAACTCCGCGATCTCTCTTTTCATATTGCTCCACCAAAATGTATGTCGAAGATCGTGATACATTTTGGTACTCCCAGGATGGATTGCAAACGGTGTGTTGTGTGCCTCCATCATTATTCTATGCTTCAAGTCAAAATCGTTAGGAACACAAAGTCTGGAGTTGACTCGAAGTATTCCTTCTTCATCGATTCTTGCTTCTGGAATAGCACCTTCTTGCACTTTCTTCTTCATACGCATCAGCTCCATGTCCGTAGCTTGAGCAGCTTTAACTTTATCGATTAAAGTCGGTTCTACTCGTATATTTGATATCATCATGTGGGTACTTGGAGCCTTCATCTCTATCTCCATCCTTTGCAAGTCATACAAAATGGGCCTTTGTGTTAACAACATTGCACTCGTACCCGCATATGATCTTCTACTCAATGCGTCAGCTACTACGTTTGCTTTTCCAGGATGATATTGGATGGTATGATCGTAATCTTTCAACAGCTCGAGCCAACGTCGTTGCCGCATGTTGAGTTCCTTTTGGGTGAAGAAATATTTGAGGCTTTTATGATCTGTATAGATCTCCACTTTCTCCCCATACAGGTAGTGTCTCCAGATCTTCAACGCAAAAACGACTGCTGCCAACTCCAAATCATGAGTAGGATAATTCCTCTCATATTCTTTGAGTTGTCGTGAGGCATAGGCTATGACTTTCCCATGTTGCATGAGAACA
This sequence comes from Panax notoginseng, assembly GCA_016801055.1. Classification (NCBI taxonomy): domain Eukaryota; kingdom Viridiplantae; phylum Streptophyta; class Magnoliopsida; order Apiales; family Araliaceae; genus Panax; species Panax notoginseng. The sequence continues at coordinate 41,632,184 of CM029016.1, read as the reverse complement.
CATCCTAACCCTTTGCCTGAAGCATCGCTGTAGATAACAAATCCATCCGAACCAGATGGTATTGTCAGAACAGGTGCCGAAATGAGTCTCCTCTTGAGTTCTTGGAAACTCTTCTCGCATTCCTCACTCCATACGAATTTTGTATCTTTCCGAGTCAGCTGAGTTAACGGAGTAGCGATTCGAGAAAATCCTTCCACAAATCTCCGATAATAACCAGCTAAGCCCAGAAAGCTACGTACTTCGGTTACCGACTTCGGTTGCTCCCAACTTTGTATGGCTTCAATCTTCGCCGGGTCGACAGATACTCCATGTTTTGACACCACGTGCCCAAGGAATGCTACTTCCTCAAGCCAGAACTCGCATTTCTTCAGTTTGGCATATAGCTTGTTTTCACGAAGCCTTTGCAGTACCAGCTTCAAATGGCGCTCATGATCTTCACGGCTTTTGGAATAGATGAGGATGTCATCAATAAAGACAACAACGAACTGATCCAAATATTCTTTGAATACACGGTTCATCATATCCATGAAGGCAGCAGGAGCATTAGTCAATCCAAAAGACATTACTAAGAATTCATAATGCCCGTACCGAGTTCTGAAGGCAGTCTTTGGAATATCCTCAGTTTTAATCTTCAGCTGATGATATCCAGAACGAAGATCGATCTTTGAAAAGAATTGTGCTCCTTGCAACTGGTCAAACAGGTCATCAATGCGAGGTAGCGGATACCTATTCTTGATGGTGACATGGTTCAATTCTCGATAGTCAATACAAAGTCGCATACTCCCGTCTTTCTTCTTTACGAATAAAACAGGAGCACCCCAAGGAGACGTACTAGGACGAATAAAACCGATGTCCAACAACTCCTGTAGTTGGACTTTTAACTCCTGAAGTTCAATAGGAGCCATTCGATATGGGGTTTTAGAAATGGGCTTTGTACCGGGTTCAAGGTCAATAAAGAATTCAACTTCACGTTCTGGGGGTAGACCAGGAAGTTCTTCAGGAAATACATCGGGAAATTCTCTAACAATAGAAATATTATTCAAATCTGACTTGTCTTTGTTCAAATCCATAACATGGGCTAAGAAAGCTTGACATCCGTTTTTCAATAAACGAATAGCTTTGTGGCTTGATATGACAGTGACTGATTTTAGTGGTTTAGTAGTTTGAATTCGTATGACAGGTTGGTTAGGAATATGAAAACTAACAACCTTACGAAAACAATCAATTTTAGCATGATGAGTGGTTAACCAATCAATTCCTAAAATCACATCAAAAGCAAGTATCTTTAAAGAGATAAGATCAACAGGTAATGTGATAGTGCCAACTTGGATCATGCAAGATTTATAAACTGTAGATGTAACGAAGGTTTCACCCAACGGAGTTTCAACAGATAAGTTAAAGTCCAATTTCTCCGGAGTCAAGTTTAAACGTTGAGCACAAGCAGGAGAGATAAAAGAATGGGTAGAACCGGTATCTAGTAAAGTATAAACTTCGCAAGAATTCAAGATTAGCTTACCCGTGATCACCTCGTTCGGGTTTCTCGCGTTTTGGCCAGTAACGACAAACGCCCTTCCAGGAACCGCTGATTTCGACTTATCCGGGACAGCTTTTGGAGTCACCATCCCCGCTGAACTTGGTTTTGCTACAGAACACTCTCGAGCTATATGACCCTCCTTTCCACAGTTATAACATACCTTGGATTGTTGTGGGCAGTTTGGGCTGATATGTCCCTCTTTCCCACATTTGTAACATACGACCGGTGGTCGTTCTCCTCCCCTAGAAACAGTTGATGTTTGTGCTGACGTCTTCACGTTATCATTGTTGTACCTTCTCTTCTTGAAATCTCCTCCCGACTCGCTCCTTCTATTATCACGACCACGATTACCACCAGAGTGGTTACCGCTTTTGTCCGAATATTTTCCTCCCTGCTGGTTTTCATTGCTTCGATGACTGCCGCCACCGGTATGACCCTGGTTGTGGTCCCTCGGTTGCACATACTCATTATCTCGCTCTAATAATTGAGCCCTGTTTACAACATCTGAATATAAAGAAAATTTATGAGAGATAAGATATTGTCGAATCTCGGGTTTTAGACCTCTCAGAAACATCCTTGTCATTCGTTCCTCATTTTCGACCAAATGAGGTGCAAACCTGGATAACTCTGCAAACTTCGCCTCGTACTGGGACACCGTCATGTTGTTTTGTTCCAGTCTGATAAACTCAACCTCCTTCATATGACGAATACTTTCAGGAAAGTACTTGTCATTGAACAGTTTTTGAAATGTTTCCCAGGACATGTTGAGTGCGTCAGGCTGGGTACGCTTCACAGACTCCCACCAGTAGTCTGCCTCACCGCGGAACATAAAGGTGGCGAATGGAACCTTCTGTTCCTCCGTGCATCCCAAGACATCGAATATCTTGGTAATTTGCTTGACCCACGTTTCCGCCATGATCGGATCCGGCTTTCCCTTAAATTCTGGTGGTCCCAATTCTTTGAACTGCTTAGCTGTGACAAACCGCGCGTTATCATTTCCACCCGTATTCTGCACACGAGTCTCCCTCGTCTGATTTTGCATGAACTGCAAAAAGCTCCTAAACATTCCATCATTCATCGTTTGCTCGGTAACGTTGTTTACAGGAGGAATATTGCCTTCCTGTTGCACGTTCCCCTGGGTGGTGATCAAAGGTGTCTCCACGGTCTGATTTACTCCATTATTAACGTTCTCAGCTGCCATTCTTAAATACTGCCATAAAACAAGGGTTAATAGTCATGTCATATATTATCCCTATACTCTGACCGACCAAATAAACACCAAATAAACTTAGTCAGGTCATACTAGCGAAGGAATTCCCCGTCTCTCCCCTCCTAGTTCTTGTCTCACATCTCAGCCAGGGATCATATCCCTAAGCTCTGATACCAACTGTGACGCCCCCAAAATAGGTATACAACACCCATTCTGAGTCGCCAAATACATGGTACAGAAAGCAAACTACAACTTCAATAATACAATTGTCGTGCAAAATACGACAACACATACTGTGAGTTTAAATACAAATATTGTCTTCTAGACAATATCCACACTCAAATAAATCCTCATTACAATTATTCAAACACTATTTTACAGAAATAGTGAGGACTGCTAAAACATCTTTCTAGAACCATCACTCCATACCCCGACTAGATCCTGCTATGTTCTCACCTCCTGAGAAGAAAAATGGAACAAAAAGGAAAAGGGTGAGCTCAACTAGCCCAGTAAAGAATATTATGACTAAGATAATATACAACAAATTATCGTTAGTCTTCAACAGGAAAAAATCTGATAGAATATAATCGACAACAAGTTTTAGATCAACAACTGCAGCGGAAACAGCAAACCATTAGAAGAGTCAAGTAGAGAAAGAATTCTACTATCTTCTAAGATTTAAAAGTCCATCATCAATATTTTATCCCTGTAACATCAATTAATAATCATCTTTATCCAAATATTCATCTTTGCACTACAGGCCAAAGATATTCATTTGTATCACCAGTCAGTCATGTTCATCTCAACACCTGTTCATCTTTGCACTACAGGCCAAAGATATTCATCAAGTAATCATACATCTTTGCACTACAGGCCAAAGATATTCATTAATATCATCATTTAGGACTGAGGATGATGAAAAATATCTTAAAGAGAACGAATCCAATGAGACAGAAGGACAAATAGTAGGGATTCGTATAACAGTTTATCCAAGATCAATAATACTTCATAATAATCAATTGTGAAGCAGAATTCAAAAATAAAGATCAAAACATGGATACAATCAAAGATAGTAACCATAATAGACATCTTGGACAAAAAGAAAAAATTTTATTTTTCGGTGAATAGTGCCGTATTCGTGAATAGTGCCGTATACGTGAATAGTGCCGTATACGTGAATAGTAACCCCGACACAAAAAGTTCCAAATTTGATAAAAACTCATATCAATATTTCAGCATAATGATATTGAAGAAAATAATATCATTTAAGAAGAAAATAATATCCCTTACCTCAAAATATCAGTACTTCTGGTCGGAATACCGGTATAAGGCTGAAAGAAACTTGCTCTGATGAATAGAAACTCTCAAAGTATCTAAATACTCACAAAATACACTCAATAATCTAGAGAGAGAAAGAGAGAAAACTTGTTTCTGGTGTGATTTTCAATTCTAACTTAGCCCTCTATTTATAGGAAAATTTTAGTAGGTTTGACCTGCAACCTGATGGCTTTACCTGCTACTATTCCCACCCACCACATTTGAAATATAATTCAGCACATTTCTTCACCAACCACAAGTGGGGCCCACCAATTCTAGAATTTTCCATCAAAATGATAAACTCCGAAAATTCAACAATTTCTGAACCAGTCATCTCGTAAAATTCATAATAAATCATACGTTCATTTTTAACGGTTCAAAATTTGTGGACATATACTCAACTTATATATGTATAACATATCCAAAAATTACCACGATCCAACGGTCGGATTAAAAATTATAACACCCGCAATATATCTCAAAAACCCTGATTTGATTTTTAATACCTCCATTCCGACAAAAATACTGATAAAAACCTCAACATTAACTCCTTCATTTTTAACCACAAAAATATATCCCTCATTTATATCCACATAAAATAAATATTTCCTTATCATATGAATCAATAATTAATTATTCACAAATAATATTACAGAATCACATTTATGACAACCAGGCCGTTCCCAGGAAAGAGGGGGCTTTCCAATAAGGATTTCTCCTTACTGGCGCGCAATTAGATGACCAAACCTCTCCTTAGACAGAACTTTCTAGACATTGCCAATAATGTTATCTAATAATATTATTCAAATAATATGAATTATTGATCTGATAATGGAAAATACTGTGCAGCAACAATTATTGAAACAACAATAATATAAAATATCAATGCAACAATTATTGAATCAATAAAATAAAATATTGAACAATAACTACTGTAACAATTATTGAGTAGTGCCTTCTTACGTAAGAATCAATAATTGGTGCAATACCGTGTGCTACTGTATTTTAACCACCGGGTATTCCAACAGTATTAACGGTAACAACTACGCCGTTATTTATAAATAACTTATACTTGTCGTTTTCTTCATCCAATCGCTTTCCGTTATGGGGCCCACACAAGGCTGCGCCGTCGTACGAATATTCCCCGACAGCAAGAATATTCCACGACCAAACGAATATTCCCCGACAAAATGAATATTTTATAACCACTTGCTTATTTTACAAAATTTGCACATTTCACCCATAACCAAAGTATTATATCAAATTAGCCCCTTATTATTCACAATAATATTTAGAGAAAATTTGATTTTATTCATTAATAAGTTGGGGTCTTACATCATAGCCATGTGCGGAAAAGGTAAAGGAAACTAGCACTAGTAATGCTTCAAGTTTTAGTAGAGGCATTATATTTGTGAAATCCTCACAGAAAGAAGAACCAACCCAACCCTGTTCTTCTGATTCAATCCATATTCCAAGGAATAAAGGATCTCATGCTGGCCTGGGTTTTAGAAAGGAGAAAAGTAACTCAGCCACTACTGTCCAACCTCGAAGGATCGTAGAGTCGAGTAAAATCAACTCCACGAGCCAACTGGGAAGGAACAGTAGAGGAAAGGTACACTCCTTTCAAATTATGAGACACAAGGACACATGAAAGAAGGAGAATCAGTTTAACAGAAGGATGGCTGAGAACCTACACAAGTCCAAATGGAGGAAGAATCCTCATACACACACAAGCATGCATCATATTAGATATTTTGTGTGCAATAAGGTTGGACACAAGGCAGAAAAATGCTATTATAATCCTATGCATGTGAGACCCAAAATCAACCAGATTTTGGTTCCCAAGGGTACTAACAAAGTAGGACCCATACAAGTATGGGTACCAAAATAAAAGTTTAATGTTACCACAGGAACCGAGCTCCACGATCACAACCTGGTATTTGGACTGTGGATGGTCAAGGTACATGACTGGAAACAAAGCCCTTCTGTCTAACTACATAGAGAAGGAGGGTCCCTCAGTCATCTTTGGAGACAATGTCTCTGGCAAGACAAGAGGATATGGCTTAGCTTGGAATGGTGCAGTATTCTTCAGTAAAGTGGCCTATGTGGAAGGACTACAACACAATCTCCTAAGCATCAGCCAACTCTGCGACAAGGGTCATCAAGTAACATTCCTCAAAAATCAGTGTCAAGTCAGAGATTTGAAGACATCTGCTATAAAGCTAACCGGAACAAAAGAAGGAAATGTCTACATAGTATATCTTGGTCAACTAAGTTCAGATGAGATAATATGTTTTCTGGCTAAAGCATCTGAATAAATGAGCTGGCTATGGCATAGAAGACTGTCTCATCTCAACTTCAAGAACATGTCCAAACTGGCCTCAAAAGATCTAGTTGCAGGCCTACCCAAGTTCAGCTTCGTCAAAGAAAGGCCGTGCAATGCCTGTCAGCTTGGAAAGCAGACCAGAAGTTCATTTAAGAGCAAAACTGCCAACTTAATTGACAAGCCCCTACAACTGCTCCACATGGATCTATTTGGGCCAATTCCAACAACAAGCCTTAGGGGAAAGAGATACTCACTGGTCGTCGTGGATGACTACACCAGATTCACATGGGTGTTCTTTCTAACCTCAAAGGATGAAATAAGCTCCCAATTGATCAAGATGTTCAGACTAGTTATGAACGAGAAAGGGGAGAAAATCAAGGCCATACGAAGTGATCATGGCAGAGAATTCGACTTCTCAGAAATGGACCAATTTTGTACAGACAATGGTATCAGTCATAACTTCTCAGCTCCACGAACTACTCAACAAAATGGAGTAGCTGAGAGAAAGAATAGAACGTTGATAGAGGCTGAAAGAACTCTACTAGCAGTAGCACATCTGCCTGAATACTTCTGGGCAGAAGCTGTCAACATTGCACGCTACACTCAGAACAGGTCACTGATACACTCTACGATTAAGAAGACACCCTACGAACTGTGGAAAGGAAGAAAGCCAAATGTCAGCTACTTCCATGTATTCGGCTGTGCATACTACATTCTCAACAATGGGAAGCAGTATCTGACAAAGTTCCAACCCAAGTCAGACGAAGGAATCTTTCTTGGATATGCCACAGACAGTAAGGCATATAGAGTGTTTAACAAGAAAACACTAAGTGTGGAAGTGTCGATCCACATCATCTTTGATGAAATAGACTTGGATAAAACAGTGTCTCAAGACACTACGAACGACAGTCCAGACTCAACGAATGAAGTCGTCGAGCCCAACACTACGATCGTAGTGCCAGATAATAAAATCGTTGAGCAAGGAAGTGAGATTGTAGAGAGGTCTGCACAAGACAACGAACCCCCACCTCAGGAAGCAGAAATTGATCTTGAAGATTTCAGACAAGAAGGCATCAAGACAGATGTTCCAACAGGTAACAGATGGGCAAGAGATCACACTCAAGACTTAATTATTGGGAATCCTAGTGCAAGAGTCAAAACAAGAGCTGCCACCCAAAATGAATGTTTTTACCTAAGCTTCCTATCACAAATGGAACCAAAGAAGATAGAAGATGCTATGGAAGACTCCAGGTGGATAGAAACCATGCAGGAAGAACTTAATCAGTTTGAAAAAAGCAAAGTATGGAGATTGGTTCCAAGACCAAAGAGTCATCCTGTCATTGGAACCAAATGGGTCTTTAGAAACAAGATGGATGAAGATGGAGTAATAATCAGGAATAAGGCAAGACTAGTGGCCAAGGGTTACTCTCAGGAAGAAGGTATTGACTACGATGAGACATTTGCACCTGTTGCCAGACTAGAAGCTATCAGAATATTTCTTGCCTTTGCTGCTCATATGAAGTTCAAAGTCTTTTAGATGGATGTCAAAAGTGCATTCCTAAATGGTGAACTTCAAGAAGAAGTATATGTAGAGCAACCTCCAGGTTTTATCAATCCATCTCTTTTTAATTATGTCTATAGATTAGACAAAGCCTTATATGGTCTTAAACAAGCACCTAGAGCATGGTATGAAATACTAACTAACTTTCTTATTGAAAATGGGTTTGCTAGAGGTAGAGTAGATACCACATTATTTCTTAAAAAGTATAAAGACAAAGTTTTATTAGTACAAATATATGTTGATGACATTATTTTTTGATCTACTGATGAAAAGTTATGTAAGAGATTCTCCAAGCTTATACAGAGCAAGTTTGAAATGAGCATGATGGGTGAGTTGAACTTCTTTCTTAGACTGCAAGTAAAGCAGACTAATGAAGGAATCTTCATAAACCAAGCCAAGTACATTAAAGACTTACTTAAGAAGTATGGCATGGAATCAGCCTCTCCCATGAAAACCCTAATTACTCTTGCAACCAAGCTTGACAAAGATGAAAAAGGTAAAAGTATTGATATAACTCAATACAAAGGTATGATAGGTTCTCTTCTATATCTAACTGCCAGTAGACCAGACATAATGTTTGCAACATGCATATGTGCTAGATTTCAGGCTAATCCTAAGGAATCACATTTAACTGAAGTAAAGAGGATTTTTAGGTATCTTAAGGGTACACCTCATTTGGGCCTTTGGTATCCCAAGGAGTCCTCATTTGAACTAACAGGATATACAGATGCTAATTTTGGAGGCTGTAAAATAGATAGAAAGAGTACCAGTGGCACCTGTCAGTTGCTAGGAAACAGACTTGTGTCCTGGTTCAGCAAGAAGTAAAACTCAGTATCTACTTCAACTGCAAAAGCTGAATACATTACTGCTGGCAACTGTAGTGCTAAAATCCTATGGATGAAAAATCAGCTAGCAAACTATGGGTTTGAATTCAAATCTATACCTGTTCACTGTGATAACACTAGTGTCATAGCAATAACTCATAATCCTGTCATGCATTCTACAACTAAGCATATAGAAATAAGGTATCATTTCATTACGGATCATGTGCAAAATGGAACCATATCTTTACAATATATCCCTACAGAAAATCAACTTGTTGATGTCTTTACAAAGCCTCTAGATGAATCCAAGTTTAACAAATTAATAAGTGAGCTAGGCATGCTAAATTTACAACCATGAAATCTATGCTTGAGTTTGTGCTAACCATGCAGATATAAAGGCTATGTTTGAAATCGTAGACATGACCAAAGGAATTTCACGATCGTAGAGCTGCAGTGACATGAAAGACAACTATCGTAGTGCAGACTCAACGATTATAGTGCAGACTTGACGATCGAAGTGCAGAGCTCCATAAACAGAACAAAGGAGCATCCTGTGATGACAAAGTTCAACAAATCTATGTAATCTCTCTCTGTAAAGCGCCTCAGGAACAAAACTAACCCTTGATTCACTCAATGAGGTTGGCCCTTCTTGAGCTACCTTAAACTGAGAAGAATGCTAAGTCAAAAGTTCATCACAAGGACCCGGGCAGACTCAACGATCGCAGTTCAGACACGACGATCGCAGTTCAGACTCGACGAGTGCAGAGCAGACATGGCGATCATAAAGACTACCTCAACGATCGTAGCCCTCCCAATGGATAGATTAGCTCAGAAGGAGCTAAGGGCAAATCAGTACAGTCCTCAACAGTCAAAATTTGTAGAGCCAAGCAGAATTTGACACATGCCCCACTAAGCAAATAGAGAGAGGGAAGTTATAGGTACAGTTTGGAAATGCCTTTTTTAAAATCAGAAGTTCAAAAACCTCATCTCTCTCTCTCTTTATAAGAAGAAACCCTAACTTTCCAGAAAGCTAAAACAATACGAAGAAATCAATGGCAGCCTCAAATGTCATCTCTGGATACATACTCTGTTTCGATGAGTTCAAGACAACAGAGCCTAAATTTTAATAAACTCTGTCTCTGATAAAGAGAGCTGGTCTTGAAGAAGCTCTGGGTACGAGCACATGGATCTACCCTAAACTGATAAAGAAATTTTACAGAAATGGTGCGTTCGAGAACGACGTCATCACCACAAGGGTCAAGGACGTGAAAATCAAGCTCAAGGCTGAGGAAATAAACCTAGCCCTAGGTTTCAAATCTAAAGGGTTTTCGTTCATAGAGGGTATCGATTTTCATGAAGGCCTAAAAAGGATGCGTCACAAGAAGTTCCCCACTGTCAAAGGATACAAGAAGAAAGAGTTTCCTCAGAGGTATGAATTTCTGGCAGATATTATTGTGAAATGCATATGCTGCAAGAGCTCTGGCCATGACTCTGTAAACAAAGTGCAGCTCAAGCTCATGACAGCCATAAGTTGTGGGATACAATTTAACTATGGAGCCCTACTACTTGAATGGATTGGGAAGTGGTTTCTTAGCTCAAAGAAGTCAAAGAGCTCTCAAAAGATGCTCTACGGGCGATTCATAAGTATCATCCTCTAGTCTGCTTTGGGTGATAAGATTGGGGACGATAAAGGAGAGTCCATCAATCCAAACAGACAAATTGTGACACCCCCAAAATAGGTTCATTCCACCCAACCCATTCTGAGTCGTCAAATACATGGTACAGAAAACAACTACAACTTTATTATTACAATTGTCATGCAAAATACGACAACACATATACTGTGAGTTTAAATATAAATATTGTCATCTAGACAATATTCAAACTCAAATGGAGTCCTTATTACAATTATTGATACACTATTTTACAAAATAGTGAGGACTACTAAAACAACTATCTTGAACCATAATTCCATACCCCGACTAGTACCCGCTACATTCTCGCCTCCTAAGAAGAAAAATGGAACAACAAGAAACAGGGTGAGCTCAACTAGCTCAGTAAAGAATATTATGACTAAGATAATATAAAACAAATTATCGTTAGTCCTCAACAGGAAAAAATCTGATAGAATACAATAGACAACAAGTCTTAGATCAATAACTGCAGCGGAAACAACAATTCATTAGAAGAGTTAAGTAGAGAACGAAATCTACTATCATCTATGAGTTTAAAAATCCATCATCGATATTTTATCCCTGTAACATTAATCAATATACATCTTGAATCAAATAGTCATCTTTGCACTATAGGCCAAAGATATTAATCAATCGGTCATGTTCATCTCAACACCTGTTCATCTTTGCACTACGGGCCAAAGATATTCATCAAGAAATCATTCATCTTTGCACTACAGGCCAAAAATATTGAGTAATATCATCATTTATGACTGAGGATGATGAAAAATATATTTTAAAGAAAACGAATTCAGTGAGACAAAAGAACAAATAGTAAGGATTCGTACTTCAATTTATCCATATTTAAAAATACTCTATAATAACTATTGTGGAGCAGAATTCAAAAATAAAGATCAAAACATAGATCCAATCAAAGATAGGAACCATAACAAACAATATTGGACACAGAAAAGAAAATTTAATTTTTTTCTGTGAATAGTATCGCATACGTGAATAGTGTCGTATATATGAATAGTAACTTTGACACCAAAAGGTAGAAATTCCACAAGAAAAATTAGCATGCTTTGTGAATAGTACTCGTAAATAGTAACTCGTGAATAGTAACTCATAAATAGTAACTCATGAATAGTAACTCATGAATAGTAACTCATGAATAGTAACTCCGACATGAAAAGATAAAAATTTCACAAGAAAAATCTTACCAATATTTCATTATAATGATATTGAAAGAAATAATATCATTTATAAAAAAAATAACATCTCTTACCTCAAAAGAATAGTACTTCTAGCTGGAATATTAGATATAACGCTGAAGGAAACTTGCACCGTATAGCAACACTTAAAGTATTAAAATACTCACAAAAATACGCTCGATAATATATAGAGAGAAAACTTCAGTTTTTGGTGCGATTTTCAATTCTAACCTAAGTACCCTATTTATAGAAAAATGCTTAGAACACCAAAGCAGAAAATTTAATAAAATATTAATATATATATATATATATATATATATATATATATATATATATATTATAAATTCCTACGCACACCTCCACTGATCCAAAACATCAGCCACATATGTGCCAACTCACCAAAAACGTTTTTCATAATATAAATATTTAAAACTTCTAAAAATCAATTATTCCGGAACTTCAGAACTTCAATAATTCATAATAAATAGCCATTTTATCAGAAAAATTCGAACCTCATGTCTTTTTAATAGGAAATTCCATTCTCTACTACTTTGCAGAAGAATTTTTTTTTAAATTCCAAATAAAAATTGACCGAAATCTACAAACGGACGATTTTACATGCTATAATCAAATTTCAGTCAAGAAATGAGGTCCACAAACATGAAAAACATGTTTTAAATATTTTTAGTAACAAAAATACTCTTCTTCCACATTTATTCATATATCCCATATTCATTGTAAAAATATTACCATTATTTTATTATTATAATATAATAATATATTTAAATGAATTTTTATCAGAAAAAGATAAAATATTAATTTTCAACAATTGTCACATTAAAAATTTTCTCCATCTATATTCACATAAAATAAATATTTTCCTTATCATATAAATTAATAATTAATTATTCACAAATAATATTACAGAATCACAATACTGACAACCAGGCCGTTCCTAGGAAAGAGGGAGCTTTCCAATAAGGATCTCTCCTTACTGGCGCGCAATTAGGTGATCAAATCTCTCCTTAGACAGAACTTTCTAGACATTGCCAATAATATTATCTAATAATATTATTCTGATAATATAAATTATTGCTCCGATAATGGAAAATACTGTGTAAAGACAATTATTGAAACAACAGTAATATAAAATATCAACGTAGTAATTATTGAATCAATAAAATAAAATATTGAACAGTAATTACTGTAACAATTATTGAGTAGTGCCTTCTTACATAAGAATCAATAATTGGTGCAATACCGTGTGCTACTGTGCAACAACGTGTATTACTGTGTTTTAACCACCGGGTATTCCAACAGTATTAACGGTAACAACTACGCCTTTATTTATAAATAACTTATACTTGTCGTTTTCTTCATCCAATCGTATAAGACCCCAAATTATTAATAAATAAAATTTAATTTCCTCTACTTATTATTTTGAAATAGTAAGGGTTGAATTAAATAATGAGGTTAGTTATGGGTAAAATGCGCAAATATTTTAAATAAGCAAGTGATTATAAAATATTCATCGTTGTCGGGGAATATTCGTTTGGTCGTGGAATATTCTTCTTGTCGGGGAATATTCGTACGACGACGCAGTCTTTTATGGGCCCCATAACAAAAAGTGATTGGATGAAAAAAATGACAAGTATAAGTTGTTTATAAATAACTGCGTAGTTGTTACCGTTAATACTGTTAGAATACCCGGTGGTTAAAACACAGTAATACGCGTTGTTGCACAGTAGCACACGGTATTGCAGCAATTATTGATTCTTACGTAAGAATGCACTACTCAATATTTGTTACAGTAATTACTGTTCAGAGTTTTATTTTATTGATTTAATAATTACTACGTTGATATTTTATATTACTATTGTTTCAATAATTGTCATTACACAATATTTTCTATTATCGAAGCAATAATTCATATTATCTGAATAATATTATTAGATAATATTATTGACAATGTCTAGAAAGTTCTGTCTAAGGAGAGGTTTGGTCACCTAATTGCGCGCTAGTAAGGAGAAATTCTTATTGGAAAGCCCCCTCTTTCATGGGAACTGCCTGGTTGTCAGTATTGTGATTCTGTAATATTATTTGCGAATAATTAATTATTGATTTATATGATGAGAAAAATATTCATTTTATGTAGATATAGATGGAGAAAATTTTTAAAGTGACAATTGTTGAAAATCGATATTTTATCTTTTCTGATAAAATAATATTTTATTATATTATTATAATATAATAATGATGATATTTTTATAATGAATGTGGGATATATGAGTATATGAGGAGGAAGAATATTTTTGTTACAAAAGTTATTTAAAACATGTTAAACATGTCTGTGTGTCCATTTCTTGACTGAAATTTGATTATAGCTTGTAGAATCGCCGTTTGTGGATTTCGGTCAATTTCTGTTTGGAATTTGGAAAAACTTTCTTCTGTAAAGTTGTAGATATTGAAATTTCTTATAAAAAAGACATGTGATTTGAATTTTTCTAATAAAAGGGCTATTTATTATGAATTATTAAAGTTCTGAAGTTCCGAAATAATTGATTTTTGAAAGTTTTATTTATTTTTATTAATAAAAACGTTTTTTATACTATGTGGCCTCATTAAACATGGCCTCATTAAATTTTCTGCTTTGGTGTTCTAAGCATTTTTCTATAAATAGGGTGCTTATGTTAGAATTGAAAATCACACCAGAAACTAAAGTTTCCTTTCTCTTTCTCTCTCTATATTATCGAGCGTATTCTTGTGAGTATTTTAAGACTTTGAGTGTTGTTATACGGTGCAAGTTTCCTTCAGCTCTATATCCAGTATTCCAGTCAGAAGTACTGTCTTTTCGAGGTAAGGAATATTTTTTTTTATATAAATGATATTATTTCTTCTAATATCATTATGCCAAAATATTGATCTGAATTTTTATCAAATTTAGAACTTTTTGTATTGGGATTATTATTCACGTATACGGTACTATTCACGTATACGGCACTATTCGCGAATACGACACTATTCACAGAAAAATTAAATTTTCATTTTTCGTCCAAAATATCTATTATGGATACTAGCTTTGATTGTATCCATGATTTGATCATTCTTGAATTTTACTCCACTATGATTACTTATGAGGTATTTTTGGACATGGATAAACCGAAATACGAATCCTTAATATTTGTTATTTTGTTTCACTGGATTCGTTTCCTTTAAAATATTTTTCATCATCCTCAGTCCTAAATGATGATATTACTGAATATCTTTGGCCTGTAGTGCAAAGATGAATGATTTTTGATGAATATCTTTGGCCCGTAGTGTAAAGATGAACATGTATTTAGATGAACATAACCAACTGATGAATATCTTTAGCCTGTAGTGCAAAGATGAATATTTGATTCCAGATATATATTGATTGATGTTACAGGGATAAAATATCGACGATGAACTTTTAAATTCATATATAGAAGATAGTAGATTTCATTCTCTACTTAACTCTTCTAATGAATTATTATTTTTCGCTGCGAATATGGATTTAAAACTTGTTGTCTATTGTATTCTATTAGATTTTTTTCCTGTTGAAGACTAGCGATAATTTGTTTTATATTATCTTAGTCATAATGTTCTTTACTGGGCTAGTTGAGCTCACCCTTTTCCTTTTTGTTCTATTTTTCTTCTCGGGAGTCAAGAATGTAGCGAATACTAGTCGGGGTATGGAATGAAGGTTCTAGAAAGTCGTTTTAGTAGTCCTCACCATTTTTATAAAATAATGTATCAATAATTATAACGAGAACTTATTTGAGTGTAGATATTGTCTAGATGACAATATTTATATTTAAACTCACAATTTTTATGTTGTATTAATAAAGTTGTAGTTGTTTCTGTACCATGTATTTTGACGACTAATAATGAGTGTTGTATACCTATTTTGGGGGCATCACAGTTGGTATCAGAGCTTAGGGATATGGTCTCTGACGGAGATCGGGGAATAGTACTAGGAGGGGAGATGTAAGACCCCAACTTTTTAATGAATAAAATTAAATTTTCTCTATTTATTATTATGAATAATAAGGTGTTAATTTGATAGAATACTTTGGTTATGAGTGAAATGTGCAAAATTTTCAAAATAAGCAAGTGGTTATAAAATAATCATTATTGTCGGGGAATATTCGGTTGGTCGTGAAATATTCTTTCTGTCGGGGAATATTCGTACGACGGCGCAGCTATTTATGGGCCCCATAACAGAATAACTGTCGGATGAAGAAAACGACAAATTTAAGTTTTTATAAATAACGGCGTAGTTGTTACCGTAAACAATGTTGGAATACCTGGTGGTTAAAATACAGTAATACGCGTAGTTGCACAGTAGCACACGGTATTGCACAATATTTTTTTTAATTATTGATTCTTACGTAAGAAGGCACTACTCAAGAATTGTTACAGTAGTTACTGTTCAATATTTTATTTTATTGATTCAATAATTACTGCGTTGATATTTTATATTATTGTTGTTTCAATAATTGTTGCTGCACAGTATTTTCTATTATCAGATCAATAATTCATATTATTTGAATAATATTATTAGATAACATTATTGACAATGTCTAGAAAGTTCTGTCTTAGGAGATGTTTGGTGTAAGACCCCAAATTATTAGTAAATAAAATTTAAATTCCTCTATTTATTATTCTGAAATAGTATGGGTTGATTTGATTAATGTGGTTAATATTTTAAATAAGCAAGAGGTTATAAAATATTCATTATTGTCGTGGAATATTCGCTTGGTCGTGAAATATTCTTACTGTCGGAGAATATTCGTACGACGACGCAGTCTTTTGTGGGCCCCATAACGGAAAGCGATTGGATGAAGAAAACGACAAAAATAAGTGGTTTATAAATAACGGCATAGTTGTTACCATTAATACTGTTGGAATACCCGGTGGTTAAAACACAGTAATACGCGTTGTTGCACAGTAGCACACGGTATTGCACCAATTATTGATTCTTATACAAGAAGGCACTACTCAATAATTGTTACAGTAATTACGTTTCAATATTGTATTTTATTGATTCAATAATTACTGCGTTGATATTTTATATTACTGTTGTTTTAATAATTGTCACTACACAGTATTTTCTATTATCGGAACAATAATTTATATTATCTGAATAATATTATTAGATAGCATTATTGACAATGTCTAGAAAGTTCTGTCTAAGGAGAGGTTTGGTCATCTAATTGCGCGCCAGTAAGGAGATATCCTTAGTGGAAAGCCCCCTCTTTCCTGAAAACTGCCTGGTTGTCAGTAATGTGATTCTGTAATATTATTTGTGTATAATTAATTAATGATGAGAAAAATATTGATTTTATGTGGATATAAATGGAAAAATTTTTTAATGTGACAATTGTTGAAAATTAATATTTTATCTTTTTCTGATAAAATAATTCATCTAAATATATTATTTTAATAATATATTGATGGTGATATTTTTATAATGAATGTGGGATATATGAGTATATGAGGAGGAAGAGTATTTTTGTGGCATTAAATGATTAACACATGTTTTGTGTGTTGGTGGACACAATTCTTGACCGAAAATTTATTATTGACTGTAAAATGGCCCGTTTATGAATTTCGGTCAATTTTTGTTTAGAATTTGGAAAAACTTTCTTCTGCAAAGTTGTAGAGAATTGAATTTCCTATAAAAACATGCGAGATTCGAATTTTTTGATAAAAGGGCTATTTATTATGAATTATTGAAGTTCTGAAGTTCCGAAATAATTGATTTTTGGAAGTTTTATTTATTAGAGTTAAGAAAAACATTTTTTGTATTTTGTTGGACATCATTAACATGTGTGGCTGGTGTTTTTGACCAAAGGTGGGCTAAGGAAAATTTATATAATTATATTAATATTATATTCAATTTTCTGCTTTAGTGTTCTAAGCATTTTCCTATAAATAGGGTGCTTAGGTTAGAATTGAAAATCACACCAGAAACACAAGTTTCTCTCTATTTCTCTCTCTATATCGAGCGTATTTTTGTGAGTATTTGATACTTTGAGTGTTGCTATACGGTGCAAGTTTTCTTCAGAACTATATCTAGTATTCCAGTCAGAAGTACCGTCTTTCCGAGGTAAGGGATGTTATTTCTTCTTAAATGATATTATTTTCTTCAATATCATTATGCCGAAGTATTGATCTGAATTTTTATCAAATTTGGAACTTTTCATGTCGGGGTTACTATTCACGAGTTACTATTCACGAGTTACTATTCACCGAAAAATAAAATTTTCTTCTTTTCGTCCAAAATATCTATTCTGGATACTAGCTTTGATTGTATCCATGTTTTGATCATTCTTGAATTTTACTCCACTATGATTATTTATGAGGTATTTTTGGATAGCTGAAATACGAATCCTTAATATTTATTATTTTGTTTCACTGGATTCGTTTCCTTAAAAATATTTTTCATCATCCTCAGTCTTAAATGATGATATAACTGAATATCTTTGGCCTGTAGTGCAAAGATGAATGATTTCTGATGAATATCTTTAGCCCGTAGTGCAAAGATGAACAGGTGTTGAGGTGAACATGACCAACTGATGAATATCTTTGGCCTGTAGTGCAAAGATGACTATTTGATTCAAGATATTTATTGATTGATGTTACAGGGATAAAATGTTGATGATGGACTTTTAAATTCATAGATAATCGTAGATTTCATTTTCTACGTAACTTCTCTATGAATTATTATTTTCCGCTGCGAATATTGATTGAAAACTTGTGTCTATTGTATTCTATTAAATTTTTTTCCTGTTGAAGACTAACGATAATTTGTTGTATATTATCTTAGTCATAATATTCTTTACTGGGCTAGTTGAGCTCACCCTTTTCCTTGTTGTTCCATTTTTCTTCTCAGGAGGCGAGAATGTAGCGAGTACTAGTCGGGGTGTGGAATGATGGTTCAAGACAGTTGTTTTAGTAGTCCTCACTATTTTGTAAAATAGTGTATCAATAAGTATAATGAGGACTTAATTGAGTATGAATACTGTCTAGATGACAATATTTGTATTTAAACTCACAGTATATGTGTTGTCGTATTTTGCACGACAATTGTAATAATAAAGCTGTAGTTATTTTCTGTACCATGTATTTGGCGACTCAGAATGGGTTGGATGGATTGGACCTATTTTGGGGCGTCACAGTTGGTATCAGAGCTTAGGGATATGATCTCTGGCGGAGATCGGGGAATAGAACTAGGAGGGGAGAGACGAGTAAATCCTTCGCTAGTGTGTCCTACCTAAGCTTATTTGTTGGTCGGTCATAATATAGGGATATTATGTGATTTGTTAATTTGTTAAATTAATCTTTGTTTATGGCAGTATTTGAGAATGTCGACTGAGAATGTTAACAGTGGAGTAAATGAGACGGTGGAGATGCCTATACTCACCAACGAGAAGAACTTACAACAGGCTGGCAATGTTCCTCCTGTGAACAACACCACTGAGCAGACGATGAACGATGGGATGTTTAGAAGCTTTTTGCAATTTATGCAAAACCAAGTTCAGCGGGGACGGTGACTCAAAAAGCTGTCCCAGAAAAGTCAAAGTCAACGGTTCCTGGAAGAGCGTTTTTCGTGACTGGTCAGAATGCGAGGAACCCGAACGAAGTTAGCACGAGTTAGTTAATTATAAGTTTTTGCGAAGTCTATACCTTATTAGATACCGGTTCTACCCATTCATTTATTTCTCCTGCTTGTGCTCAGCGTTTAAACTTGACTCCGGAGAAATTAGACTTTGATTTATCTGTGGAGACTCCGTTAGGGGAAACTTTCATCACATCCACTGTTTATAAATCTTGTTTGATCCAAGTTAGCACCATCACATTACCTGTTGATCTTATCTCTTTAAAGATACTTGCTTTTGATGTGATTTTAGAAATTGATTGGTTAACTACTCATCACGCCAAAATTGATTGCTTTCGTAAGGTTGTTAGTTTTCATATTCCTAAGCAACCTGTTATTCAAATTCAAGCAACCAAACCATTGAAGTCAAACTCTTTCATATCAAGCCGTAAAGTCATTCATTTATTGAAAAACGGATGTCAAGCTTTCTTAGCTATGTTATGGACTTGAACAAAAATACGTCATATTTGAATGATATTTCTATTGTTAGTAAATCCCTGACGTATTTCCTGAAAAATTTCTTGGCTTACTCCCAGAGCGTGATATTGAATTTTGTATCGACTTTGAACCGGTACAAAACCCATTTCTAAAATCTCATATCGAATGGCTCCTATTGAACTTCAGGAGTTAAAAACCTAACTGTAGAAGTTTGTACCCGAGCCTTTATTTGGTGACTTCCTTTGTGGAATGCACTGAAGCCAGACTCTCCGTAGGGGATGCCATATTCGTATGGTAGTAAGCTGATAGGTGCCATTGTGACGTGCTATCCAAGATTGGGATATGAGTCACAGTTGAGAGCAACCTAAGTCAGTAATCGAAATACGTAGCTTTCTGGTTATTATCGGAGATTCGTAGAAGGGTTTTCTCGAATCGCTACCCCGTTAACTCAGCTGACTCGGAAGGATATCAAATTCGTATGGAGCGAAGAATGCGAGAAGAGTTTCCAAGAGCTTAAGAGGAGACTCATTTCGGCACCTGTTCTGACAATACCATCTGGTTCAGATGGATTTGTTATCTACAGCGATGCTTCAGGCAAAGGGTTAGGATGTGTTCTCATGCAACGTGAGAAAGTCATAGCCAATGCCTCGCGACAACTTAAAGAATATGAGAGGAATTATCCTACTCATGATCTAGAGTTGGCAGCAGTCGTTTTCACGCTAAAGATCTGGAGGCACTATCTATATGGGGAGAAAGTGGAGATAAATTCAGACCATAAAAGCCTTAAATATTTCTTCACTCGAAAAGAACTCAACATGCGGCAACGACGTTAGCTCGAGCTGCTTGAAAGATTTCGATCATACCATCCAATACCATCCTGAAAATGTGAACGCGGTAGCTGACGCATTGAGTAGAAGATCATATGCAGGAACGAGTGCGATGATATCAAGTATACGCGTAGAACCAACTTTAATCGATAAAGTTAAAGTTGCTCAAGCTACAGACCCGGAGCTGATGCGTATGAAGAAGAAAGTGCAAGAAGGTACTATTCCAGAAGCAAAAAATCGATGAAGAAGGAATACTTCGAGTCCACTCCAGACTTTGTGTTCCTAACGATTCTGATTTGAAGTACAAGATCATGATGGAGGCACACAATACACCATTTGCAATCCATCCTGGAAGTACTAAAATGTATCGTGATCTTCGACATACATTTTGGTGGAACAATATGAAGAGAGAGATTGCAAAGTTTATCTCGAGGTGTTTAACTTGTCAACGTGTAAAGGCGGAGCATCAAGTACCAAAGGGTCCATTGCAACCACTTGAGATTTCGAAATGGAAGTGGGAACACATTACTATGGATTTTGTTACGGGTCTTCCCAAGGTTTCTCAAGGCATAAATGCTATTTGGGTTATTGTTGATAGATTAACCAAGTCTGCTCATTTCTTGCCGATACGGGAGACTTATTCCCTTGAACGTCTTGCTCGTATATACGTAGATGAGATTGTGAGACTGCATGGCATGCCAGTATCCATTGTTTCGGATCGTGACCCAAGATTCATTTCAAGATTTTGGGTTAGCTTGCAAAAAGCTATAGGCACGAATTTACGATTTAGTTCAGCTTACCATCCTCAAACGGACGGACAATCAGAGAGGACTATTCAAACTCTTGAAGATCTATTAAGACTTTGTGTCCTAAATTTCAAAGGGAGTTGGGATAAGTACCTACCATTGGTAAAATTCTCCTACAATAACAGTTATCAGGCAAGTATAGGTGTGGCTCCATTTGAAGCATTGTATGGACGAAAGTGTCGCTCTCCAGTATGTTGGGATGAGGTGGGAGAAGCAACGTTGTTGGGACCAGAGTTGGTACGAATGACAACAGAGAAGATCCAAATGATTCGACAACGTATACAAACGGCACAGGATCGACAAAAGAGTTATGTGGATCTTCATCGAAAGGACGTGGAATTTGACATTGGGGATCATATATTATTACGTGTAGCTCCATGGAAAGGAGTTACAATATTTGGGAAGAGAGGAAAGCTCAATCCACGATTTATTGGTCCATTTCAGATTCTTGACCGAGTAGGAAATGTGGCCTACAGACTTGCGTTACCTCCAAGTATGTCTCGTGTTCATAATGTTTTTCATATATTTGTGCTTCGTAAAAATGTGAAAGACCCGAACCATGTTATTGAGTTAGAACCGGACGAGATAGTCGAAGATTTAACGTACGAGGAGGTACCTGTTAAGATCTTAGATAGGAAGAGCATGTCCTACGCACGAAGGTCATACCACAAGTTAAAGTTTTGTGGAGAAACCATGCTATTGAGGAAATGACCTGGGTGTTGGAAACGGAAATGAAAGCGAGGTATCCTCATCTTTTCGAAACACCAGGTACGTATGTCAATTTCGAGGACGAAATTTCATAAGGAGGGGAGGTTGTAAGACCCCAAATTATTAGTAAATAAAATTTAAATTCCTCTATTTATTATTCTAAAATAGTAAGGGTTGATTTGATTAATGTGGTTAATATTTTAAATAAGCAAGTGGTTATAAATTATTCATTATTGTCGTGGAATATTCGCTTGGTCGTGGAATATTCTTACTGTCGGAGAATATTCGTACGACGGCGCAGTCTTTTGTGGGCCCCATAACGGAAAGCGATTGGATGAAGAAAACGACAAAAATAAGTGATTTATAAATAACGGCATAGTTGTTACCGTTAATACTGTTGGAATACCCGGTGGTTAAAACACAGTAATACGCGTTGTTGCACAGTAGCACACGGTATTGCACCAATTATTGATTCTTACGTAAGAAGGCACTACTCAATAATTGTTACAGTAATTACTGTTCAATATTGTATTTTATTGATTCAATAATTACTGCGTTGATATTTTATATTACTGTTATTTTAATAATTGTCACTACACAGTATTTTCTATTATCGGAACAATAATTCATATTATCTGAATAATATTATTAGATAGCATTATTGGCAATGTCTAGAAAGTTCTGTCTAAGGAGAGGTTTGGTCATCTAATTGCGCGCCAGTAAGGAGATATCCTTAGTAGAAAGCCCCCTCTTTCCTGGGAACTGCCTGGTTGTCAGTAATGTGATTCTGTAATATTATTTGTGTATAATTAATTATTGATGAGGAAAATATTGATTTTATGTGGATATAGATGGAAAAAAATTTTAATGTGACAATTGTTGAAAATTAATATTTTATCTTTTTCTGATAAAATAATTCATTTAAATATATTATTTTAATAATATATTGATGGTGATATTTTTACAATGAATGTGGGATATATGAGTATATGAGGAGGAAGAGTATTTTTGTGGCATTAAATGATTAACACATGTTTTGTGTGTTGGTGGACACAATTCTTGACCGAAAATTTATTATTGACAGTAAAATCGTCCGTTTATGAATTTCGGTCAATTTTTGTTTGGAATTTGGAAAAACTTTCTTCTGCAAAGTTGTAGAGAATTGAATTTCCTATAAAAACTCGCGAGATTCGAATTTTCTGATAAAAGGACTATTTATTATGAATTATTGAAGTTCTGAAGTTCCGAAATAATTGATTTTTGGAAGTTTTATTTATTAGAGTTAAGAAAAACATTTTTTGTATTTTGTTGGACATCATTAACATGTGTGGCTGGTGTTTTTGACCAAAGGTGGGCTAAGGAAAATTTATATAATTATATTAATATTATATTCAATTTTCTGCTTTAGTGTTCTAAGCATTTTCCTATAAATAGGGTGCTTAGGTTAGAATTGAAAATCACACCAGAAACACAAGTTTCTCTCTATTTCTCTCTCTATATCGAGCGTATTCTTGTGAGTATTTGATACTTTGAGTGTTGCTATACGGTGCAAGTTTTCTTCAGCACTATATCTAGTATTCCAGTCAGAAGTACCGTCTTTCCGAGGTAAGGGATGTTATTTCTTCTTAAATGATATTATTTTCTTCAATATCATTATGCCGAAGTATTGATCTGAATTTTTATCAAATTTGGAACTTTTCATGTCGGGGTTACTATTCACGAGTTACTATTCACGAGTTACTATTCACCAAAAAATAAAATTTTCTTCTTTTCGTCCAAAATATCTATTCTGGATACTAGCTTTGATTGTATCCATGTTTTGATCATTCTTGAATTTTACTCCACTATGATTATTTATGAGGTATTTTTGGATAGCTGAAATACGAATCCTTAATATTTATTATTTTGTTTCACTGGATTCGTTTCCTTAAAAATATTTTTCATCATCCTCAGTCTTAAATGATGATATAACTGAATATCTTTGGCCTGTAGTGCAAAGATGAATGATTTCTGATGAATATCTTTGGCCCGTAGTGCAAAGATGAACAGGTGTTGAGGTGAACATGACCAACTGATGAATATCTTTGGCCTGTAGTGCAAAGATGACTATTTGATTCAAGATATTTATTGATTGATGTTACAGGGATAAAATGTTGATGATGGACTTTTAAATTCATAGATAATCGTAGATTTCATTTTCTACGTAACTTCTCTATGAATTATTATTTTCCGCTGCGAATATTGATTGAAAACTTGTTGTCTATTGTATTCTATTAAATTTTTTCCCTGTTGAAGACTAACGATAATTTGTTGTATATTATCTTAGTCATAATATTCTTTACTGGGCTAGTTGAGCTCACCCTTTTCCTTGTTGTTCCATTTTTCTTCTCAGGAGGCGAGAATGTAGCGAGTACTAGTCGGGGTGTGGAATGATGGTTCAAGACAGTTGTTTTAGTAGTCCTCACTATTTTGTAAAATAGTGTATCAATAAGTATAATGAGGACTTAATTGAGTATGAATACTGTCTAGATGACAATATTTGTATTTAAACTCACAGTATATGTGTTGTCGTATTTTGCACGACAATTGTAATAATAAAGCTGTAGTTATTTTCTGTACCATGTATTTGGCGACTCAGAATGGGTTGGATGGATTGGACCTATTTTGGGGCGTCATATTTGGTCATCTAATTGCGCGCCAGTAAGGAAAAATCCTTATTGGAAAGCCCCTTCTTTCCTGAGAACTGCCTGGTTGTCATTATTGTGATTCTGTAATATTATTTGTGAATAATTTATATGATAAAAAAATATTTTTTTTATGTGGATTTAAATGATGGATTTATTTATGTGGTTATAAATGAAGGAATTAATGTTGAGATGTTTTATCAGTATTTTGTCGGGTTGGAGGTATTATTAGATCAAACCAGTGTTCTTGAGCTATATTGCGTGAGTTATATTTTTTAATCCGACCGTTGGATCATTGTGATTTTTGGATATGTTATACATATATAAGTTGAGTATATGTTCACAAATTTTGAACCATTAAAAATGAGCGAATGATTTGTTATGAATTTTAAGAGGTGACTGATTCGGAAATTAGGTTTATAAATAATTTTGGTGGGAAATTCTAGAAATGGGTGGGCCCCACTTTTGGTTGTTGGGGAAGATGGCTGATTTTTGGTGGGTGAAATAGTAGCAGGTAAAGCCATCAGGTAGCAGGTCAAGTTTGTTTCGGCGTGCTAATATTTTCCTATAAATAGAGGGCTAAGTTAGAATTGAAAATCACACCAGAATTCATAAGTTTTCTCTCTTTTTCTCTCTAGATTATCGAGTGTATTTTGTGAGTATTTAGATACTTGGTGAGTTGCTATTCATCAGTGCAAGTTTCCTTCAGCGTCATATCCAATATCCAGTTAGAAGTACTACTTTTTTGAGGTAAGGGATTGTAAGGGATAGTAAGGGATATTAAGGGATGCTATATTCTTCATAATGATGTTATTCTTTCAATATCATTATACTGAAATATTGGTATGAATTTTATTGTGGAACTTTTAACTTTTTGAGTTGGGATTACTATTCACGTATACGACACTATTCACGTATATGATACTATTTACGTATATGACATTATTTACGTATACTGTACTATGTACGAATACGGAGTACTATTCACGAGTTACTATTCACGAGTTACTATTCATGAGTTACTATTCACGAGTTACTAGTCACAGGTACTATTCACGACAAAAAATTAGTTTCTTTTTCTGACCAAATTATCGTTGATTTATGATTGTTGCTCTTGAAAATAAATACAGTTGTTGATAATATTGTTTTTATTATCATATATAACAATTTTATAACCCTGATGTTGAATTTCTCTTTCACTTGAGTGTAAAGATGGATAAATTATTGGTATGATCGTGACTGAGGAATATCTTTGGCCTGTAGTCTAAAGATGAATTGTTGACTGGTATGATCATGACCATTGAATTTATAATTGAATACCTTTAGCTTAAGTGCAAAGGTGGAATGATCAACATGGTTATAATTATTGTTTATATAAATTCTGAAATGATTATATATTTCTTTGAGATATTAATATATTTGGCCTGTAGTGCAAATATGAACTGTTGATGAATATATTTGGCCTGTAGTGCAAATATGAACTGTTGAGGAATATCTTTGGGCTGTAGTGCAAAGATGAATTGTTGATGAATATCTTTGGCCCATAGTGCAAAGATGACCTGTTGTTGAATATCTTTAGCCTGTAGTGCAAAGATGAACTGGTGATGAATATCTTTGGCCCATAGTGCAAAGATAACCTGTAGTTGAATATCTTTGGCCAGTAGTGCAAAGATGAATTGTTGATGAATATCTTTGGCCCGTAGTGCAAAGATGACATGTTGTTGAATATCTTTGGCCAGTAGTGCAAAGATGAACAGGTGTTGAGATGAACATGACCAACTGGTGATACAAATGAATATCTTTGGCCATAGTGCAAAGATGAAGTTATTAGTATGATTATGAACAGGAAATGTGATTTGGTGTAACCATGATCTTTGATGTTTCAGGTAAAGATAGGTGATGAAAATTATCTTCATCCTGGATGAGAAGAGGAATTTACAACTACAATTATGATTATGAGTTATTCATATGATTGTGGACCAGAATTGTTGATTGATGTTACAGGAATAAAACATTGTTGGTGGATTTTTAACATGGAGAAGATAATAGACTTTATAGTCTATTTGACTCTTCTAATGGATTGCTCGTTCCGCTGCAACTATGGTTGAAATTTTTATCATCTACCATATGTTCTAAATCCCTGATTTACTACTGTTGAAGGCTATTGATAATTTATTTACCTTTAGTCATGATATTCTTTACTGGGCTAGTTGTGCTCACCCTTCTGTTTCACAATTCCTTTCAGGTAATAAGAGTGTAGCTGGGTCGAGCGGGGGTAACAGGGGGATAAAACGGTGGTCATCATTTAGTAGTTATATTTGGTGAATCAAATAGGGTGAGGCGAACCCAACGTTGGAAGGGTGTTTTGTCACTATCATACAAGATGTCTAATGACATACAACCTCGTGTCATCATAAGATACGGTTGTGCACATCCACTTGTTGAGTATATTTACGAGCACTACCTATATAATCTTGGTGTTTGTTTGAAGTATAATTCTCAATTAGAGACAGTGGAGATAATGATATGTCAAGAGAAGACTTACCATTGGAAAGAATATGATAGTAATCTTCTTGTTTTTCTTTGGGGTCTATTGGGTCAACCAAGGATAATTCTGTGGACATATGATATCTATCATAACCTAGATGCATAGCCTCCCATGTACGAAGGTTTCCTTGAGCACTTCCCAAATATTCTAGTTTCTAAAATAGTTTTTGACTGTACCTTTATGTAAGGTGTCATTATGACGTGCTATCCAAGATTGGGATGAGAGTTACAGTTGGTATATATTTGTATCAAAACTCACAACATATGTGTTGTTGTATTTTGCAAGACAAATGTAGTAATAAAGTTGTAGTTGTTTTTTGTACCATGTATTTGGCGACTCAGAATGGGTTGGATGGAATGGACCTATTTTGGGGTTGTCACAGTTGGTATCAGAGCTTAGGGATATGGTCTCTGGCGGAGATCAGGAAATATAACTAGGAGGGGGGAGATGAGTAAATCCTTCGCTAGTGTGTCCTACCTATGCTTAATTGTTGGTCGGTCATAATATACGGATATTATGTGATACGTTAATTTGTTTAATTAACCCTTGTTTTATGGCAGTATTTGAGAATGGCAGCTGAGAATGCTAACAATGGAGTGAATGAGACTGTGGGGATACCTCTAATCACTAACCATGATAATGTGATGTCAGACGAAGAAAGAATTAGAGATATTCTTGTGGTAAGTGAAAAATTGATAGTTGCACCCGACATAGTCGCAGAGGTAACAGCTGAAAGTGAGAAAGAAGAGGTAGAAGAAGTACCTGAGGAAAATTTATTAGAGGTATTATATGATCAAAATGTAGAATTGCAAAATCGTGTTCATGAGTTAGAAGAGCATGCTGAAGAACGGCAGGCGATCGTGGAACAAAATGATGCAACAATTCAAGATTGTGTTACCTGATATGTGATGCTTGAACAGAAGCATTCTTTGGCAGAGTATAAGATGATAAAGATGGAATCTGAGCTGAAAAAAGAAAAAACTGAACGAGTGAGAATAAGTGATGCATGGGCAAAAGCCGCACGACACGTGGATATTGTGGAAAGAGATGTCCGATCTAAGAAGGCTAAAATAGATGATATGAATTTCTCTTTTTGGAAAGCAATTGGGAGAACCCAACATCGAGTTTTGAATTACCCTGTACAGAGCGGTCAACCTGAATTCGATATGGATCGAAGATTGATTATTCGGATCATGAATCAGGAGTACGACGAGGCAGTTGAGGGAGGAATATGTCCTATAGAAAAGTATATTCCTACGGTAGTGATGACGCCAAATGCTGCCCTAGACAAGTCAAAGCTGGGTAGTTTGAGGGATGGCGGTTGTCATGACTTCCCAACAAATGAGGAACCCAAATGAAGTTATCATGGGAGATGAGCAATGGAGAAATCATGATGATCTGAGAGATAGAATCTGAAATGAAAGTAAGGTATTTTCAACTCTTCGAAATACCAGGTACGTAAATTTCGGGGATGAAATTTCATAAGGAGGAGAGGTTGTAAGACCCCAACTTTTTAATGAATAAAATTGAATTTCCTCTATTTATTATTATGAATAATAAGGTGTTAATTTGATATAATACTTTAGTTATGGGTGTCAATATCTCTTTTCACATAAATTTTCTCTCTATTCAGATGTTGTCAACAGGGCTCAATTATTAAAGCGAGATAACGAGTACGCTCAACCGAGGGACCACAACCAGGATCATACCGGTGACAGCAGTCATCAGAACAACGATAACCAGCGGAGAAAGAAAAATACGGACAAGAGTGGCAACCACTCTGGTGGTAATCATGGCCATGAGAATAAAAGAAGTGAGTCAGAGGAGATTTTAAAAAGAGGAGATTCAACAATGACAATACGAAGACGTCAGCACCAGCAACAACTGGTTCCAAGGGAGGAGAACGACCACCGGTCATATGCTATAAGTGCAAAAAAGAAGGACATATCAGCCCAAACTGCCCATAACAGTTTAAGGTATGTTATAACTGTGAAAAGTAAGGACATATCGCTCGAGATTGCACTATAGCGAAACCAAGTCCAGCGGGGATGTTGACTCAAAAGGCTGTCCCAGAAAAGTCAAAGTCAATGGTTCCTGGAAGAGCGTTTGTTGTGACTGGTCAACATGCGAGGAACCCAAACGAGGTGATCACGGGTAAGCTAATTATAAATTCATGCGAAGTTTATACCTTACTAGATACCGGTGCTACCCATTCATTTATTTCTCCTGCTTATGCTCAACATTTAAACTTGACTCCGGAGAAATTAGACTTTGATTTATCTGTAGAGACTCCGTTAGGAGAAACTTTCATCACATCCACTGTTTATAAATCTTTTTTGATCCAAGTTGGTACCATCACCTTACCTGTTGACCTTATCTCTTTAAAGATACTTGCATTTGACGTGATTTTAAGGATTGATTGGTTAACTACTCATCATGTCAAAATTGATTATTTTTATAAGGTTGTTAGTTTTCATATTCCTAAGCAACCTGTTGTGCGAATTCAAGCAACTAAGCCATTAAAATCAATCACTGTTATATCAAGTCTAAAAGCTATTCGTTTATTAAAAAATGGATGCCAAGCTTTCTTAGCCCATGTTATAGATTTGAATAAAGAAACGTCATATTTGAATAATATTCCTGTTGTTATTGACTTTTCTGACGTATTTCCTGAAGAACTTCCCAGTCTACCCCCAGAACGTGAAATTAAATTCTTTATAGATCTTGAACCTGGTACAAAGCCCATTTCTAAAACCCCATATCGAATGACTCCTATTGAACTTCAAGAGTTAAAGGTCCAATTACAGGAGTTGTTGGACATCGGTTTCATTTGTCCTAGTACATCTCCTAGGGTGCTCCTGTTTTATTCGTAAAGAAGAAAGAAGGGAGTATGCGACTTTGTATCGACCACCGGGAATTAAACCATGTCACTATCAAGAATAGGTATCCGCTACCTCGTATTGATGACCTGTTTGACCAGTTACAAGGAGCACAATTCTTTTCAAAAATTGATCTTCGTTCTGGATATCATCAGCTGAAGATTAGAACTGAGGATATTCCAAAGACTGCCTTTAGAACTCGGTACGGGCATTATGAATTCTTAGTCATGTCTTTTGGATTGACCAATGCTCATGCGGCTTTCATGGATATGATGAACCTATTATTCAAGGAATATTTGGATCAGTTCGTTGTTGTTTTTATTGATGACATCCTCATATATTCCAAAAGTCGTGAAGATCATGAGCACCATTTGAAGCTGGTACTCCAAAGGCTTTGTGAAAACAAGTTATATGCCAAGTTGAAGAAATACGAGTTCTAGCTTGAGGAAGTAGCATTTCTTGGGCACGTGGTGTCAAAATATGGAGTATCTGTTGACCCGGCGAAGATTAAAGTAATACAAAGTTGGGAACAACCGAAGTCGGTGACCGAAGTACGTAGCTTTCTGGGCTTAGCTGGTTATTATCAGAGATTCGTGGAAGGATTTTCTTGAATCGCTACTCCATTAACTCAGCTGACTCGAAAAGATAGCAAATTCGTATGGAACGAGGAATGCGAGAAGAGTTTCCAAGAGCTTAAGAGGAGACTCATTTCGACACCTGTTTTGACCATACCATCTGATTCGGATGGATTTGTTATCTATAGTGATGCTTCAGGCAAAGGGCTAGGATGTGTTCTCATGCAACGTGAGAAAGTTATAGCCTATGCCTTACGACAACTTAAAGAATATGAGAGGAATTATCCTACTCATGATCTAGAGTTGGCAGCAGTCGTTTTCGCGCTAAAGATCTGGAGGCACTATCTATATGGGGAGAAAGTGGAGATATATTCAGACCATAAAAGTCTCAAATATTTCTTCACTAAAAAAGAACTCAACATGCGGCAACGACGTTGGCTCGAGCTGTTGAAAGACTACGACCATACCATTCAATACCATCCTAGAAAAGCGAACGTGGTAGCCGACGCATTGAGTAGAAGATCATACGCGGGAACAAGTGCGATGTTGTCAACACAAAGGCCCATTTGGTGTGATTTATAAAATATGAAGATAGAATTCAAGATTTTGGGGAGCCATGCAATGATGTCAAGTATACGTATAGAACCAACTTTAATCGAAAAAGTTAAAGTTGCTCAGGCCACAGACCCGGAGCTGGTGCGTATGAAGAAGAAAGTGCAAGAAGGTGCTATTCCAGAAGCAAGAATCGATGAAGAAGGAATACTTCGAGTCCACTCCAGACTTTATGTTCCTAATAATTCTGATTTGAAGTACAAGATCATGATGGAGGCACACAATACACCATTTGTAATCCATCCTGAAAGTACCAAAATGTATCGTGATCTTCGACATACATTTTGGTTGAACAATATGAAGAGAGAGATTGCAAAGTTTATCTCGAGGTGTTTAACTTGTCAACGTGTAAAGGCGGAGCATCAAGTGCCTAAGGGCCCATTGCAAGCACTTAAGATTCCGAAATAGAAGTGGGAACACATTACCATAGATTTTGTTACGGGTCTTTCCACGGTTTCTCAAGGCATAAATGCTATTTGGGTTATTGTTGATAGATTAACCAAGTCTGCTCATTTCTTGCCGATACGGGAGACTTATTCCCTTGAACGTCTTGCTCGTATGTACGTAGATGAGATTGTGAGATTGCATGACATGCCAGTATCTATAGTTTCGGATCGTGACCCAAAATTCACTTCACGATTTTGGATTAGCTTGCAAAAAGCTATGGGCACGAATTTACGATTCAGTTTGGCATACCATCCTCAAACGGACGGGCAATTAGAGAGGACTATTCAAACTCTTGAATATCTATTAAGACTTTGTGTCCTAGATTTCAAAGAGAGTTAGGATAAGTACCTATCATTGGTGGAATTCTCTTACAACAACAGTTATCAGGAAAGTATAGGTGTGGCTCCATTTGATGCATTATATGGACGAAAGTGTCGCTCTCCAATATGTTGGGATGAGGTGGGAGAAGCAACATTGTTGGGACCTGAGTTGGTACGTATGACTACGGAACAGATCCAAATGATTCGATAACGTATACAAACGGCACAGGATTGACAAAAGAGTTATGCAGATCTTCATCGAAAGGATGTGGAATTTAGTATTGGGGATCATGTATTGTTGCGTGTGACTCCATAGATGGGAGTTACAAGATTTGGAAAGAGGGGAAAGCTCAATCCACGATTTATTGGCCCATTTTAGATTCTTGACCGAGTAGGAAATGTGGCCTATAGACTCGCGTTACCTCCAAGTATGTCTCGTGTTCATAATGTTTTTCGTATATTTGTGCTTCATAAAAATGTGAAAGACCCAAACCACGTCATTGAGTTAGAACTGGATGAGATAGCTGAAGACTTAACGTACGAGGAGGTACCTGTCAAGATCTTGGATAGGAAAGAGTATGTCCTACGCATAAATGTCATACCACAAGTTAAAGTTTTGTGGAGGAACCATGCTATTGAGGAAATGACTTGGGAGTTGAAAACGAAAATGAAAGCGAGGTATCCTCATCTTTTCGAAACACCAGGTACGTACGTCAATTTCGAGGGCGAAATTTCATAAGGATGGGAGGTTGTAAGACCCCAAATTATTAATAAATGAAATTTAATTTTCTCTATTTATTATTTTGAAATAGTAAGGGTTGAATTGATTAATGAGGTTAGTTATGGGTAAAATGCGCAAATATTTTAAATAAGCAAGTGGTTATAAAATATTCATTGTTGTCGGAAAATATTCGTTTGGTCATGGAATATTCTTCCTGTCGGGAAATATTCGTACGACGACGCAGTCTTTTGTGGGCCCCATAACGGCGTAGTTGTTACAGTTAATACTGTTGAAATACCAGGTGGTTAAAACACAGTAATACGCGTTGTTGCACAGTAGCACATGGTATTGCACCAATTATTGATTCTTACGTAAGAAGGCACTACTCAATAATTGTTACAATAATTACTATTGTGACGACCCCAAAATAGGTTCATTCCATCCAACCTATTCTGAGTCGCCAAATACATGGTACAGAAAGCAAACTACAACTTCAATAATACAATTATCGTACAAAATACGACAACACATACTGTGAGTTTAAATACAAATATTGTCTTCTGGACAATATCCACACTCAAATAAATCCTCATTACAATTATTCAAACAATATTTTACAGAAATAGTGAGGACTGCTAAAACGTCTTTCTAGAACCATCACTCCATACCCCGACTAGATCCTGCTATGTTCTCACCTCCTGAGAAGAAAAATGGAACAAAAAGGAAAAGGGTGAGCTTAACTAGCCCAGTAAAGAATATTATGACTAAGATAATATACAACAAATTATCGTTAGTCTTCAACAGGGAAAAATTTGATAGAATATAATCGACAACAAGTTTTAGATCAACAACTACAGCGAAAACAGCAAACCATTAGAAGAGTCAAGTAGAAAAAGAATTCTACTATCTTCTAAGATTTAAAAGTCCATCATCAATATTTTATCCTTATAACATCAATTAATAATCATCTTTATCCAAATATTCATCTTTGCACTACAGGCCAAAGATATTCATTTGTATCACCTGTCAGTCATGTTCATCTCAACACCTGTTCATCTTTGCACTACAGGCCAAAGATATCCATCAAGCAATCATACATCTTTGCACTACAGGCCAAAGATATTCAGTAATATCATCATTTAGGACTGAGGATGATGAAAAATATCTTAAAGAGAACGAATCCAGTGAGACAGAAGGACAAATATTAGGGATTCGTATAACAGTTTATCCAAGATCAATAATACTTCATAATAATCAATTGTGAAGCAGAATTCAAAAATAAAGATCAAAACATGGATACAATCAAAGATAGTAACCATAATAGACATCTTGGATAAAAAGGAAAAATTTTATTTTTCGGTGAATAGTGCCGTATTCGTGAATAGTGCCGTATACGTGAATAGTAACCCCGACACAAAAAGTTCCAAATTTAATAAAAACTCATATCAATATTTCAGCATAATGATATTGAAGAAAATAATATCCCTTACCTCAAAATATCAGTACTTCTGGTCTGAATACCGGTATAAGGCTAAAAGAAACTTGCTATGATGAATAGAAACTCTCAAAGTATCTAAATACTCACAAAATACACTCAATAATCTAGAGAGAGAAAGAGAGAAAACTTGTTTCTGGTGTGTTTTTAATTCTAACTTAGCCCTCTATTTATAGGAAAATATTAGCACGCCGAAGCAGATTTAACCTGCAACCTGATGGCTTTACCTGCTACTATTCCCACCCACCACATTTGAATAAAAATCTCAGTACATTTCTTCACCAACCAAGAGTGGGGCCCACCAATTCTAGAATTTTTCATCAAAATGATTAACTCCGAAAATTCAACAATTTCTGAACCAGTCATCTCGTAAAATTCATAATAAATCATACGTTCATTTTTAATGGTTCAAAATTTGTGGACATATACTCAACTTATATATGTATAACATATCCAAAAATTACCACGATTCAACGGTCGGATTAAAAATTATAACCCCCGCAAAATATCTCAAAAATCCTGATTTTTAATACCTCCATTCCGACAAAAATACTGATAAAAACCTCAACATTAACTCCTTCATTTTTAACCACAAAAATATATCCCTCATTTATATCCATATAAAATAAATATTTCCTTATCATATGAATCAATAATTAATTATTCACAAATAATATTACAGAATCACATTTATGACAACCAGACTGTTCCCAAGAAAGTGGGGGCTTTCTAATAAGGATTTCTCCTTACTGGCGCGTAATTAGATGAACAAACCTCTCCTTAGACAGAACTTTCTAGACATTGCCAATAATGTTATCTAATAATATTATTCAAATAATATGAATTATTGATCTGATAATGGAAATTACTGTGCAGCAACAATTATTGAAACAACAATAATATAAAATATCAACGCAACAATTATTGAATCAATAAAATAAAATATTGAACAATAACTACTGTAACAATTATTGAGTAGTGTCTTCTTACGTAA
The DNA here is from genome assembly GCA_016801055.1 of Panax notoginseng. Lineage (NCBI taxonomy): Eukaryota > Viridiplantae > Streptophyta > Magnoliopsida > Apiales > Araliaceae > Panax > Panax notoginseng. Next base: position 41,596,787 of record CM029016.1, on the reverse strand, counting down.
GAATCAATAATTGGTGCAATACCGTGTGCTACTGTATTTTAACCACCGGGTATTCCAACAGTATTAACGGTAACAACTACGCCGTTATTTATAAACAACTTATACTTGTCGTTTTCTTCATCTAATCGCTTTCCGTTATGGGGCCCACACAAGGCTGCGCCGTCGTACGAATATTCTCCGACAGCAAGAATATTCCACGACCAAACGAATATTTCCCGACAAAATGAATATTTTATAACCACTTGCTTATTTTGCAAAATTTACACGTTTCACCCATAACCAAAGTATTATATCAAATTAATCCCTTATTATTCACAATAATATTTAGAGAAAATTTGATTTTATTCATTAATAAGTTGGGGTCTTACAACCTCCCCTCCTTATGAAATTTCGTCCTCGAAATTGACGTACGTACCTGATGTTTCAAAAAGGTGAGGATACCTCACTTTCACTTTCGATTCCAACTCCCAGGTCATTTCTTCAATAGCATAGTTTCTCCACAAAACCTTAACTTGTGGTATCACCTTTGTGCGTAGGACATGCTCTTTTCTATCCAAGATCTTAACAGGTACCTCTTCGTACGTTAAATCTTCAGCTATCTCGTCTGGTTCTAACTCAATAATGTGGTTCGGGTCTTTAACATATTTACGAAGCATAAATATGTGAAAAATATTATGAACACGAGACATGCTTGGAGGTAATGCGAGTCTATATGCCACATTTCCTATTCGCTCAAGAATCTCAAATGGACCAACAAATCTTGGATTGAGCTTTCCTCTCTTCCCAAATCTTGTAACTCCCTTCCATGGTGCAACACGTAATAATACATGATCCCCAATATTAAATTTCACGTCCTTCCGATGAAGATCCGCATAACACTTTTGTCGATCCTGTGCCGTTTGTATACGTTGTCGAATCGTTTGGATCTTCTCTGTAGTCATGCGTACCAACTCTGGTCCCAACAATGTTGCTTCACCCACCTCGTCCCAGCATACTGGAGAACGACATTTTCTTCCATACAACACCTCGAATGGAGCCACACCTATGCTCGCCTGATAACTGTTATTGTAGGAGAATTCCACCAATGGTAGGTGCTTATCCCAACTCCCTTTAAGATCTAGGACACAGAGTCTTAATAGATCTTCAAGAGTTTGAATAGTCCTCTCTGATTGTCCGTCCGTTTGAGGATGGTATGCCGAACTGAATCGTAAATCCGTGCCCATAGCTTTCTGCAAGCTAACCCAAAATCATGAAGTGAATCTTGGGTCACGATCCGAAACTATGGATATTGGCATGCCATGCAATCTCACAATCTCGTTCACGTACATACTAGCAAGACGTTCAAGGGAATAAGTTTCACGTATCGGCAAGAAATGAGCAGACTTGGTTAATCTATCTACAATAACCCAAATCGCATCTATGCCTTGAGAAACCTTGGGAAGACCTGTAACTAAATCCATGGTAATGTGTTCCCACTTCCATTTCGGGATCTCAAGTGGTTGCAATGGACCCTTTGGCACTTGATGCTCCGCCTTTACACGTTGACAAGTTAAACACCTCGAGATAAACTTCGCGATCTCTCTTTTCATATTGCTCCACCAAAATTTGTGTCAAAGATCGTGATACATTTTGGTACTCCCATGATGGATTACAAACGGTGTGTTGTGTGCCTCCATCATTATTCTATGCTTCAAGTCAAAATCGTTAGGAACACAAAGTCTGGAGTTGACTCGAAGTATTCCTTCTTTATCGATTCTTGCTTCTGGAATAACACCTTCTTGCACTTTCTTCTTCATACGCATCAGCTCTATGTCCGTAGCTTGAGCAGCTTTAACTTTATTGATTAAAGTCAATTTTACTCGTATATCATCACGTGGGTCCCTAGAGTCATTAACTCTATCTCTATCATTTATAAATTATACAAAATAGGTCTTTGTGTTCAACAATATCGCACTCGTACTCGCGTACAATCTTTTACTCAACGCGTCAGCTACCACGTTCGCTTTTCCAGGATGGTATGGTCAGAACAGGTTCTGAATGAGTCGCCTCTTGAGCTATTAGAAAATCTTCTCGCATTCCTCGCTCCATACGAATTTTGTATCTTTCTGAGTCAGTTGAGTTAACGGAGTAGCGATTCGAGAAAATCCTTCCACAAATCTCCGATAGTAACCAGTTAAGCCCAGAAAGCTACGTACTTTGGTTACCGACTTCGGTTGCTCTCAATTGTGATTCATATCCCAATCTTAGATAGCACGTCACAATGGCACCTATTGTTTTACCACCACACAAATATAGAGTCCCTTACGGAGAGTCTGACTTTGGTGCATTCTATAAAGGAAGTCACTAGATAGAGGCTCGGGTACCAACTTCTATAGTTGGGTTTTTAACTCCTGAAGTTCAATAGGAGCTATTCAATATGAGATTTTAGAAATGGGTTTTGTACCGGGTTGAAGATCAATACAAAAATTCAATATCACGCTCTGGGTTAGGCCAGGAAATTCTTCAGAAAATACGTCCGAAAATTCACTAACAACAGAAATATCATTCAAATCTGACGTATTTTTGTTCAAGTCCATGACATGGGCTAAGAAAACTTGACATCCGTTTTCCAATAAATGAATGGCTTTATGGCTTGGTATAACATCGATTGATTTTAGTGGTTTGGTTGCTTGAATTCGTATAACAGGTTGGTTAGGAATATAAAAACTAACAACCTTACGAAAACAATCAATTTTGGCATGATAAGTAGTTAACCAATCAATTCCTAAAATCACATCAAAAGCAAGTATTTTTAAAGAGATAAGGTCAACAGGTAATGTGATTGTGCCAACTTGGATTAAGCAAGATTTATAAACTGTAGATGTAATGAAAGTTTCTCCTAACAGAGTCTCCACAGATAGGTCAAAGTCTAATTTCTCCGGAGTCAAGTTTAAACGTTGAGCACAAGCAGGAGAGATAAAAGAATGGGTAGAACCGGTATCTAGTAAAGTATAAACTTCGCAAGAATTTAAGATTAGCTTACCCGTGATCACCTTGTTCGGGTTTCTCGCGTTTTGGCCAGTCACGACAAACGCTCTTCCAGGAACTGCTGATTTTGACTTATCCGGGACAGCCTTTGGAGTCACCATCCCCGCTGAACTTGGTTTTGCTACAGAACACTCTCGAGCTATATGACCCTCCTTTCCATAGTTATAACATACCTTGGATTGTTGTGGGCAGTTTGGGCTGATTTGTCCCTCTTTCCCACATTTATAACATACGACCGGTGGTCTTTCTCCTCCCCTAGAAACAGTTGATGTTTGTGCTGACGTCTTCACGTTATCATTGTTGTACCTTCTCTTCTTGAAATCTCCTCCCGACTCGCTCCTTGTATTATCACGACCACGATTACCACCAGAGTGGTTACCACTTTTGTCTGTATTTTTCCCTCCTCGCTGGTTCTCATCGCTCCGATGACTGCTGTCACCAGTATGACCCTGGTTGTGGTCCCTCGGTTGAACATACTCATTATCTCGCTCTAATAATTGAGCCCTGTTTACAACATCTGAAAATAAAAAAAATTTATGAGAGATAAGATATTGCCGAATCTCGGGTTTTAAACCTCTCAGAAACATCCTTGTCATTAGTTCCTCATTCTCGACCAAATGAGGTGCAAACCTGGATAACTCTGCAAACTTCGCCTCGTACTGGGACACCGTCATGTTATTTTGTTCCAGTCTAATAAACTTTACCTCCTTCATATGACGAATACTTTCAGGAAAGTACTTGTCATTAAACAGTTTCTGAAACGTTTCCCATGACATGTTGAGTGCGTCAGGCTGGGTACGCTTCACAGACTCCCACCAGTAGTCTGCCTTACCGCGGAACATAAAGGTGGCGAATGGAACCTTCTGTTCCTCCGTGCATCCCAAGACATCGAATATCTTGGTAATTTGCTTGACCCACGTTTCCGCCATGATCAGATCCGGCTTTACCTTAAATTCTGGTGGTCCCAATTTTTTGAACTGCTTAGCTGTGACAAACCGCGCGTTATCATCATTTCCACCCGTATTCTGCACACGAGTCTCCCTCGTCTGATTTTGCATGAACTGCAAAAAGCTCCTAAACATTCCATCATTCATCGTTTGCTCGGTAACGTTGTTTACAGGAGGAATATTGCCTTCCTGTTGCACGTTCCCCTGGGTGGTGATCAAAGGTGTCTCCACGGTCTGATTTACTCCATTATTAACGTTCTCAGCTGCCATTCTTAAATACTGCCATAAAACAAGGGTTAATAGTCATGTCATATATTATCCCTATACTCTGACCGACCAAATAAACACCAAATAAACTTAGTCAGGTCATACTAGCGAAGGAATTTCCCGTCTCTCCCCTCTTAGTTCTTGCCTCACATCTCAGCCAGGGATCATATCCCTAAGTTCTGATACCAACTGTGATGACCCCAAAATAGGTTCATTCCATCCAACCTATTCTGAGTCGCCAAATACATGGTACAGAAAGAAAACTACAACTTCAATAATACAATTATCGTGCAAAATACGACAACACATACTGTGAGTTTAAATACAAATATTGTCTTCTAGACAATATCCACACTCAAATAAATCCTCATTACAATTATTCAAACACTATTTTACAGAAATAGTGAGGACTGCTAAAACATCTTTCTAGAACCATCACTCCATACCCCGACTAGATCCTGCTATGTTCTCACCTCCTGAGAAGAAAAATGGAACAAAAAGGAAAAGGGTGAGCTCAACTAGCCCAGCAAAGAATATTATTGTGACGCCCCCAAAATAGGTATACAACACCCATTCTGAGTCGCCAAAATACATGGTACAGAAACAACTACATCTTTATTATTACAACACAAGAACTGTGAGTTTAAATACAAATATTGTCATTTAGACAATATCCACACTCAAATAAGTCCTCATTACAATTATTGATACATTAATTCAAAAATGGTGAGGACTACTAAAGTAACTTCTAGAACCATCATTCCATACCCCGACTAGTACTCGCTACATTCTCGCCTCCTGAGAAAAATGGAATAAAAAGGAAAAGGGTGAGCTCAACTAGCCCAGTAAAGAACATTATGACTAAGATAATACAGAACAAATTATCGTTAGTCTTCAACAGGGAAAAATCTAATAGAATACAATAGACAACAAGTTTTAAATCAACAACTATAGTGAAAACAGCAAACCATTAGAAGAGTCAAGTAGAGAATGAGTTCTACTATCTTCTAAGATTTAAAAGTCCATCATCAATATTTTATCCTTGTAACAACAATTAATAATCATCTTTAATCAAATATTCATCTTTGCACTACAGGCCAAATATATTCATTTGTATCACCAGTCGGTCATGTTCATCTCAACACCTGTTCATCTTTGCACTACGGGCCAAAGATATTCATCAGTTAAACATTCATCTTTGCACTACGGGCCAAAGATATTCAGTAATATCATCATTTAGGACTGAGGATGATGAAAAATATCTTAAAGAAAACGAATCCAGTGAGACAGAAGGACAAATATTAGGGATTCGTATAACAGTTTATCCAAGATCAATAATACTTCATAATAATCAATTGTGAAGCAGAATTCAAAAATAAAGATCAAAACATAGATACAATCAAAGATAGTAACCATAATAGACATCTTGGACAAAAAGGGAAAATTTTATTTTTCGGTGAATAGTGCCGTATTCGTGAATAGTACCGTATACGTGAATAGTGCCGTATACGTGAATAGTAATCCCGACACAAAAAGTTCTAAATTTGATAAAAACTCATATCAATATTTCAGCATAATGATATTGAAGAAAATAATATCATTAAGAAGAAAATAATATCCCTTACCTCAAAATATCAGTACTTCTGATCGGAATACCGGTATAAGGCTGAAAGAAACTTGCTATGATGAATAGAAACTCTCAAAGTATCTAAATACTCACAAAATACACTCAATAATCTAGAGAGAGAAAGAGAGAAAACTTGTTTCTGGTGTGATTTTCAATTCTAACTTAGCCCTCTATTTATAGGAAAATGTTAGCACGCCGAAGCAGATTTAACCTGCAACCTGATGGCTTTACCTGCTACTATTCCCACCCACCATATTTGAATAAAAATCTCAGCACATTTCTTTACCAACCAAGAGTGGGGCCCACCAATTCTAGAATTTTCCATCAAAATGATTAACTCCGAAAATTCAACAATTTCTGAACCAGTCATCTTGTAAAATTCATAATAAATCATACGTTCATTTTTAACGGTTCAAAATTTGTGGACATATACTCAACTTATATATGTATAACATATCCAAAACTTACCACGATCCAACGGTCGGATTAAAAATTATAACCCCCGCAAAATATCTCAAAAACCCTGATTTTTAATACTTCCATTCCGACAAAAATACTGATAAAAACCTCAACATTAACTCCTTCATTTTTAACCACAAAAATATATCCCTCATTTATATCCATATAAAATAAATATTTCCTTATCATATGAATCAATAATTAATTATTCATAAATAATATTACAGAATCACATTTATGACAACCAGACCGTTCCCAGGAAAGAGTGGGCTTTCCAATAAGGATTTCTCCTTACTGGCGCGCAATTAGATGACCAAACCTCTCCTTAGACAGAACTTTCTAGACATTGCCAATAATGTTATCTAATAATATTATTCAAATAATATGAATTATTGATCTGATCATGAAAAATACTGTGCAGCAACAATTATTGAAACAACAATAATATAAAATATCAACGCAACAATTATTGAATCAATAAAATAAAATACTGAACAATAACTACTGTAACAATTATTGAGCAGTGCCTTCTTACGTAAGAATCAATAATTGGTGTAATACCGTGTGCTACTGTATTTTAACCACCGAGTATTCCAACAGTATTAACGGTAACAACTATGCCGTTATTTATAAATAACTTATACTTGTCGTTTTCTTCATCCAATCGCTTTCCGTTATGGGGCCCACACAAGGCTGCGCCGTCGTACGAATATTCTCCGACAGCAAGAATATTCCACGACCAAACGAATATTTCTCGACAAAATGAATATTTTATAACCACCTGCTTATTTTGTAAAATTTGCACATTTTACCCATAACCAAAGTATTATATCAAATTAATCCCTTATTATTCACAATAATATTTAGAGAAAATTAGATTTTATTCATTAATAAGTTGGGGTCTTACAACCTCCCCTCCTTATGAAATTTCTTCCTCGAAATTGACGTACGTACCTGATGTTTCAAAAAGGTGAGGATACCTCGCTTTCATTTCTGATTCCAACTCCCAGGTCATTTCTTCAATAGCATGGTTTCTCCACAAAACCTTACCTTGTGGTATAACCTTTGTGCGTAGGACATGCTCTTTTTTATCCAAGATCTTAACAGGTACCTCTTCGTACGTTAAATCTTCAGCTATCTCGTCTGGTTCTAACTCAATAATGTGGTTCGGGTCTTTAACATATTTACGAAGCATAGATATGTGAAAAATATTATGAACACGAGACATGCTTGGAGGTAATGCGAGTCTATATGCCACATTTCCTATTCGCTCAAGAATCTCAAATGGACCAACAAATCTTGGATTGAGCTTTCCTCTCTTCCCAAATCTTGTAACTCCCTTCCATGGTGCAACACGTAATAATACATGATCCCCAATATTAAATTCCACGTCCTTCCGATGAAGATCCGCATAACACTTTTGTCGATCCTGTGCCGTTTGTATACGTTGTCGAATCGTTTGGATCTTCTCTGTAGTCATGCGTACCAACTCTGGTCCCAACAATGTTGCTTCACCCACCTCGTCCCAGCATACTGGAGAACGACATTTTCTTCCATACAACACCTCGAATGGAGCCACACCTATGCTCGCCTGATAACTGTTGTTGTAAGAGAAATCCACCAATGGTAGGTGCTTATCCCAACTCCCTTTAAGATCTAGGACACAGAGTCTTAATAGATCTTCAAGAGTTTGAATAGTCCTCTCTGATTGTCCGTCCGTTTGAGGATGGTATGCCGAACTGAATCGTAAATCCGTGCCCATAGATTTCTGCAAGCTAACCCAAAATCGTGAAGTGAATCTTGGGTCACGATCCGAAACTATGGATACTGGCATGCCATGCAATCTCACAATCTCGTTCACGTACATACTAGCAAGACGTTTAAGGGAATAAGTCTCACGTATCGGCAAGAAATGAGCAGACTTGGTTAATCTATCTACAATAACCCAAATCGCATCTATGCCTTGAGAAACCTTGGGAAGACCTGTAACGAAATCCATGGTAATGTGTTCCCACTTCCATTTCGGGATCTCAAGTGGTTGCAATGGACCCTTTGGCACTTGATGCTCCGCCTTTACACGTTGACAAGTTAAACACCTCGAGATAAACTCCGCGATCTCTCTTTTCATATTGCTCCACCAAAATGTGTGTCGAATATCGTGATACATTTTGGTACTCCCATGATGGATTGCAAACGGTGTGTTGTGTGCCTCCATCATTATTCTATGCTTCAAGTCAAAATCGTTAGGAACACAAAGTCTGGAGTTGACTCGAAGTATTCCTTCTTCATTGATTCTTGCTTCTGGAATAGCACCTTCTTGCACTTTCTTCTTCATACGCATCAGCTCTATGTCCGTAGCTTGAACAGCTTTAACTTTATCGATTAAAGTCGATTTTACTCATATATCATCATGTGGGTCCCTAGAGTCATTAACTCTATCTCTATCATTTATAAATTATACAAAATAGGTCTTTGTGTTCAACAATATCGCACTCGTACTCGCGTACAATCTTTTACTCAACGCGTCAGCTACCACGTTCGCTTTTCCAGGATGGTATGGTCAGAATAGGTTCCGAATGAGTCGCCTCTTGAGCTATTGGAAAATCTTCTCGCATTCTTCGTTCCATACGAATTTTGTATCTTTCTGAGTTAGCTGAGTTAACGGAGTAGCGATTCGAGAAAATCCTTCCACAAATCTCCGATAGTAACCAGTTAAGCCCAGAAAGCTACGTACTTTGGTTACCGACTTCGGTTGCTCTCAATTATGATTCATATCCCAATCTTGGATAGCACGTCACAATGGCACCTATTGTTTTACCACCACACAAATATAGAGTCCCTTACGGAGAGTCTGACTTTGGTGCATTCCACAAAGGAAGTCACTAGATAGAGGCTCGGGTACCAACTTCTATAGTTGGGTTTTTAACTCCTGAAGTTCAATAGGAGCTATTCAATATGAGATTTTAGAAATGGGTTTTGTATCGAGTTGAAGATCAATACAAAAATTCAATATCACGCTCTGGGTTAGGCCAGGAAATTCTTTAGAAAATACGTCCGAAAATTCACTAACAACAGAAATATCATTCAAATCTAACGTATTTTTGTTCAAGTCCATGACATGGGCTAAGAAAACTTGACATCCGTTTTTCAATAAACGAATGGCTTTATGACTTGGTATAACAGCGATTGATTTTAGTGGTTTGGTTGCTTGAATTCGCATAACAAGTTGGTTAGGAATATGAAAACTAACAACCTTACGAAAACAATCAATTTTGGCATGATGAGTAGTTAACCAATCAATTCCTAAAATCACATCAAAAGCAAGTATCTTTAAAGAGATAAGGTCAACAGGTAATGTGATTGTGCCAACTTGGATTAAGCAAGATTTATAAACTGTAGATGTAATGAAAGTTTCTCCTAACAGAGTCTCCACAGATAGGTCAAAGTTTATTTTCTCCGGAGTCAAGTTTAAACGTTGAGCACAAGTAGGAGAGATAAAAGAATGGGTAGAACCGGTATCTAGTAAAGTATAAACTTCGCAAGAATTCAAGATTAGCTTATCCGTGATCACCTCGCTCGGGTTTCTCGCGTTTTGGCCAGTCACGACAAACGCTCTTCCAGGAACCGCTGATTTTGACTTATCCAGGACAGCTTTTGGAGTCACCATCCCCGCTGAACGTGGTTTTGCTACAGAACACTCTCGAGCTATATGACCCTCCTTTCCACAGTTATAACATACCTTGGATTATTGTGGGCAGTTTGGGCTGATATGTCCCTCTTTCCCACATTTATAACATACGACCGGTGGTCGTTCTCCTCCCCTAGAAACAGTTGATGTTTGTGCTGACGTCTTCACGTTATCATTGTTGTACCTTCTCTTCTTGAAATCTCCTCACGACTCGCTCCTTTTATTATCACGACCACGATTACCACCAGAGTGGTTACCACTTTTGTCTGTATTTTTCCCTCCTCGCTGGTTCTCATCGCTCCGATGACTGCTGTCACCAGTATGACCCTGGTTGTGGTCCCTCGGTTGAACATACTTATTATCTCGCTCTAATAATTGAGCCCTGTTTACAACATCTGAATATAAAGAAAATTTATGAGAGATAAGATATTTCCGAATCTCGGTTTTAAAGCTCTCAGAAACATCCTTGTCATTCGTTCCTCATTCTCGACCAAATGAGGTGCAAACCTGGATAACTCTGTAAACTTCGCCTCGTACTGGGACACCGTCATGTTGTTTTGTTCCAGTCTAATAAACTCTACCTCCTTCATATGACGAATACTTTCAGGAAAGTACTTGTCATTAAACAGTTTCTGAAACGTTTCCCATGACATGTTGAGTGCGTCAGGCTGGGTATGCTTCACAGACTCCCACCAGTAGTCTGCCTCATCGTGGAACATAAAGGTGGCGAATGGAACCTTCTGTTCTTCCGTGCATCCCTAGACATCGAATATCTTGGTAATTTGCTTGACCCACGTTTCCGCCATGATCGGATCCAGCTTTCCCTTAAATTCTGGTGGTCCCAATTTTTTGAACTGCTTAGCTGTGACAAACCGCGCGTTATCATCATTTCCACCCGTATTCTGCACACGAGTCTCCCTCGTCTGATTTTGCATGAACTGTAAAAAGCTCCTAAACATTCCATCATTCATCGTTTGCTCGGTAACGTTATTTACAGGAGGAATATTGCCTTCCTGTTGCACGTTCCCCTGGTTGGTGATCAAAGGTGTCTCCACGGTCTGATTTACTCCATTATTAACGTTCTCAGCTGCCATTCTTAAATACTGCCATAAAACAAGGGTTAATAGTCATGTCATATATTATCCCTATACTCTGACCGACCAAATAAACACCAAATAAACTTAGTTAGGTCATACTAGCGAAGGAATTCCCTGTCTCTCCCCTCCTAGTTCTTGCCTCACATCTCAGCCAGGGATAATATCCCTAAGCTCTGATACTAACTGTGACGACCCCAAAATAGGTTCATTCCATCCAACCTATTCTGAGTCGCCAAATACATGGTACAGAAAGCAAACTACAACTTCAATAATACAATTGTCGTGCAAAATACGACAACACATACTGTGAGTTTAAATATAAATATTGTCTTCTGGACAATATCCACACTCAAATAAATCCTCATTACAATTATTCAAACACTATTTTACAGAAATAATGAGGACTGCTAAAACATCTTTCTAGAACCATCACTCCATACTCCGACTAGATTCTGCTATGTTCTCACCTCCTGAGAAGAAAAATGGAACAAAAAAGAAAAGGGTGAGCTCAACTAGCCCAGTAAAGAATATTATGACTAAGATAATATACAACAAATTATCGTTAGTCTTCAACAGGGAAAAATCTGATAGAATATAATCGACAACAAGTTTTAGATCAACAACTACAGCGGAAACAGCAAACCATTAGAAGAGTCAAGTAGAGAAAGAATTCTACTATCTTCTAAGATTTAAAAGTCCATCATCAATATTTTATCCCTGTAACATCAATTAATAATCATCTTTATCCAAATATTCATCTTTGCACTACAGGCCAAAGATATTCATTTGTATCACCTGTCAGTCATGTTCATCTCAACACCTGTTCATCTTTGCACTACAGGCCAAAGATATTCATCAAGCAATCATACATCTTTGTACTACAGGCCAAAGATATTCAGTAATATCATCATTTAGGACCGAGGATGATGAAAAATATCTTAAAGAGAACGAATCCAGTGAGACAGAAGGACAAATATTAGGGATTCGTATAACAGTTTATCCAAGATCAATAATACTTCATAATAATCAATTGTGAAGCAGAATTCAAAAATAAAAATCAAAACATGGATACAATCAAAGATAGTAACCATAATAGACATCTTGGATAAAAAGGGAAAATTTTATTTTTCGATGAATAGTGCCGTATTCGTGAATAGTGCCGTATATGTGAATAGTAACCCCGACATAAAAAGTTCTAAATTTGATAAAAACTCATATCAATATTTCAGCATAATGATATTGAAGAAAATAATATCAGTAAGAAGAAAACAATATCACTTACCTCAAAATATCAATACTTCTGGTCGGAATACCGGTATAAGGCTGAAAGAAACTTGCTATGATGAATAGAAACTCTCAAAGTATCTAAATACTCACAAAATACACTCAATAATCTAGAGAGATAAAGAGAGAAAACTTGTTTCTGGTGTGATTTTTAATTCTAACTTAGCCCTCTATTTATAGGAAAATATTAGCACGCCGAAGCAGATTTAACCTGCAACCTGATGGCTTTACCTGCTACTATTCCCACCCACCATATTTGAATAAAAATCTCAGCACATTTCTTCACCAACCAAGAGTGGGGCCCGCCAATTCTAGAATTTTCCATCAAAATGATTAACTCTGAAAATTCAACAATTTCTGAACCAGTCATCTCATAAAATTCATAATAAATCATACGTTCATTTTTAATGGTTCAAAATTTGTGGACATATACTCAACTTATATATGTATAACATATCCAAAAATTACCATGATCCAACGATCGGATTAAAAATTATAACCCCCGCAAAATATCTCAAAAACCCTGATTTTTAATACCTCCATTCCGATAAAAATACTGATAAAAACATCAACATTAACTCCTTCATTTTTAACCACAAAAATATATCCCTCATTTATATCCATATAAAATAAATATTTCCTTATCATATGAATCAATAATTAATTATTCACAAATAATATTACAGAATCACATTTATGACAACCAGACCGTTCCCAGGAAAGAGGGGGCTTTCCAATAGGGATTTCTCCTTACTGGCTTGCAATTAGATGACCAAACCTCTCCTTAGACAGAACTTTCTAGACATTGTCAATAATGTTATCTAATAATATTATTCAAATAATATGAATTATTGATCTGATAATGGAAAATACTGAGCAGTAACAATTATTGAAACAATAATAATATAAAATATCAACGCAACAATTATTGAATCAATAAAATAAAATATTAAACAATAACTACTGTAACAATTATTGAGTAGTGCCTTCTTACGTAAGAATCAATAATTGGTGCAATACCGTGTGCTACTGTATTTTAACCACCGGGTATTCCAACAGTATTAACGGTAACAACTACGCCGTTATTTATAAACAACTTATACTTGTCATTTTCTTCATCCAATCACTTTCCGTTATGGGGCCTACACAAGGTTGCGCCGTCGTACGAATATTCCCCGACAGCAAGAATATTCCACGACCAAACTAATATTTCCCGACAAAATGAATATTTTATAACCACTTGCTTATTTTGCAAAATTTACACATTTCACCCATAACCAAAGTATTATATCAAATTAATCTCTTATTATTCACAATAATATTTAGAGAAAATTTGATTTTATTCATTAATAAGTTGGGGTCTTACAGTTATCATTGCTTTGATGATTGTTGCCACTAGTACGATCCTGGTTATGGTCCCTCGGTTGAACGTACTCGCTATCTCGCTCTAATAATTGATCCCTGTTGACAACATCTGAATATAGAGAAAATTTATGAGAAATGAGATACTAACGTATGTCGGGTTTCAAACCTCTCAGAAACATCCGTGTCATACGCTCCTCATTCTCCACCAAATGAGGTGCAAACCTGGATAACTTCGCGAACTTCGTCTCGTATTGGGACACCGTCATGTTGTTCTGCTCCAGTCTAATAAACTCTACCTTCTTCATATGACGAATACTTTCAGGAAAGTACTTGTCATTGAACAGTTTTTTGAAACGTTTCCCAAGACATGCTGAGTGCGGCTGGATGGGTACGCTTCACAGATTTCCACCAGTAATCTGCTTCATTACGGAACATAAAGGTGGCGAATGGAACCTTCTGTTCCTCCGTGCATCCCAAGACATCGAATATCTTGGTAATTTGTTTAACCCACGTCTCCGCCTTAATCGGATCCGGCTTTTCCCAGAATTCTGGTGGCCCCAACTCTTTAAACTGCTTGGCTGTAACAAACCGTGCGTTGCTATCATTTTCACCTGTATTTTGTACATGAGACTCCCTCGTCTGATTTTGCATGAACTGCAAAAAGCTTCTAAACATCCTGTCGTTCATCGTCTGATCAGTGGTGTTGTTTACAGTAGGAATATTGCCTTCCTGTTGCACGTTCCCCTGGTAGGTGATTAAAGGTGTTTCCACGGTCTCATTCACTCCATTGTTAACATTCTCAGCTGTCATTCTCAAATACTGCCATAAAATAAGGGTTAATTAAAGAAAATGACATACCACATAATACTCATATATTCTGACCGACCAACAAATAAGCTTAGGTAGGACACACTAGCGAAGGATTTACTCGCCTCTCCCCTCCTAGTTCTATTTTCCGATCTCTGCCAGAGACCATATCCCTAAGCTCTGATGCTAACTGTGACGCCCCCAAAATAGGTTCATTCCACCCAACCCATTCTGAGTCGCCAAATACATGGTACAGAAAACAACTACAACTTTATTATTACAATTGTCGTGCAAAATACGACAACACATATACTATGAGTTTAAATACAAATATTATCATCTAGACAGTATTCAAACTCAAATGGAGTCCTCATTACAATTATTGATATACTATTTTACAAAATAGTGAGGACTACTAAAACAACTATCTTGAACCGTCATTCCATATCCCGACTAGTACCCGCTACATTCTCGCCTCCTAAGAAGAAAAATGGAACAAAAAGGAAAAGGGTCAGCTCAACTAGCCTAGTAAAGAATATTATGACTAAGATAATATATAACAAATTATCGTTAGTCCTCAACAGGAAAAAATCTGATAGAATACAATAGACAACAAGTTTTAGATCAACAATTACAACGAAAACAACAATTCATTAGAAGAGTTAAGTAGAGAATGAAATTGTAAGACCCCAAATTATTAATAAATGAAATTTAATTTCCTCTATTTATTATTCTGAAATAGTAAGGGTTGATTTGATTAATGTGGTTAGTTATGGGTAAAATGCGCAAATATTTTAAATAAGCAAGTGGTTATAAAATATTCATTGTTGTCGGGGAATATTCGCTTGGTCGTGGAATATTCTTACTGTCGGAGAATATTCGTACGATGGCGCAGTCTTTTGTGGGCCCCATAACGGAAAGCGATTGGATGAAGAAAACCACAAAAATAAGTTGTTTATAAATAACGACGTAGTTGTTATCGTTAATACTGTTGGAATACCCGGTGGTTAAAGCACGGTAATACGCGTTATTGCACAGTAGCACACGGTATTACACCAATTATTGATTCTTACGTAAGAAGGCACTACTCAATAATGGTTACAGTAATTATTGTTCAATATTTTATTACTACGTTGATATTTTATAATTGTCACTACGCAGTATTTTCCATTATCGGAGTAATAATTCATATTATCTGAATAATATTATTAGATAATATTATTGACAATGTCTAGAAAATTCTGTCTAAGGAGAGGTTTGGTCATCTAATTGCGCGCCAGTAAGGAGAAATCCTTATTGGAAAGCCCCCTCTTTCCTGGGAACGGCCTGGTTGTCAGTACTGTGATTCTGTAATATTATTTGTGTATAATTAATTATTGATTTATATGATGAGAAAAATATTGATTTTATGTGGATATAGATGGAGAAAATTTTTAATGTGACAATTGTTAAAAATTAATATTTTATCTTTTTCTGATAAAATAATTCATATATATTGATGGTGATATTTTTACAATAAATGTGGGATATATGAGTATATGAGGAGGAAGAGTATTTTTGTGGCATTAAATGATTAACACATGTTTTGTGTGTTGGTGGACACAATTCTTGACCGAAAATTTATTATTGACTATAAAATCGTCCGTTTGTGGATTTCGGTTAATTTTTGTTTAGAATTTGGAAAAACTTTCTTCTGCAAAGTTGTAGAGAATTGAATTTCCTATAAAAACTCGCGAGATTCAAATTTTCTGATAAAAGGGCTATTTATTATGAATTATTGAAGTTCTGAAGTTCCGAAATAATTGATTTTTGGAAGTTTTATTTATTATTTTGAAGAAAAACGTTTTTTGGCATTTAAGTGGGCTAACATGTGATATAAATGGGCTGTGATCAGATGTCTAGAGGTGGGCTAAGAAAAATTTGATAAATATATTAATATTATATTAAATTTTCTGCTTTGGTGTTCTAAGCATTTTCCTATAAATAGGGTGCTTAGGTTAGAATTGAAAATCACACCAGAAACACATGTTTCTCTCTATTTCTCTCTCTATATCGAGTGTATTCTTATGAGTATTTGATACTTTGAGTGTTGCTATACGGTGCAAGTTTTCTTCAGCACTATATCTAGTATTCTAGTCAGAAGTACCGTCTTTCCGAGGTAAGGGATGTTACTTCTTCTTAAATGATATTATTTTCTTCAATATCATTATGCCGAAGTATTGATCTGAACTTTTTACAAATTTAAAACTTTTCATGTCGGGGTTACTATTCATGAGTTACTATTCACGAGTTACTATTCATCGAGAATGAAATTTTCTTCTTTTTGTACTAAATATCTATTCTGGATACTAGCTTTGATTGTATCCATGTTTTGATCATTCTTGAATTTTACTCCACTATGATTATTTATGAGGTATTTTTGGACATGGAATAGCTGAAATACGAATCCTTAATATTTATTATTTTGTTTCACTGGATTCGTTTCCTTTAAAATATTTTTCATCATCCTCAGTCCTAAATGATGATATAATTGAATATCTTTGGCTTGTAGTGCAAAGATTAATGATTTCTGATGAATATATTTGGCCCGTAGTGCAAAGATGAACAGGTGTTTAGATGAACATGACCAACTGGTGAATATCTTTGGCCTGTAGTGCGAAGATGAATATTGATTGATGTTACAGGGATAAAATGCTGATAATGGACTTTTAAATTCATAGATAATAGTAGATTTCATTCTCTACGTAACTCTTCTATGAATTATTATTTTCTGCTGCGAATATGGTATAGATTTAAAACTTGTTGTCTATTGTATTCTATTAGATTTTTTTCCTGTTGAAGACTAACGAAAATTTGTTTTATATTATCTTAGTCATAATGTTCTTTACTGGGCTAGTTGAGCTCACCCTTTTCTTTGTTGTTCCATTTTCTTCTCAGGAGGCGAGAATGTAGCAAGTACTAGTCGGGGTATGGAATGAAGGTTCTAGGAAGTTGTTTTAGTAGTCCTCACCATTTTTTTTTGTAAAATATTGTACCAATAATTGTAATGAGGACTTATTTGAGTGTGAATATTGTCTAGATGACAATATTTGTATTTACACTCACAGTTTTTTAAAGTTGTAGTTGTTTCTGTACCATGTTATTGACGACTCAGAATGGGTGTTGTATACCTGTTTTGGGGGCGTCACAGTTGGTATCAGAGCTTAGGGATATGATCTCTGGCGGAGATCGGGGAATAGAACTAGGAGGGGAGAGACGAGTAAATCCTTCGCTAGTGTGTCCTACCTAAGCTTATTTGTTGGTCGGTCATAATATAGGGATATTATGTGATTTGTTAATTTATTAAATTAACCCTTGTTTTATGGCAGTAGTTGAGAATGTCGACTGAGAATGTTAACAGTGGAGTAAATGAAACCGTGGAGACACATGTACTCACCAACGAGAAGAACGTGCAACAGGCTGGCAATGTTCCTCCTGTGAATAACACCACTGAGCAGACGATGAATGATGAGATGTTTAGAAGTTTTTTGCGGTTCATGCAAAACCAGACAAAGGAGATTCCTGTTCAAAATATAGGAAGAAACAATGGCAACGCACAGCTAGTCACAGCCAAGCAGTTCAAAGAGTTGGGACCACCAGAATTTAAGGGAAAGCCGGATCCGATCATGGCGGAAACGTGGGTCAAGCAAATTACCAAGATATTCGATGTCTTGGGATGCACGGAGGAACAGAAGGTTCCATTCGCCACCTTTATGTTCCGTGGCGAGGCAGACTACTGGTGGGAGTCTGTGAAACGTACCCATCCAGCCGCACTCAGCATGTCTTGGGAGACATTTCAGAAACTGTTCAATGACAAATACTTTCCTGAAAGTGTTCGTCATATAAAGGAAGTGGAGTTTATTAGACTGAAGCAGAACAACATGACGGTGTCCCAGTACGAGGTGAAGTTTGCAGAGTTATCCAGGTTTGCACCTCATTTGGTGGAGAATGAGGAACGTATGACGCGGATGTTTCTGAGAGGTTTGAAACCCGGCATACGTCAATATCTTATTTCTCATAAATTTTCTCTCTATTCAGATGTTGTCAACAGGGCTCAATTATTAGAGCGAGATAACGAGTATGGTCAACCAAGGGACCACAACCAGGATCATACCGGTGACAACAGTCATCAGAACAATGATAACCAGCGGAGAAAGAAAAATACAGACAAGAACGGCAACCACTCTGGTGGTAATCGTGGCCATGAAAATAGAAGAAGCGAGTCGAAAGGAGATTTTACAAAGAGGAGATTCAACAATAATAATACGAAGACGTCAGGACCAGCAGCAACTGGTTTCAAGTGAGGAGATCGACCACCGGTCATATGCTATAAATGTGAAAAAGAGGGACATATCAGCCCAAACTGTCCACAACAGTTCAAGGTATGCTATAATTGTGGAAAGGAAGGACATATCGCTCGAGATTGTACAGTAGCGAAACCAAGTTCAGCGGGAACGGTGACTCAAAAGGCTGTCCCAGAAAAGTCAAAGTCAACGGTTCCTGGAAGAGCGTTTGTCGTGACTGGTCAACATGCGAGGAACCCAAACGAGGTGATCACGGGTAAGCTAATCATAAACTCATGTGAAGTTTATACCTTACTAGATACCGGTGCTACCCATTCATTTATTTATCTTGCTTGTGCTCAACGTTTAAACTTGACTCCGGAGAAATTAGATTTTGATTTATCTGTGGAGACTCCGTTAGGGGAAACTTTCATCACATCCACTGTTTATAAATCTTGTTTGATCCAAGTTGGCACCATCACCTTACCTGTTGACCTTATTTCTTTAAAGATACTTGAATTTGACGTGATTTTAGGAATTGATTGGTTAACTACTCATCATGCCAAAATTGATTGTTTTCGTAAGGTGGTTAGTTTTCATATTCCTAATCAACCTGTTGTTTGAATTCAAGCAACAAAGCCATTAAAATCAATCATTGTCATATCAAGTCATAAAGCCATTCGTTTATTAAAAAACAGATGTCAAGCTTTCTTAGCCCATGTTATGGATTTGAATAAAGACACGTCAAATTTGAATAATATTCCTGTTGTTAGTAACTTTCCTGACGTATTTCCTAAAGAACTTCCCAGTCTACCCCCAGAACGTGAAGTTGAATTCTTTATTGATCTTGAAC
The DNA here is from genome assembly GCA_016801055.1 of Panax notoginseng. Classification (NCBI taxonomy): domain Eukaryota; kingdom Viridiplantae; phylum Streptophyta; class Magnoliopsida; order Apiales; family Araliaceae; genus Panax; species Panax notoginseng. The sequence goes on along the minus strand of CM029016.1, from coordinate 41,577,044 downwards.
CTGGTATAAAGCCCATTTCTAAAACCCAATATCGAATGGCTCCTATTGAACTTCAGGAGTTAAAAGTCCAATTACAAGAGTTGTTGGACATCGGTTTCATTCGTCCTAGTACATCTCCTTGGGGTGCTCCTGTTTTATTTGTAAAGAAGAAAGACGGGAGTATGCGACTTTGTATCGATTACCGGGAATTAAACCATGTCACCATCAAGAATAGGTATCCACTACCTCGTATTGATGACCTGTTTGACCAGTTACAAGGAGCACAATTCTTTTCAAAAATCGATCTTCGTTCTGGATATCATCAGCTGAAGGTTAAAACTAAGGATATTCCGAAGACTGCCTTTAGAACTCGGTACGGGCATTATGAATTCTTAGTCATGTCTTTTGGATTGACTAATGCTCCTACGGCTTTCATGGATATGATGAACCGAGTATTCAAGGATTATTTGGATCAGTTCGTTGTTGTCTTTATTGATGACATCCTCATATATTCCAAAAGCCGTGAAGATCATGAGCACCATCTGAAGCTGGTACTCCAAAGACTGTGTGAAAACAAGCTATATGCTAAATTGAGGAAATGCGAGTTCTGGCTGGAGGAAGTAGCATTCCTAGGACATGTGGTGTCAAAACATGGAGTATCTGTGGACCCGGCGAAGATTGAAGCAATACAAAGCTGGGAACAACCGAAGACGGTGACCGATGTACGTAGCTTTCTGGGCTTAGCTGGTTATTATCGAAGATTCGTAGAAGGGTTTTCTCGAATCGCTACCCCGTTAACTCAGCTAACTCGGAAGGATATCAAATTCGTATGGAGCGAAGAATGCGAGAAGAGTTTCCAAGAGCTTAAGAGGAGACTCATTTCGGCACCTGTTCTGACAATACCATCTAGTTCGGATGGATTTGTTATCTACATCGATGCTTCAGGCAAAGGGTTAGGATGTGTTCTCATGCAACGTGGGAAAGTCATAGCCTATGCCTCGCGACAACTTAAAGAATATGAGAGGAATTATCCTACCCATGACCTAGATTTGGCAGCAGTCGTTTTCACGCTAAAGATCTGGAGGCACTATCTATATGGGGAGAAAGTGGAGATATATTCAGACCATAAAAGCCTCAAATATTTCTTCACTCAAAAAGAACTCAACATGCGGCAATGACGTTGGCTCGAGCTGTTGAAATATTACGACCACACTATTCAATATCATCCTGGAAAAGCAAACGTGGTAGCTGACGCGTTGAGTAGAAGATCATATGCAGGAACGAGTGCGATGATGTCAAGTATACGCGTAGAACCAACTTTAATCGATAAAGTTAAAGTTGCTCAAGCTACAGACCCGGAGCTGATGCGTATGAAGAAGAAAGTGCAAGAAGGTGCTATTCCAGAAGCAAGAATCGATGAAAAAGGAATACTTCGAGTCCACTCCAGACTTTGTGTTCCTAACGATTCTGATTTGAAGTACAAGATCATGATGGAGGCACACAATACACCATTTGCAATCCATCCTGGAAGTACTAAAATGTATCATGATCTTCGACATACATTTTGGTGGAACAATATGAAGAGAGAGATTGCAAAGTTTATCTCGAGGTATTTAACTTGTCAACGTGTAAAGGCGGAGCATCAATTACCAAAGGGTCCATTGCAACCACTTGAGATTCTGAAATGGAAGTGGGAACACATTACCATGGATTTCGTTACGGGTCTTCCCACGGTTTCTCAAGGCATAAATGCTATTTGGGTTATAGTTGATAGATTAACCAAGTCTGCTCATTTCTTGCCGATACGGGAGACTTATTCCCTTGAACGTCTTGCTAGTATGTATGTGAATGAGATTGTAAGGTTGCATGGCATGCCAGTATCCATAGTTTCGGATCGTGACCCAAGATTCACTTCAAGATTTTAGGTTAGCTTGTAAAAAGCTATGGGCACGGATTTACGGTTCAGTTCGGCATACCATCCTCAAACGGACGGGCAATCAGAGAGGACTATTCAAACTCTTAAAAATCTATTAAGACTTTGTGTCCTAGATTTCAAAGGAAGTTGGGATAAGTATCTACCATTGGTGGAATTCTCCTACAACAACAGTTATCAGGCAAGTATAGGTGTGACTCCCTTTGAAGCATTGTATGGACGAAAGTGTCGCTCTCCAGTATGTTGGGATGAGGTGGGAGAAGCAACGTTGTTGGGACCAGAGTTGGTACGAATGACTACAGAGAAGATCTAAACGATTCGACAACGTATACAAACGGCACAGGATCGACAAAAGAGTTATGCGGATCTTCATCGAAAGGATGTGAAATTTGACATTGGGGATCATGTATTATTACGTGTAGCTCCATGGAAAGGAGTTACAAGATTTGGAAAGAGAGGAAAGTTCAATCCACGATTTATTGGTCCATTTCAGATTCTTGATCGAGTAGGAAATGTGGCCTATAGACTCGCGTTACCTCCAAGTATGTCTCGTGTTCATAATATTTTTCATATATCTGTGCTTCGTAAATATATGAAAGATCCGAACCACACTATTGAGTTAGAACCGGACGAGATAGCCAAAGACTTAACGTACGAGGAGGTACCTGTCAAGATCTTGGATAGGAAGGAGCATGTCCTACGCACGAAGGTCATACCACAAGTTAAAGTTTTGTGGAGAAACCATGCTATTGAGGAAATGACCTGGAGTTGGAAACGGAAATGAAAGCGAGGTATCCTCATCTTTTCGAAACACCAGGTACGTATGTCAATTTCGAGGACGAAATTTCATAAGGAGGGGAGGTTGTAAGACCCCAAATTATTAATAAATGAAATTTAATTTCCTCTATTTATTATTCTGAAATAGTAAGGGTTGATTTGATTAATGTGGTTAGTTATGGGTAAAATGCGTAAATATTTTAAATAAGCAAGTGGTTATAAAATATTCATTGTTGTCGGGAAATATTCGCTTGGTCGTGGAATATTCTTACTGTCGGAGAATATTCGTACGACGGCACAGTCTTTTGTGGGCCCCATAACGGAAAGCGATTGGATGAAGAAAACGACAAAAATAAGTTGTTTATAAATAACGGCGTAGTTGTTACCGTTAATACTGTTGAAATACCCGGTTGTTAAAGCACAGTAATACGCGTTGTTGCACAGTAGCACACGGTATTACACCAATTATTGATTCTTACGTAAGAAGGCACTACTCAATAATGGTTACAGTAATTACTGTTCAATATTTTATTACTACGTTGATATTTTATAATTGTCACTACGCAGTATTTTCCATTATCGGAGCAATAATTCATATTATCTGAATAATATTATTAGATAACATTATTGGTAATGTCTAGAAAGTTCTGTCTAAGGAGAGGTTTGGTCATCTAATTGCGCGCCAGTAAGGAGAAATCCTTATTGGAAAGCCCCCTCTTTCCTGGGAACGGCCTGGTAGCCAGTACTGTGATTCTGTAATATTATTTGTGTAAAATTAATTATTGATTTATATGATGAGAAAAATATTGATTTTATGTGGATATAGATGGAGAAAATTTTTAATGTGACAATTGTTGAAAATTAATATTTTATCTTTTTCTGATAAAATAATTCATATATATTGATGGTGATATTTTTACAATAAATGTGGGATATATGAGTATATGAGGAGGAAGAGTATTTTTGTGGCATTAAATGATTAACACATGTTTTGTGTGTTGGTGGACATAATTCTTGACCGAAAATTTATTATTGACTATAAAATCGTCCGTTTGTGGATTTCGGTTAATTTTTGTTTAGAATTTGGAAAAACTTTCTTCTGCAAAGTTGTAGAGAATTGAATTTCCTATAAAAACTCGCGAGATTCAAATTTTCTGATAAAAGGGCTATTTATTATGAATTATTGAAGTTCTGAAGTTCCGAAATAATTGATTTTTGGAAGTTTTATTTATTATTTTGAAGAAAAACGTTTTTTGGCATTTAAGTGGGCTAACATGTGATATAAATGGGCTGTGATCAGATGTCTAGAGGTGGGCTAAGAAAAATTTGATAAATATATTAATATTATATTAAATTTTCTGCTTTGGTGTTCTAAGCATTTTCCTATAAATAGGGTGCTTAGGTTAGAATTGAAAATCACACCAGAAACACATGTTTCTCTCTATTTCTCTCTCTATATCGAGTGTATTCTTATGAGTATTTGATACTTTGAGTGTTGCTATACGGTGCAAGTTTTCTTCAGCACTATATCTAGTATTCTAGTCAGAAGTACCGTCTTTCCGAGGTAAGGGATGTTACTTCTTCTTAAATGATATTATTTTCTTCAATATCATTATGCCGAAGTATTGATCTGAACTTTTTATCAAATTTGAAACTTTTCATGTCGGGGTTACTATTCATGAGTTACTATTCACGAGTTACTATTCATCGAAAAATGAAATTTTCTTCTTTTTGTACTAAATATCTATTCTGGATACTAGCTTTGATTGTATCCATGTTTTGATCATTCTTGAATTTTACTCCACTATGATTATTTATGAGGTATTTTTGGACATGGAATAGCTGAAATACGAATCCTTAATATTTATTATTTTGTTTCACTGGATTCGTTTCCTTTAAAATATTTTTCATCATCCTCAGTCCTAAATGATGATATAATTGAAAATCTTTGGCCTATAGTGCAAAGATTAATAATTTTTGATGAATATATTTGGCCCGTAGTGCAAAGATGAACAAGTGTTTAGATGAACATGACCAACTGGTGAATATCTTTGGCCTGTGGTGCGAAGATGAATATTGATTGATGTTACAGGGATAAAATGCTGATAATGGACTTTTAAATTCATAGATAATAGTAGATTTCATTCTCTACGTAACTCTTCTATGAATTATTATTTTCCGCTGCGAATATGGATTTAAAACTTGTTGTCTATTGTATTCTATTAGATTTTTTTCCTGTTGAAGACTAACAATAATTTGTTTTATATTATCTTAGTCATAATGTTCTTTACTGGGCTAGTTGAGCTCACCCTTTTCCTTATTGTTCCATTTTCTTCTCAAGAGGCGAGAATGTAGCAAGTACTAGTCGGGGTATGCAATGAAGGTTCTAGGAAGTTGTTTTAGTAGTCCTCACCATTTTTTTTATAAAATATTGTACCAATAATTGTAATGAGGACTTATTTGAGTGTGAATAATGTCTAGATGACAATATTTATATTTACACTCACTGTTTTTATGTTGTATTAATAAAGTTGTAGTTATTTCTGTACTATATTATTGACGACTCAGAATGGGTGTTGTATACCTGTTTTGGGGGCATCACAGAAATCTACTATCATCTATGAATTTAAAAATCCATCATCGATATTTTATCCATGTAACATCAATCAATATACATCTTGAATCAAATAGTCATCTTTGCACTACAGGCCAAAGATATTAATTAATCGGTCATGTTCATCTCAACACCTGTTCATCTTTACACTACGGGCCAAAGATATTCATCAAGAAATCATTCATCTTTGCACTACAGGCAAAAGATATTCAGTAATATCATCATTTAGGATTGAAGATGATGAAAAATATATTTTAAAGAAAACGAATCTAGTGAGACAAAAGAACAAATAGTAAGGATTCGTACTTCAGTTTATCCATAATTAAAAATACTCTATAATAACTATTGTGGAGTAGAATTTAAAAATGAAGATCAAAACATAGATCCAATCAAAGATAGGAACCATAACAGACAATATTGGACACAGAAAAGAAAATTTAATTTTTTTCTGTGAATAGTGTCGCATACGTGAATAGTGCCGTATACATGAATAGTAACTCCGACACCAAAAGGTAGAAATTCTACAAAAAAAATAAGCATGCTTTGTGAATAGTACTCGTGAATAGTAACTCGTGAATAGTAACTCATGAATAGTAACTCAAGAATAGTAACTCGTGAATAGTAACCCTGACATGAAAAGATAAGAATTTTACAAGAAAAATCTTACCAATATTTCGATATAATGATATTGAAAGAAATAATATCATTTATAAAAAAAATAACATCCCTTACCTCAAAAGAATACTACTTCTGGCTAGAATATTAGATATAACACTGAAAGAAACTTGCACCGTATAAAAACACTCAAAGTATTGAAATACTCACACAAGTACGCTCGATAATATAAAGAGAGAAAACTTCAGTTTCTGGTGTGATTTTCAATTCTAATCTAAGCACCCTATTTATAGGAAAATACTTAGAACACCAAATCAGAAAATTTAATAAAATATTAATATATATTATAAATTCATACGCACACCTCCACTGATCCAAAACATCAGCCACACATGTGCCAACTCACCAAAAACGTTTTTCATAATATAAATATTTAAAACTTTCAAAAATCAATTATTCCGAAACTTCGGAACTTCAATAATTCATAATAAATAGCCCTTTTATCAGAAAAATTCAAACCTAATGTCCTTTACATAGGAAATTCCATTCTCTACTACTTTGTAGAAGAAAAATTTTCCAAATTCCAAACAAAAATTGACCGAAATTCACAAACGGGCGATTTTACAGGCTATAATCAAATTTCTGTCAAGAAATGAGGTCCACAAACATGAAAAACATGTTTTAAATATTTTTAGTAACAAAAATACTCTTCCTCCTCATTTATTCATATATCCCACATTCATTATAAAAATATCACTATTATTATATTATTATAATATAATAATATATTTAAATGAATTTTTATCAGAAAAAGATAAAATATTAATTTTCAAAAATTGTTACATTAAAAAAATTTTCCATCTATTTTCACATAAAATAACTTTTTTCCTTATCATATAAATTAATAATTAATTATTCACAAATAATATTACAGAATCACAATACTGACAACCAGGCCATTCCCAGGAAAGAGGGGGCTTTCCAATAAGGATTTCTCCTTACTGGCGCCCAATTAGGTGACCAAACCTCTCCTTAGATAGAACTTTCTAGACATTGCCAATAATATTATCTAATAATATTATTCAGATAATATGAATTATTGCTCCGATAATGGAAAATACTGTGTAGTGATAATTATTGAAACAACAGTAATATAAAATATCAACGTAGCAATAATTGAATCAATAAAATAAAATATTGAACAGTAATTACTGTAACAATTATTGAGTAGTGCCTTCTTACGTAAAAATCAATAATTGGTGCAATACCGCGTGCTACTGTGCAATAACGCGTATTACTATGTTTTAACCACCGGGTATTCCAACAGTATTAACGGTAATAACTACGCCGTTATTTATAAACAACTTATAATTGTCATTTTTTTCATCCAATCGCTTTCCGTTATGGGGCCCACAAAAGGCTGCGTGTTGTACGAATATTCCCCGACAGGAAGAATATTCCACGACCAAACGAATATTCCCCGATAACAATGAATATTTTATAACCACTTGCTTATTTAAAAATAGTTGCGCATTTTACCCATAACTACGCACATTAATCAAATAAATCATTACTATTTCAAAATAATTAATAAAGGAAATTTTATTTTATTAAAAAAAAAATCGGGGTCTTACACGAATGACCAAACAGCTGTTCGAAAACTGGAAAAGGAACCCGACAGAGAACGTAAGGATGATGTCTGAGTCCAGTGGAAGGACTGGTGATGTAAAAAAATCAGGGATTCCTGGAAACATGTCTGTTGTCAAGGAGACTGAGGAAGAAGAGGAAGAGATCAACAAAGAAGAACCCATTGCTTTAATCAGAAAAAGCAAGGGCAAAAGAAAGCTGAAGGCTCATATGGTAGAAGAACCTTAGGGTTCAACCATTGATATACCTCAGGAGCTTTCTAATAGTGAAACTCTGTGGATTTTGAGAAGGAAAGAACAGTAGGCTGAGGCAGATGAAGACAGAGCCACCATTTCTCAGCTGTTGAAGAAGTAGAGTAAACATAGCCACAAGTCCAAGAGGCCATCTGTCTCCTCGATCGTAGAGTCTCTATCGATCGTAGAGACCAGATTGAAAGCCTCTCCCAAAGAAGTTGCTGCAACAGATACCATGGCTGATCAACAGTTTAGAGCTGAAGCTGAAGAAAGTCCTGAAGCTGTGGCTCAGCCTAGGAAACCTAGAAGAAAGTTGGTCAAAAAGTACATCCTTGTCAATGAAGGAGTACTTAAAGAAGAAGACAAAAATATGGCTACAGAGAAGGAACTATCCAAGGCAAGCCAAAAAGACATAGCTCAAGCTGAGGGGGAGCTGCCTGAAGTTCTCACTATAGAGAATGCTCCAGTTGAGGGGGAGCTACTGGAAATACAAATGGATGATCATGTTGAGGGGGAGCCTCATGATGTCCTTATGACAGAAGAGGCTACTCCTAAAGAAAATAAGAGAGCGCCAGAGCAAGAAGTCACAAGGAGGTAATTGAAGGAGTGGATTCCTCGAAAGAAGACAGAGAAGAAGAATAAGAAGATGATGAGGTCGAGATCATAGATGTAGGCTGTGATGGGTATAGAAGAGCTAACTACAATTAGTTGTTCTCCTATCTACCCATGATGCCCTTTCATAGAGCTCAAATTCTCAATTCCTGGAATCACATGTTCTGGAGCTTCGAAGTATATCCAGCAATCTCAATGCTAGCTCATAGATTTCCAGGCAACTTCAACTTTGCCAAGAAGCTGATCACAAATGACCCTTCTTCAAAGAATGGGCATGAGGTACTATCTGTCCCAATCTCTTTTAGGGTTAATCACTATCCAACATCATTTTTCAGCCAATTCTATGAATTCCCAAACTGGTTGGAAGTGATCCTCAATCCACTAAATCAATTTCCAGTTGCAGAATCCCAACATTCTGTAGCTGATGAACCAAATATGCCCAACTTCATTTTGATCCCATCTCCTATCATCTCTACGATTACTGACTCGAGCCCAATCATAGAGTCACACGCTCAAGCCATAGAGCCACCTACTCAAGAAGCCCAAACACAAGCCCCTCCATTAGATGTTCCTTCCTCATCCTCTAATGAATATTTCAACCTTGATCTTGCTCTCTACACCTTGCAAGATCAATACACAAGAGAAACTCCTCCTCCTCCAAACAATCCACAACTCTGTGAACTCCTTTCAGATTTGCCCACCAAAGCTGAGTTGTCAGAAGTGTCGAAGAAAGTGATCAAGGACATAGATGACAGTCTTGAAGCTCACACCGAACTCATTCAAATGAGACTGGCTAAAATGATCAATGCTGCCAATTCTCTCCCAAGTACCCTAAGCTCTGAGCTCACCATGAAGCTTAGGGAGATCATAAAAGAAATGCTTAAGAGCGTAAATGAAAGGAATCAGATCCACTTTCAAGCTGCTAAGAGACACAGGGATGTTGTTCTTATCTTGCAGCTGACTCAGGAATCCCAGAACAAACTCATGATGGACAGCATCATGAATTTGAAAACTGCAGTGAAGGAATTCCAAGGATTTTTCATGAGCCAAGGGAAGAAGACTGACAATGTCCTAGACATCCTCCAACGAAGGGAAGCTCGATCTGATGCTCTAATCAAAGAGAATCGAGAAGACATTGCTCAAACCCAAAGTCAGCTCAACGAGCTTGTCCAAGGAATGACTCGCCTCTCAAAGGACATTCAAACCCTTGATGCTGACATAAAGGGGGAGAATACAGGGAAAGGAGAAAAGGGCAAGGGCAGAGGAAGAGGCACTTTCATTGCTCAATCCTCTAGGAGCCCTCCTCCAAGGAAGTCTCATCATCAAACTCCACGATCTAGCCTTCAGACTCAACGATCTGAACAACAACCAATCATCATGGCTCAACCATTGAGGAGTCAAGGGCCAAATATGACGCCCCCAAAATAGGTATACATCACCCATCTTGAGTCGCCAAATACATGGTACAAAATTCAAATACAACTTAATAATACAACTGTCGTGTAAAATACGATAAAACATAAAATGACAGTTTTAAAACGAATATTGTCTTCTAGACAGTATTCAACTCAAATGGTGTCCTCAATACAATTATTATCATACTATTTCATAGAATAGTGAGGACTACTAATGCTATCATCTGAATCGTCACTCCGTTCCCCGACTAGTCCTGGCTACGTTCTCATTTCCTAAAAAGGACAATAAAAGCAAAAGGGTGAGCTCAACTAGCCCAGTAAGAAATATTATGACTAAGATAATATAGAATAATTTATCGCTAGCCTTCAACAATGTTAAACTGATAAAATATAACAAACATCAAGTTTAACTGCAGCAAAACAAGCAATCCATTAGAAGAGTCAAGTAGAGAATAAAATTTACTATCTTCTATGATTTAAAAGGTTTTTCATCACTTTTATCGCTGAGACTCAGCTTAATAAATAATCCACATCATCCCTGCACTACGACCAAGGATATTCATTAGTATCACGACCACAAATTATCAATGCACTACGGGTTAAGGATATTCGTGTATTCATCAATGATTATGATCATTCCAACAACTGTCCATCAATGCACTACGGGCCAATGAGGACTTTTACCGCATCATTTGGAATATTACGGTCATAATTATACCGAATAATCCCTGGTCATAATCATACCAAGTCCATCTATGCACTACATGCCACATATGACTTTCAACATAATATAAACATGAGGATGATGACAATGATATAAGAATTCAATAAAACAAGTTCAAGGATAAATTTTTAAAGATTTATAATTTAATTTATCTAGAAATCAATAACATCCAAATTGTCAACATGATACTGCTTTGTGGAGTAAAATTCAAGAATAATATTGTACCAAAAATAATTTAGACCGAAAATAAATCAATTTTTATCATGAATAGTACCGCGGGTGAATAGTACTCGAGTGAATAGTACCCCGTGAGTAGTACTTCGAGAATAGTAATTTCGTAAATAGTACTCCGACATAAAAAAGTTAAAACTTATCAAGAATGCTCAGAATAATATTTCTATGAAAAGATACTGGATGAAGCGCAAATATCAAGGATATTCTACTAATTTCATGGAGTATAGAAGCCAAAATTTTAACAAACGAGTATAGAATTCAAAATCTGAAATGAAATAATATTACTTACATACTACAGAGTATGGAAGAAAATATTATTTCAAACGAATATTGAACAAAAATAGCATCCCTTACCTTGAAAAGAAGAGTATTCTAACTGGTATAGCGGGGATATTCTTGAAGAAAACTTTCACTGTTTTCTACGCTCAAAGCTTTCTAAAACTCTAAAAAAATACGCTCACGATTATAGAAGAAGAATTCTCTGATTCTGGTGTGATTTTTAATTATAACTTAAACTCCTATTTATAGGAAAATGTTAGAACGCCATAGGAGACTAAATAATAAAATAATATTCTTTTTTTTCTACGCACACTTCTTTGAAAAAAAATTCAGCCACCACAAGTGGGACCCACTAAAATCAGCCACCTTTCCCAACAACCAAAAGTGGGGCCCACCCATATTTTTAATAAAAATATTTTAATTTCTGAAACTTCAATAATTCATAATAAATAGCCCTTTTATTAGAAAAATACAAATTTTATGTCCATTCCACACGAAATTGAATTCTCTACAAATTTACAGAATAAAGTTTTTCCAAATTTCAAACAGAAAATATCCGAATTTCACAAACGGATAATTTTCAACACCTCTTAAAATTCATAACAAATTATACGTTAATTTTTAACGGTTTAAAATTTGTGAACATATACTCAACTTATATATGCATAACATATCAAAAATCACAACGATCCAACGGTCAGATTAAAATTATAACTCACGCAATATAGCTTTAAGAACACCGATTAGATTTTTTAATACTTCCAATCTGACAAAATACTGATAAAACACCTCAACATTAATTCCTTCATTTATAACCACATAAAATAAATATTTTCTTATCAATTATTTATGTCCACATAAAATAAATATTTCCTTATCATATAAATCAATAATTAATTATTCACAAATAATATTACAGAATCACAATAATGACAACCATGGCGTTCTCAGGAAAGAGGGGGCTTTCCGATAAGGATTTCTCCTTACTAGCGCGTAATTAGGTGACCAAACCTCTCCTTGACAGAACTTTCTAGGCATTGCCAATAATGCTATCTAATAATATTATTCAAATAATATGAATTATTGATTTGATAATGAGAAATACTGTGCAGTGACAATTATTGAAACAACAATAATATAGAATATCAACGCAGCTATTATTGAATCAATAAAATAAAATATTGAACAGTAATTACTGTAACAATTATTAAGTAGTGTCTTCTTACGTAAGAATCAATAATTCAAAAATACTGTGTAATACCGTGTGCTACTGTGCAACCCTGTATATTACTATATTTTAACCATCGGGTATTCTAACAGTTTAACGGTAAAACTTTCGCCGTTATTTTATAAAAAGATATTTTTGTCGTTTTCTCAATCCGACAATAATTCCGTTGTGGGGTCTACCAATAATTGTGCTGTCGTACGAATATTCCCTGTTTAAACGAATATTCTCCGACCAATCGAATATTATATAACAACTTGCGTACTTTGAAAAATTTATAAATATTACCCACAACTATAACATTATATCAAATTCACTCTATAATATTCAAAAATAATATATATAGAAAATTTATCTTTATTCATAAAAGTTGGGGTCTTACAACCTCCATTTCTTATGAAATTTCACCCTCGAAATTAAGGTACGTACCTGGTATGTCGAAGAGGTAAGGATACCTTGATTTCATTTCAGATTCTAACTCCCAGGTCATTTCCTCAACATCGTGGTTTCTCCACAAAACTTTGACTTGAGGTATAACCTTGGAGCGTAAAATATGCTCCTTTTTATTCAAGATTTTAACAAGAACCTCTTCATACGTTAAATCTTCCGCTATTTCGTCCAGTTCTAACTCAATAATGTGGTTCGGGTCTTTCACATATTTACGTAACATAGATATGTGACAAACGTTATGAACATGAGACATACTTGGCGGTAAGGCGAGTCTATAGACCACAATTCCTACTCATTCGAGGATTAAAAATGGGCCAATAAATCGAGGATTGAGCTTTCTTCTCTTTCCAAATCTTATAACTCCTTTCCATGGAGCAACACGTAACAACACATGTTCTCCAATATTGAATTCCACGTCCTTTCGATGAATATCAGCATAACTCTTTTGTCGATCTTGTGAGGTTTTTATACGTTGTCGGATCGTTTGAATCTTTTTCGTAGTCATACATACCAACTCCGGTCCCAACAACGTTGCTTCACCTACCTCATCCCAGCATACTGGAGCACGACACTTTCTTCCATACAACGTCTCGAATGGAGCCATGCCAATACTTGCTTGATAACTGTTGTTATAGGAAAACTCTGCCAATGGTAAGAACTTATCCTAACTTCCCTTGAAGTCAAGGACACAGAGTCTTAATAGATCTTCAAGAGTTTGAATAGTCCTCTTTGACTGCCCGTCCGTTTGAGGATGATAAGCCGAACTAAATCGTAAATTCGTGAGCATAGCTTTTTGCAAATTAATCCAAAATCTTGAAGTGAATCTTGGGTCTCGATCAGAAACTATGGATACTGGCATACCATGCAATCTTACAATCTCGTTTATGTACATACGAGCAAGACGTTCAAGTGTATAAGTTTCTCGTATAGGTAAGAAATGAGTTGACTTGGTTAATCTATCAACAATGACCCAAATCGCATTTATGCCTTAAGAAACCTTGGGAAGACCAGTAACGAAATCCATGGTAATGTGCTCCCACTTCCATTCTAGAATTTCAAGTGGTTGCAATGGACCTTTTGGTAGTTGATGCTCCGCCTTAACTCATTGACAAGTTAGACACCTTGAGATAAACTTCGCGATCTCTCTCTTCATATTGCTCCACCAAAATGTATGTGGAAGATCATGATACATTTCGGTACTCCCAGGATGGATTGCAAACGGTGTATTGTGCGCCTCCATCATGATTTTTTACTTTAAATCAGGGTCATTAGGAACACAAAGTCTGGAGTTGACTCAAAGTATTCCTTCTTCATCGATTCTTGCTTCCGGCATAGCACCTTCTTGCACTTTCTTCCTCATAAGCATCAGCTCCAGGTCTGTAGTTTGAGCAGCTTTAACTTTATCGTTTAAAGTCGGCTCTACTCATATATTCGCTATCATCACATGGGTCCCTAGAGTCTTTAACTCTATCTTCATCCTTTGCAAGTCATATAAAATGGGCCTTTACGTTGACAATATCGCACTCGTACCCGCATATGATCTTCTACTCAATGTGTTAGCTACTATGTTCGCTTTACCAGGATGGTATTGAATGGTATGATCATAATCTTTCAACAGTTCAAGCCAACGTCATTGCCGCATGTTGAGTTCCTTTTGGGTGAAGAAATATTTGAGGCTTTTATGATCCGTAAAGATCTCCACTTTCTCCCCATACAAGTAATGCTTCCAAATTTTAAGTGCGAAGACAACAGCTGGCAAATCTAGATCATGAGTATGATAATTCCTCTCATATTCTTTGAGTTGCCGAGAGGTATAGGCTATGACTTTCTCATGCTGCATGAGAACACATCTTAACCCTTTGCCCGAAGCATCACTGTAGATGACAAATCCCTCCGAGCCAGATGGTATTGTCAGAACAGGTACTGAAATGAATCTCCTCTTGAGTTCTTAAAAACTCTTCTCACATTCCACGCTCCAACCAAATTTTGTATCTTTTCGAGTCAGCTGAGTTAATGGAGTAGCGATTCGAGAAAACCCTTCTACGAATATCCGATAATAACCAGCTAAGCCGAGAAAGCTACGTACTTCGGTCACTAATTTAGGTTTCTTCCAACTTTAAATAGCTTCAATCTTTGTCAGGTCAACAGATATTCCATGACTTGATACTACGTGCCCAAGGAATGTTATTTCCTCAAGCCAGAATTCGCATTTTTTTAACTTGGCATAATGCTTGTTTTCACGAAGCTTTTGGAGTATCAACCTCAAGTGTTGCTCATGATCTTCACGGCTTTTGAAATATATGAGGATGTCATCAATAAAGACAACCACAAAGTGATCCAAATATTCTTTAATTACTCAGTTCATCATATCAATGAAGGCAGCAGGAGCATTAATCAATCCAAAAGACATGACTAAGAATTCATAATGCCCGTACCGAGTTCTGAAAGCCGTCTTTGGAATGTCATCAGTTCTAATCTTTAACTGATGATATCCGGAACGAAGATCGATCTTTGAAAAGAATTTTGCGCCTTGTAACTAGTCAAACAGGTCATCAATACGTGACAATGGGTACCTATTCTTGATGGTGACATGATTTAACTCTCGATAATCAATACAAGTCGCATACTCCTATCTTTCTTCTTCACGAATAGAACAGGAGCCAAGGAGACATACTAGGACGAATGAAACCGATGTCTAACAATTCCTGCAATTGGGTCTTTAACTCCTGAAGTTCAATAGGAGCCATTCGATATGGGGCTTTGGAAATGGGTTTTGTACCAGGTTCAAGGTCAATACAAAATTCAATTTCTCGCTCTGGGGGTAGGCCAAGAAGTTCTTCAGGGAATACGTCAGAAAATTTATTAACAATGGAAATATCATTCAAAACTGACGTATTTTTGTTTAAATCCGTGACATGAGCTAAGAAAGCTTGACATCCGTTTTTTAATAAACGAATAGCTTTATGGCTTGAGATGACAGTGATTGATTTTAATGGTTTGGTTGCTTGAATTCGCATAATAGGTTGGTTAGGAATATGAAAGCTAACAACCTTACGAAAATAATCAATTTTTGCATGATGAGTAGTTAACCAATCAATCCCTAGAATTACGTTAAATGCAAGTATTTTTAATGAAATAAGATCGACAAGTAATGTGAGGGTACCGATTTGAACCAAACAAGACTTATAAATAGTGGATGTAATGAAGGTTTCTCCCAACGGAGTTTCAACAGATAAGTCAAAGTCTAATTTCTCCGGAGTCAAATTTAAACGTTGAGCGCAAGTAGGATAAATAAAAGAATGGATAGAACAGGTATCAAATAAGGTATAGAGTTCGCTAGAGTTTATGATAAGCTTACCCGTGATGACCTCGTTCGGGTTCCTTACTTTCTGGGAGGTCACGGCAAACGCTTTCCCTTGAACTACTGGCTTTGACTTTTCTGGGACGGCCTTTGGTGCCTCCATCCCAACTGAACTTGTCTTCGATGCACGACAAAATTGGGCTAGGTGACCTTCTCTTCCATAATTATAACACGTTTTGGACTGTATCGCGTAGTTTGGACTGATGTGTCCCTCCCTCCACATTTGAAGCATATGATAGGTGGTCGTTCTCCTTCCTTAACAACGGGTGTTGGCGCTGACGTCTTTCCATCATTGTTGAATCTCCGCTTCTTGAAATGTCCACTCTTATTGTCTTGGCCATGATTACCACATAAGTGGTTACCATTTCTAGCATGTTGATTCCCTCCACATTTGTTGTCACCGCTTTGATGACTGCTACTGTAAGACTCCGAATTTTATGAAATAAAAGTATTCAATTTTTCATATAATTACAATTCAGTAAATGGTTAAATTGATAAAAAGTTAAAGTTATGGGTGAAATGTGAAATTTTTTCAAAATAAACAAGTGGTTATAAAATAATCATTGCTGTCGGGGAATATTCATTGGTCGTGGAATATTCTTTCTATCGGGGAATATTCGTACGACAGCGCAGCTATTTGTGGGCCCCATAATGGAAAACGGTCGGATGAAGATAACGACAAAAATTGAGTTTATATAATTAACAGCGTAGTTGTTACCGTTAACACTGTTGGAATACCCGGTGGTTAAAATACAGTAATACGCGTTATTGCACAGTATTTTTAAAATTATTGATTCTTACGTAAAAAGGCACTACTCAATAATTGTTACAGTAATTACTGTTCAATATTTTATTTTATTGATTCAATAATTGCTGCGTTGATATTTTATATTATTGTTGCTCAATAATTGTCACTGCACATCATTTCTATTATCAGATCAATAATTCATATTATTTGGAATAATATTATTAGATAGCATTATTGGCAATGTCTAGAAAGTTCTGTCTAAGGAGAGGTTTGGTCACCTAATTGCGCGCCAGTAAGGAGAAATCTTTATCGGAAAGCCCCCTCTTTCCTGGGAACGGCCTGGTTGTCATAATTATGATTCTGTAATATTATTTGCGAATAATTAATTATTGATCTATATGATAATGAAATATTTATTTGATGTGGATATAAATGATGGATTTATTTATGTGGTTATAAATGAGGGAATTAATGTTGAGGTATTTTATCAATATTTTGTCGGATTGGAGGTATTAAAAGATCAAATCAGTGTTCTTACAGCTTTATTGTGTGAGTTATAATTTTTAATCTGACCGTTGGATCGTTGTGATTTTTGGATATGTTATACATATATAAGTTGAGTATATGTTCACAAATTTTGAACCATTAAAAATGAGCGTATGATTTGTTATGAATTTTAAGAGGTGACTGATTCAGAAATTAGGTTATAAATAATTTTGATAGAAAATTCTAGAAATGGGGGGCCCCACTTTTGATTATTGGGGAAGATGGCTGATTTTTGGTGGGTGGAATAGTAGCAGGTAAAGCCATCAGGTAGCATGTCAAGTCTGCTTCGGCGTGCTAACATTTTCCTATAAATAGAGGGCTAAATTAGAATTGAAAATCACACCAGAATTCATAAGTTTTCTCTCTTTTTCTCTCTAGATTATCGAGTGTATTTTTTGAGTATTTAAATACTTGGTGAGTTGCTATTCATCAGTGCAAGTTTCTTTCAGCGTCATATCCGATATCCAGTCAGAAGTGCTGCTCTTTTAAGGTAAGGGATAGTAAGGGATTTTAAGATAATTTTCATCACCTGAAACATCAAACATCATGGTTATACTAAATCACAGTTCATGTTCATAATCATACTAATAAATTCATCTTTGCACTACGGCCCAAAGATATTCATCAACAAGTCATCTTTGCACTACATGCCAAAGATATTCAACAACAGGTCATCTTTGCATTACGAGCCAAAGATATTCATCAACAACTCATCTTTGCACTACTGGCCAAAGATATTCAACAACATGTCATCTTTGCACTACGGGCCAAAGATATTCATCAACAATTCATCTTTGCACTACAGGCCAAAGATATTCATCAATATTTCATCTTTGCACTACAGGCCAAAGATATTAATATCTCAAAGAAATATATAATCATTTCAAAGTTTATATAAACAATAATTATAACCATGTTGATCAATTCACCTTTGCACTTAAGCTAAAGATATTCACTTATAAATTTAATGGTCATGATCATACCAATCAACGATTCAACTTTGCACTACTGGCCAAAGATAATCCATAGTCATGATAATACCAAAAATCTACCCATCTTTACACTCAAGTCAAAGAGAAATATCATCATTAGGGTTATAAAAACGTTATATATAATAATAAAAATAATATGATCAACATCTAGTTTTAATCTCAAGAGTAATATTCGTAAATCAACTATAATTTGGTTAGAAAAAGAAACTAATTTTTATCGTGAATAGTAACTTGTGAATAGTAACTCATGAATAGTAACTCGTGAATAGTAACTCATAAATAGTAAACCCGACACAAAAAGGTAGAAATTCCACAATAAAATCCATACCAGTATTTCAGTATAATGATATTGAAAGAATAATATTTCTTAAGCTTATAAACAATTTATTTAAATTGTTTACACTTAACTAAATAATGCATTTAATCATTCTAAAATACCAAACTCATAAGATTTTATCACCAATAATCAAAACCCTCATCAAAAATCTGCATATACCTCATATAGAATTCTCAAGCCATAAAATCCTATTTTTCAATTTTCTTACTTCACATAACATATTTAATTCATTTACTCATAACTAGACCATTTTCATGAAAAATACCAAATCAGTTCTAAAAATATTTCTTTTCTGAGATTTAGCATAATATAGTCCCATAGTGAACATATATTTTTCTCAAAATTTTTAAAAGTCATTTACTATTTTTCATATGGCCAAAACAGCCGAATATTTAGACATTTATCAAAAATTATACTTTTGTCCAAAAATTCTGAAATTTACAGAGTATACTTCTATCATATACATGTACTCTCAATAAAAATTTCATCAATTTTGGAGTTAACCACAAGGAATTATAAGCTGTTACTTCTAAAATAGTCTTTCTCATAAAATTCATAACTCTCAATCTATACATCCAAAAATCACCATTTTTGGACACAATCAAGAAAACTCATCAAAATATCATTTTAAATTTTTTCAGAATTTTTTTGAAGATCAGAAAAATTACGAAACTGAAAATCATAACAACCCTTAAAATCCCTTAATATCCCTTACCTCAAAAGAGCAGTACTTCTGACTGGATATCGGATATGATGCTGAAGGAAACTTGCACTGATGAATAGAAACTCACCAAGTATCTAAAAACTCACAAAACATGCTTCATAATATAGAGAGAGAAAGAGAGAAAGCTTATGTTTCTGGTGTGATTTTCAATTCTAACTTAGCCCTCTATTTATAGGAAAATTTTGGTAGGTTTGACCTGCAACTTGATGGCTTTACCTGCTACTATTCCCACCCACCACATTTGAAATATAATTCAGCACATTTCTTCACCAACCACAAGTGGGGCCCACTAATTCTAGAATTTTCCACCAAAATGATAAACTCCAAAAATTCAACAATTTCTGAACCAGTCATCTCGTAAAATTCATAACAAATCATACGTTCATTTTTAACGGTTCAAAATTTGTGGGCATATACTCAACTTATATATGTATAACATATCCAAAAATTACCACGATCTAACGGTCGGATTAAAAATTATAACCCCCGCAAAATATCTCAAAAACCCTGATTTTTAATACCTCCATTCCGACAAAAATACGGATAAAAATCTCAACATTAACTCCTTCATTTTTTAACCACAAAAATATATCCCTCATTTATATCCACATAAAATAAATATTTTCTTATCATATGAATCAATAATTAATTATTCACAAATAATATTACAGAATCACATTTATGACAACCAGGCCGTTCCCAGGAAAGAGGGGGCTTTCCAATAAAGATTTCTCCTTACTGGCGCGCAATTAGATGACCAAACCTCTCCTTAGACAGAACTTTCTAGACATTGCCAATAATGCTATCTAATAATATTATTCAAATAATATGAATTATTGATCTGATAATAGAAAATACTGTGCAGCAACAATTATTGAAACAAAAATAATGTAAAATATCAACGCAGCAATTATTGAATCAATAAAGTAAAATATTGAACAGTAATTACTGTAACAATTATTGAGTAGTGCCTTCTTACGTAAGAATCAATAATTTTAAAAATACTGTGCAATACCGTGTGCTACTGTGCAATAACGCGTATTACTGTATTTTAACCAACTGGTATTCCAACAGTGTTAACAGTAACAACTACGCCGTTATTTGTAAAAACTCAAATTTATCGTTTTCTTCACCCGACAGTTATTCGTTATGGGGCCCACAAATAGCTGCGCCGTCGTACGAATATTCCCCGACAGAAAGAATATTCCACGACCAAACGAATATTCCCCGACAACAATGATTATTTTATAACCACTTGCTTATTTTGAAAAAAAAATTCATATTTCACCCATAACTTTAAACTTTTATCAATTTAACCATTTACTGAATAGTAATTATAAGAAAAATTGAATACTTTTATTTCATAAAATTCGGGGTCTTACAATCTCCCCTCCTTATGAAATTTCGTCCCCGAAATTTACGTACCTGGTATTTCGAAGAGTTGAGAATACCTTGCTTCCATTTCAGATTCTATCTCTCAAATCATCATGATTTCTCCATTGCTCATCTCCCATGATAACTTCATTTGGGTTCCTCATTTGTTGGGAAGTCATGACAACCGCCATCCCTCGAACTACTCGGCTTTGACTTGTCTGGAGCAGCATTTGGCGTCATCATTACCGTTGGAATATACCTTTCTAAAGGACATATTCCTCCCTCAACTGCCTCTTCGTACTCCTCATTCATGATCTGAATCATCAATCTTCGATCCATATCGGATTCAGGTTGACCGCTATGTACAGGGTAATTCAAAACTCGATGTTGGGTTCTCCCAATTGCTTTCCAAAAAGAGAAATTCATATCATCTATTTTAGCCTTCTTAGATCGAACATCTCTTTCCACAATATCCACGTGTCGTGCGGCTTTTGCCCATGCATCACTTATTCTCACTCGTTCAGTTTTTTCTTCTTTCAGCTCAGATTCTATTTTTATCATCTTATACTCTGCCAAAGAATGCTTCTGTTCAAGCATCACATATCGGGTAACACAAGCTTGAATTGTTGCATCCTTTTGTTCCACGACCGCCTGTCGTTCTTCTGCCTGCTCTTCTAACTCATGAATACGATTTTGAAATTCTACATTTTGATCATATAATACCTCTAATAAACTTTCATCTGGTACTTCTTCTTCCTCTTCTTCCTCAGTCTCAGCTGTTACCTCTGCGACTATCTCGGGTGTAACTATCAATTCTTCACTCACCACATGGATATCTCTAATTCCTTCTTCGTCTGACAGCACATTATCACGGTTAGTGATTAGAGGTATCCCCACACTCTCATTCACTCCATTGTTAGCATTCTCAGCTGTCATTCTCAAATACTGCCATAAAACAAGGGTTAATTAAACAAATTAACATATCACATAATATCCCAATATTATGACTGACCAACAAATAAGCTTAGGTAGGACACACTAGCGAAGGATTTACTCATCTCTCCCCTCCTAGTTGTATTCCCCGATCTCCACCAGAGATCATATCCCTAAGCTCTGATACCAAATGTAACGACCCCAAAATAGGTCCATTCCATCCAACCTATTCTGAGTCGCCAAATACATGGTATAGAAAAAAACTGTAACTTTATTACAACAATTGTCGTGCAAAATACAACAACACATATGCTATAAGTTTGGATACAAATATATACCAAATGTGACTCATGTTCCAACTGTGGACATCACCTCACAATGACACCTTACATAAAGGTATAGTCAAAAACTGTTTTAGAAATTAGAATTTTTGGGAAGTGCTCAAGGAAACCTTCGTACATGGGAGGCCACGCGTCTAGGTTATGATAGATATCATATGGCCACAGAATTATCCTTGGTTGACCCAATAGACCCCAAAGAAAAACGAGAAGATTACTATCATATTCTTCCCAATGGTGAGTCTTCTCTTGACTTATCATTATCTCCACTGTCTCTAATTGAGAATTATACTTCAAACAAACACCAAGATTATATAGGTAGTGCCCATAGATATACTCAGCAAGTGGATGAGCACAACCCTGTCTTATGATGACACGAGGTTGTATGTCATTAGACATTTTGTATGATAGTGACAAAACACCCTTCCAACGTTGGGTTCGCCTCACCCTATTTTCTTCACCAAATATAACTACTAAATGATGACCACCGTTCTATTCCCTTGTTACCCTCGCTCGACCCAGCTACACTCTTATTACCTGAAAGGAATTGTGAAACAGAAGGGTGAGCACAACTAGCTCAGTAAAGAATATCATGACTAAAGATAATTCAATTATCAATAGCCTTCATCAACAATAAATCAGAGATTTAGAACATATGGTAAATGATAAAAATTTCAACCATAGTTGCAGCGGAACGAGCAATCCATTAGAAGAGTCAAATAGACCATAAAGTCTATTATCTCCTCCATGTTAAAAATTCACCAACAATGTTTTATCCCTGTAACATCAATCAACCATTCTGGTCCACAATCATATGAATAACTCATAATCATAACTGTAGTTCTAAATTCCTCTTCTCATCCAGGACGAATATAATTTTCATCACCTATCTTTACCTGAAACATCAAAGATCATGGTTACACCAAATCACATTTCCTGTTCATAATCATACTAATAACTTCATCTTTGCACTACGGCCAAAGATATTCATTTGTATCACCAGTTGGTCATGTTTATCTCAACATCTGTTCATCTTTGCACTACTGGCTAAAGATATTCAACAACATGTCATCTTTGCATTACGGGCCAAAGATATTCATCAACAATTCATCTTTGCACTACAGGCCAAAGATATTCATCAATATTTCATCTTTCCACTACAGGCCAAAGATATTAATATCTCAAAGAAATATATAATTATTTCAGAATTTATATAAACAATAATTATAACCATGTTGATCAATTCACCTTTGCACTTAAGCTAAAGATATTCACTTATAAATTTAATGGTCATGATCATACCAATCAACGATTCAACTTTGCACTACTGGCCAAAGATAATCCATAGTCATGATAATACCAAAAATCTACCCATCTTTACACTCAAGTCAAAGAGAAATATCATCATTAGGGTTATAAAAACGTTATATATAATAATAAAAATAATATGATCAACATCTAGTTTTAATCTCAAGAGTAATATTCGTAAATCAACTATAATTTGGTTAGAAAAAGAAACTAATTTTTATCGTGAATAGTAACTTGTGAATAGTAACTCATGAATAGTAACTCGTGAATAGTAACTCATAAATAGTAAACCCGACACAAAAAGGTAGAAATTCCACAATAAAATCTATACCAGTATTTCGGTATAATGATATTGAAAGAATAATATTTCTTAAGCTTATAAATAATTTATTTAAATTGTTTACACTTTACTAAATAATGCATTTAATCATTCTAAAATACCAAACTCATAAGATTTTATCACCAATAATCAAAACCCTCATCAAAAATCTGCATATACCTCATATAGAATTCTCAAGCCATAAAATCCTATTTTTCAATTTTCTTACTTCACATAACATATTTAATTCATTTACTCATAACTAGACCATTTTCATGAAAAATACCAAATCAGTTCTAAAAATATTTCTTTTCTGAGATTTAGCATAATATAGTCTCATAGTGAACATATATTTTTCTCAAAATTTTTAAAAGTCATTTACTATTTTTCATATGGCCAAAACAGCCAAATATTTAGACATTTATCAAAAATTATACTTTTGTCCAAAAATTCTGAAATTTACAGAGTATACTTCTATCATATACATGTACTCCCAATAAAAATTTCCTCAATTTTGGAGTTAACCACAAGGAATTATAAGCTGTTACTTCTAAAATAGTCTTTTCTCATAAAATTCATAACTCTCAATCTATACATCCAAAAATCACCATTTTTGGACACAATCAAGAAAACTCATCAAAATATCATTTTAAATTTTTTCAGAATTTTTTTGAAGATCAGAAAAATTACGAAACTGAAAATCATAACAACCCTTAAAATCCCTTAATATCCCTTACCTCAAAAGAGCAGTACTTCTGACTGGATATCGGATATGATGCTGAAGGAAACTTGCACTGATGAATAGAAACTCACCAAGTATCTAAAAACTCACAAAACATGCTTCATAATATAGAGAGAGAAAGAGAGAAAGCTTATGTTTCTAGTGTGATTTTCAATTCTAACTTAGCCCTCTATTTATAGGAAAATTTTGGTAGGTTTGACCTGCAACCTGATGGCTTTACCTGCTACTATTCCCACCCACCACATTTGAAATATAATTCAGCACATTTCTTCACCAACCACAAGTGGGGCCCACTAATTCTAGAATTTTCCACCAAAATGATAAACTCCAAAAATTCAACAATTTCTGAACCAGTCATCTCGTAAAATTCATAACAAATCATACGTTCATTTTTAACGGTTCAAAATTTGTGGGCATATACTCAACTTATATATGTATAACATATCCAAAAATTACCACGATCTAACGGTCGGATTAAAAATTATAACCCCCGCAAAATATCTCAAAAACCCTGATTTTTAATACCTCCATTCCGACAAAAATACGGATAAAAATCTCAACATTAACTCCTTCATTTTTAACCACAAAAATATATCCCTCATTTATATCCACATAAAATAAATATTTTCTTATCATATGAATCAATAATTAATTATCCACAAATAATATTACAGAATCACATTTATGACAACCAGGCCGTTCCCAGGAAAGAGGGGGCTTTCCAATAAGGATTTCTCCTTACTGGCGCGCAATTAGATGACCAAACCTCTCCTTAGACAGAACTTTCTAGACATTGCCAATAATGCTATCTAATAATATTATTCAAATAATATGAATTATTGATCTGATAATAGAAAATACTGTGCAGCAACAATTATTGAAACAAAAATAATGTAAAATATCAACGCAGCAATTATTGAATCAATAAAGTAAAATATTGAACAGTAATTACTGTAACAATTATTGAGTAGTGCCTTCTTACGTAAGAATCAATAATTTTAAAAATACTGTGCAATACCGTGTGCTACTGTGCAATAACGCGTATTACTGTATTTTAACCAACGGGTATTCCAACAGTGTTAACGGTAACAACTACGCCGTTATTTGTAAAAACTTAAATTTGTCGTTTTCTTCAACCAACAGTTATTCGTTATGGGGCCCACAAATAGCTGCGCCGTCGTACGAATATTCCCCGACAGAAAGAATATTCCACGACCAAACGAATATTCCCCGACAACAATGATTATTTTATAACCACTTGCTTATTTTGAAAAAAAAAATTCATATTTCACCCATAACTTTAAACTTTTATCAATTTAACCATTTACTGAATAGTAATTATAAGAAAAATTGAATACTTTTATTTCATAAAATTCGGGGTCTTACAATAGTATTCATGAGTTAGAAGAGCAGACTGAAGAACGACAGGCGGTCGTGGAGCAAAAGGATGCAACAATTCAAGCTTGTGTTACCCGATATGTGATGCTTGAACAGAAGCATTCTTTGGCAGAATATAAGATGATAAAGATGGAATCTGAGCTGAAAGAAGAAAAAATTGAACGAGTGAGAATAAGTGATGCATGGGCAAAAGCCGCATGACACGTGGATATTGTGGAAAGAGATGTCCGATCTAAGAAGGCTAAAATAGATTATATGAATTTCTCTTTTTGGAAAGCAATTGGGAGAACCCAACATCGAGTTTTGAATTACCATGTACAGAGCGGTCAACCTGAATTCGATATGGATCGAAGATTGATGATTCAGATCATGAATCAGGAGTACGACGAGGCAGTTGAGGGAGGAATATGCTCTATAGAAAAGTATATTCCAACGGTAGTGATGACGCCAAATGCTGCCCTAGACAAGTCAAAGCCGGATAGTTCAAGGGAGAGCGATTGTCATGACTTCCCAACAAGTGAGGAACCCAAATGAAGTTATCACGGGAGATGAGCAATGGAGAAATCATGATGACCCGGGAGATAGAATCTGAAATGAAAGCAAGGTATTCTCAACTCTTTGAAATACTAGGTATGTAAATTTCGGGGACAAAATTTCACAAGGAGGGGAGATTGTAAGACCCCGAATTTTATAAAATAAAAGTTTTCTGTAAGACCCCAACTTATTAATGAATAAAATCAAATTTTCTCTAAATATTATTGTGAATAATAAGGGGCTAATTTGATATAATACTTTGGTTATGGGTGAAATGTGAAAATTTTACAAAATAAGCAAGTGGTTATAAAATATTCATTTTGTCGGGAAATATTCGTTTGGTCGTGGAATATTCTTGCTGTCGGGGAATATTCGTACGACGGCGCAGCCTTGTCTGGGCCCCATAACGGAAAGCGATTGGATGAAGAAAACGACAAGTATAAGTTATTTATAAATAACGGCGTAGTTGTTACCGTTAATACTGTTGGAATACCCGGTGGTTAAAATACAGTAGCACACGGTATTGCACCAATTATTGATTCTTACGTAAGAAGGCACTACTCAATAATTGTTACAGTAGTTATTATTCAATATTTTATTTTATTGATTCAATAATTGCTGCGTTGATATTTTATATTATTGTTGTTTCAATAATTGTTGCTGCACAGTATTTTCATTTATCAGATCAATAATTCATATTATTTGAATAATATTATTAGATAACATTATTGGCAATGTCTAGAAAGTTCTGTCTAAGGAGAGGTTTGGTCATCTAATTGCGCGCCAGTAAGGAGAAATCCTTATTGGAAAGCCCCCTCTTTCCTGGGAACGGCCTGGTTGTCATAAATGTGATTCTGTAATATTATTTGTGAATAATTAATTATTGATTCATATGATAAGAAAATATTTATTTTATGTGGATATAAATGAAGGAGTTAATGTTGAGTTTTTTATCAGTATTTTTGTCGGAATGGAGGTATTAAAAATCAGGGTTTTTGAGATATTTTGCGGGGGTTATAATTTTTAATCCGACCGTTGGATCGTGGTAATTTTTGGATATGTTATACATATATAAGTTGAGTATATGTCCACAAATTTTGAACCGTTAAAAATGAACGTATGATTTATTATGAATTTTACGAGATGACTGGTTCAGAAATTGTTGAATTTTCGGAGTTTATCATTTTGATGGAAAATTCTAGAATTGGTGGGCCCCACTTGTGGTTGGTGAAGAAATGTGCTGAATTATATTTCAAATGTGGTGGGTGGGAATAGTAGCAGGTAAAGCCATCAGGTTGCAGGTCAAACCTACTAAAATTTTCCTATAAATAGAGGGCTAAGTTAGAATTGAAAATCACACCAGAAACAAGTTTTCTCTCTTTCTCTCTCTAGATTATTGAGTGTATTTTGTGAGTATTTAGATACTTTGAGAGTTTCTATTCATCAGAGCAAGTTTCTTTCAGCCTTATACCGGTATTTCGACCAGAAGTACTGATATTTTGAGGTAAGGGATATTATTTTCTTCTTAAATGATATTATTTTCTTCAATATCATTATGCTGAAATATTGATATGAGTTTTTATCAAATTTGGAACTTTTTTTGTCGGGGTTACTATTCACGTATACGTTACTATTCACGTATACGGCACTATTCACGAATACGGCACTATTCACCGAAAAATAAAATTTTCCCTTTTTGTCCAAGATGTCTATTATGGTTACTATCTTTGATTGTATCCATGTTTTGATCTTTATTTTTGAATTCTGCTTCACAATTGATTATTATGAAGTATTATTGATCTTGGATAAACTGTTATACGAATCCCTACTATTTGTCCTTCTGTCTCACTGGATTCGTTCTCTTTAAGATATTTTTCATCATCCTCAGTCCTAAATGATGATATTACTGAATATCTTTGGCCTGTAGTGCAAAGATGTATGATTACTTGATGAATATCTTTGGCCTGTAGTGCAAAGATGAACAGGTGTTGAGATGAACATGACCGACTGGTGATACAAATGAATATCTTTGGCCTGTAGTGCAAAGATGAATATTTGGTTAAAGATGATTATTAATTGATGTTACAGGGATAAAATATTGATGATGGACTTTTAAATCTTAGAAGATAGTAGAATTCTTTCTCTACTTGACTCTTCTAATGGTTTGCTGTTTCCGCTGCAGTTGTTGATCTAAAACTTGTTGTCGATTATATTCTATCAGATTTTTCCCTGTTGAAGACTAACGATAATTTGTTGTATATTATCTTAGTCATAATATTCTTTACTGGGCTAGTTGAGCTCACCCTTTTCCTTTTTGTTCCATTTTTCTTCTCAGGAGGTGAGAACATAGCAGGATCTAGTCGGGGTATGGAGTGATGGTTCTAGAAAGATGTTTTAGCAGTCCTCACTATTTCTGTAAAATAGTGTTTGAATAATTGTAATGAGGATTTATTTGAGTGTGGATATTGTCTAGAAGACAATATTTGTATTTAAACTCACAGTATGTGTTGTCGTATTTTGCACGACAATTGTATTATTGAAGTTGTAGTTTGCTTTCTGTACCATGTATTTGGCGACTCAGAATGGGTGTTGTATACCTATTTTGGGGGCGTCACAGTTGGTATCAGAGCTTAGGGATATGATCCCTGGCTGAGATGTGAGACAAGAACTAGGAGGGGAGAGACGGGGAATTCCTTCGCTAGTATGACCTGACTAAGTTTATTTGGTGTTTATTTGGTCGGTCAGAGTATAGGGATAATATATGACATGACTATTAACCCTTGTTTTATGGCAGTATTTAAGAATGGCAGCTGAGAACGTTAATAATGGAGTAAATCAGACCGTGGAGACACCTTTGATCACCACCCAGGGGAACGTGCAACAGGAAGGCAATATTCCTCCTGTAAACAACGTTACCGAGCAAACGATGAATGATGGAATGTTTAGGAGCTTTTTGCAGTTCATGCAAAATCAGACGAGGGAGACTCGTGTGCAGAATACGGGTGGAAATGATAACAACGCGCGGTTTGTCACAGCTAAGCAGTTCAAAGAATTGGGACCACCAGAATTTAAGGGAAAGCCGGATCCGATCATGGCGGAAACGTGGGTCAAGCAAATTACCAAGATATTCGATGTCTTGGGATGCACGGAGGAACAGAAGGTTCCATTCGCCACCTTTATGTTCCGCGGTGAGGCAGACTACTAGTGGGAGTCTGTGAAGCGTACCCAGCCTGACGCACTCAACATGTCCTGGGAAACATTTCAAAAACTGTTCAATGACAAGTACTTTCCTGAAAGTATTCGTCATATGAAGGAGGTGGAGTTTATCAGACTGGAACAAAACAACATGACGGTGTCCCAGTACGAGGCGAAGTTTGCAGAGTTATCCAGGTTTGCATCTCATTTGGTCGAAAATGAGGAACGAATGACAAGGATGTTTCTGAGAGGTCTAAAACCCGAGATTCGACAATATCTTATCTCTCATAAATTTTCTTTATATTCAGATGTTGTAAATAGGGCTCAATTATTAGAGCGAGATAATGAGTATGTGCAACCGAGGGACCACAACCAGGGTCATACCGGTGGCGGCAGTCATCGAAGCAATGACAACCAGAGGGAAGGAAAACATTCGGACAAAAGCGGTAACCACTCGGTGGTCATCGTGGCCATGATAATAGGAGAGGTGAGTCAAGTGAAAATTTCAAGAAGAGAAGATTTAACGATGATAGGAAGACGTCGATAGCAGCACCAGCACCAGGAACAAATTCTAGGGGAGGAGAACGACCGCCAGTTAGATGTTACAAATGCGGAGAAGAGGGACATATCAGCCCAAACTGCCCACAACAATTCAAGGTATGTTATAACTGTGGAAAGGAGGGTCATATAGCTCGAGAGTGTTCTGTAGTAAAACCAAGTTCAGCGGGGATGGTGACTCCAAAAGTTGTCCCGGATAAGTCAAATCAACGGTTCCTGGAAGAGCGTTTTTCGTGACTGGCCAAAATGCGAGGAACCCGAACGAAATTAGCACGGGTAGTTAATTTAAATTTTGCGAAGTTTATACCTTATTAGATACCGGTTCTACCCATTCTTTTATCTCTCCTGCTTGTGCTCAACGTTTAAACTTGATTCCGGAGAAGTTAAACTTTGACCTATCTGTGGAAACTCCGTTAGGAGAAACTTTCATTACATCCACTATTTATAAATCTTGTTTGATCCAAGTTGGCACCATCACATTACCTGTTGACCTTATCTCTTTAAAGATACTTGCTTTTGATGTGATTTTAGGAATTGATTGGTTAACTACTCATCATGCCAAATTGATTGCTTTTGTAAGGTTGTTAGTTTTCATATTCCTAAGCAACCTGTTATTCAAATTCAAGCAACCAAACCATTGAAGTCAAACTCTTTCATATCAAGCCGTAAAGTCATTCGTTTATTGAAAAACGGATGTCAAGCTTTCTTAGCTATGTTATGAACTTGAACAAAAATACGTCAGATGTGAATGATATTTCTATTGTTAGTAAAATTTTTGACGTATTTCCTGAAGAATTTCCTGGCTTAACCCAGAGCGTGATATTGAATTTTTGTATTGATCTTCAACCCGATACAAAACTCATTTCTAAAATCTTATATCGAATGACTCCTATTGAACTTCGGGAGTTTAAAAACCTAACTATAGAAGTTGATAACCGAGCCTTTATCTGGTGACTTCCTTTATGGAATGCACTGAATCCAGACTCTCCGTAGGGGACGCCATATTCGTGCGGTAGTAAACTGATAGGTGTCATTGTGACGTGCTATCGAAGGTTGGGATATGAGTCACAGTTGAGAGCAATCTAAGTAGGTAATCGAAGTACGTAGCTTTCTAGGCTTAGCTGGTTATTATCGGAGATTTGTGGAAGGATTTTCTCGAATCGCTACTCCGTTAACTCAGCTGACTCGGAAAGATACAAAATTCGTATGGAGTGAGGAATGCGAGAAGAGTTTCCAAGAACTCAAGAGGAGACTCATTTTGGCACCTGTTCTGACAATACCATCTGGTTCGGATGGATTTGTTATCTACAGCGATGCTTCAGGCAAAGGGTTAGGATGTGTTCTCATGCAACATGGGAAAGTCATAGCCTATGCCTCGCGACAACTCAAAGAATATGAGAGGAATTATCCTACTCATGATTTGGAGTTGGCAGCAGTCGTTTTTGTGTTGAAGATTTGGAGACACTACCTGTATGGGGAGAAAGTGGAGATCTATACAGATCATAAAAGCCTCAAATATTTCTTCACCCAAAAGGAACTCAACATGCGGCAGCGACGTTGGCTCGAGCTGTTGAAAGATTACGATCATACCATCCAATATCATCCTGGAAAAGCAAACGTAGTAGCTGACGCATTGAGTAGAAGATCATATGCGGGTACGAGTGCAATGTTGTTAACACAAAGGCCCATTTTGTATGACTTGCAAAGGATGGAGATAGAGATGAAGGCTCCAAGTACCCACATGATGATATCAAATATACGAGTAGAACCGACTTTAATCGATAAAGTTAAAGCTGCTCAAGCTACGGACATGGAGCTGATGCGTATGAAGAAGAAAGTGCAAGAAGGTGCTATTCCAGAAGCAAGAATCGATGAAGAAGGAATACTTCGAGTCAACTCCAGACTTTGTGTTCCTAACGATTTTGACTTGAAGCATAGAATAATGATGGAGGCACACAACACACCGTTTGCAATCCATCCTGGGAGTACCAAAATGTATCACGATCTTCGACATACATTTTGGTGGAGCAATATGAAAAGAGAGATCGCGGAGTTTATCTCGAGGTGTTTAACTTGTCAACGTGTAAAGGCGAGCATCAAGTGCCAAAGGGTCCATTGCAACCACTTGAGATCCCAAAATGGAAGTGGGAACACATTACTATGGATTTTGTTACGGGTCTTCCCAAGGTTTCTCAAGGCATAGATGCGATTTGGGTTATTGTTGATAGATTAACCAAGTCCGCTCATTTCTTGCCGATACGTGAGACTTATTCCCTTGAACGTCTTGCTAGTATGTACGTGAACGAGATTGTGAGATTGCATGGCATGCCAGTATCCATAGTTTCGGATCGTGACCCAAGATTCACTTCACGATTTTGGGTTAGCTTGCAGAAAGCTATGGGCACGGATTTACGATTCAGTTCGGCATACCATCCTCAAACGGACGGACAATCAGAGAGGACTATTCAAACTCTTGAAGATCTATTAAGACTTTGTGTCCTAGATCTCAAAAGGAGTTGGGATAAGTACCTACCATTGGTGGAATTCTCCTACAACAACAGTTATCAGGCGAGCATAGGTGTGGCTCCATTCGAGGCGTTGTATGGAAGAAAATGTCGTTCTCCAGTATGCTGGGACGAGGTGGGTGAAGCAAAATTGTTGGGACCAGAGTTGGTACGCATTACTACAGAGAAGATCCAAACGATTCGACAACGTATACAAACGGCACAGGATCGACAAAAGAGTTATGCGGATCTTCATCGGAAGGACGTGGAATTTAATATTGGGGATCATGTATTATTACGTGTTGCACCATGGAAGGGAGTTACAAGATTTGGGAAGAGAGGAAAGCTCAATCCAAGATTTGTTGGTCCATTTGAGATTCTTGAGCGAATAGGAAATGTGGCATATAGACTCGCATTACCTCCAAGCATGTCTCGTGTTCATAATATTTTTCACATATCTATGCTTCGTAAATATGTTAAAGACCCGAACCACATTATTGAGTTAGAACCAGACGAGATAGCTGAAGATTTAACGTACGAGGAGGTACCTGTTAAGATCTTGGATAGGAAAGAGCATGTCCTACGCACGAAGGTTATACCACAAGTTAAGGTTTTGTGGAGAAACCATGCTATTGAAGAAATGACCTGGGAGTTGGAATCAGAAATGAAAGCGAGGTATCCTCACCTTTTTGAAACATCAGGTACGTACGTCAATTTCGAGGACGAAATTTCATAAGGAGGGGAGGTTGTAAGACCCCAACTTATTAATGAATAAAATCAAATTTTCTCTAAATATTATTGTGAATAATAAGGGGTTAATTTGATATAATACTTTGGTTATGGGTGAAATGTGCAAATTTTGCAAAATAAGCAAGTGGTTATAAAATATTCATTTTGTCGGGAAATATTCGTTTGGTCGTGGAATATTCTTGCTGTCGGGGAATATTCGTACGACGGCGCAGCCTTGTGTGGGCCCCATAACGGAAAGCGATTGGATGAAGAAAACGACAAGTATAAGTTATTTATAAATAACGGCGTAGTTGTTACCGTTAATACTGTTGGAATACCCGGTGGTTAAAATACAGTAGCACACGGTATTGCACCAATTATTGATTCTTACGTAAGAAGGCACTACTCAATAATTGTTACTGTAGTTATTGTTCAATATTTTATTTTATTGATTCAATAATTGCTGCGTTGATATTTTATATTATTGTTGTTTCAATAATTGTTGCTGCACAGTATTTTCATTTATCAGATCAATAATTCATATTATTTGAATAATATTATTAGATAACATTATTGGCAATGTCTAGAAAGTTCTGTCTAAGGAGAGGTTTGGTCATCTAATTGCGCGCCAGTAAGGAGAAATCCTTATTGGAAAGCCCCCTCTTTCCTGGGAACGGCCTGGTTGTCATAAATGTGATTCTGTAATATTATTTGTGAATAATTAATTATTGATTCATATGATAAGAAAATATTTATTTTATGTGGATATAAATGAAGGAGTTAATGTTGAGATTTTTATCAGTATTTTTGTCGGAATGGAGGTATTAAAAATCAGGGTTTTTGAGATATTTTGCGGGGGTTATAATTTTTAATCCGACCGTTGGATCGTGGTAATTTTTGGATATGTTATACATATATAAGTTGAGTATATGTCCACAAATTTTGAACCGTTAAAAATGAACGTATGATTTATTATGAATTTTACGAGATGACTGGTTCAGAAATTGTTGAATTTTCGGAGTTTATCATTTTGATGGAAAATTCTAGAATTGGTGGGCCCCACTTGTGGTTGGTGAAGAAATGTGCTGAATTATATTTCAAATGTGGTGGGTGGGAATAGTAGCAGGTAAAGCCATCAGGTTGCAGGTCAAACCTACTAAAATTTTCCTATAAATAGAGGGCTAAGTTAGAATTGAAAATCACACCAGAAACAAGTTTTCTCTCTTTCTCTCTCTAGATTATTAAGTGTATTTTGTGAGTATTTAGATACTTTGAGAGTTTCTATTCATCAGAGCAAGTTTCTTTCAGCCTTATACCGGTATTTCGACCAGAAGTACTGATATCTTGAGGTAAGGGATATTATTTTCTTCTTAAATGATATTATTTTCTTCAATATCATTATGCTGAAATATTGATATGAGTTTTTATCAAATTTAGAACTTTTTGTGTCGGGGTTACTATTCACGTATACGTTACTATTCACGTATACGGCACTATTCACGAATACGGCACTATTCACCGAAAAATAAAATTTTCCCTTTTTGTCCAAGATGTCTATTATGGTTACTATCTTTGATTGTATCCATGTTTTGATCTTTATTTTTGAATTCTGCTTCACAATTGATTATTATGAAGTATTATTGATCTTGGATAAACTGTTATACGAATCCCTACTATTTGTCCTTCTGTCTCACTGGATTCGTTCTCTTTAAGATATTTTTCATCATCCTCAGTCCTAAATGATGATATTACTGAATATCTTTGGCCTGTAGTGCAAAGATGTATGATTACTTGATGAATATCTTTGGCCTGTAGTGCAAAGATGAACAGGTGTTGAGATGAACATGACCGACTGGTGATACAAATGAATATCTTTGGCCTGTAGTGCAAAGATGAATATTTGGTTAAAGATGATTATTAATTGATGTTACAGGGATAAAATATTGATGATGGACTTTTAAATCTTAGAAGATAGTAGAATTCTTTCTCTACTTGACTCTTCTAATGGTTTGCTGTTTCCGCTGCAGTTGTTGATCTAAAACTTGTTGTCGATTATATTCTATCAGATTTTTCCCTGTTGAAGACTAACGATAATTTGTTTGTATATTATCTTAGTCATAATATTCTTTACTGGGCTAGTTGAGCTCACCATTTTCCTTTTTGTTCCATTTTTCTTCTCAGGAGGTGAGAACATAGCAGGATCTAGTCGGGGTATGGAGTGATGGTTCTAGAAAGATGTTTTAGCAGTCCTCACTATTTCTGTAAAATAGTGTTTGAATAATTGTAATGAGGATTTATTTGAGTGTGGATATTGTCTAGAAGACAATATTTGTATTTTAAACTCACAGTATGTGTTGTCGTATTTTACACGACATTTGTATTATTGAAGTTGTAGCTTGTTTTCTGTACCATGTATTTGGCGACTCAGAATGGGTGTTGTATACCTATTTTGGGGGCATCACATATTCAATTTTTCTTATAATTACAGTTCAGTAAATGGTTCAATTGATAAAAAGTTAAAGTTATGGGTGAAATGTAAATTTTTTTCAAAATAAACAAGTGGTTATAAAATAATCATTGTTGTCGGGAAATATTCGTTGGTCGTGGAATATTCTTTCTGTCGGGGAATATTCGTACGACGGCGCAGCTATTTGTGGGCCCCATAACGGAAAACGGTCGGATAAAAATAACGACAAAAATTGAGTTTTTATAATTAACGGCGTAGTTGTTACCGTTAACACTGTTGGAATACCCGGTGGTTAAAATACAGTAATACGCCTTATTGCACAGTAGCACACGATATTACACAGTATTTTTAAAATTATTGATTCTTACGAAAGAAGGCACTACTCAATAATTGTTACAGTAATTACTGTTCAATATTTTATTTTATTGATTCAATAATTGTTGCGTTGATATTTTATATTATTGTCGCTCAATAATTGTCACTGCAAATCATTTCTATTATCAGATCAATAATTCATATTATTTGGAATAATATTATTAGATAGAATTATTGGCAATGTCTAGAAAGTTCTGTCTAATGAGAGATTTGGTCACCTAATTACGTGCCAGTAAAGAGAAATCCTTATCGGAAAGCCCCCTCTTTCTTGAGAACGGCCTGGTTGTCATAATTATGATTCTGTAATATTATTTGTAAATAATTAATTATTGATCTATATGATAATGAAATATTAATTTGATGTGGATATAAATGATGGATTTATTTATGTGGTTATAAATGAAGGAATTAATGTTAAGGTATTTTATCAATATTTTGTCGGATTGGAGGTATTAAAAGATCAAATCAGTGTTCTTACAGCTTTATTGTGTGAGTTATAATTTTTAATCTGACCGTTGGATCGTTATGATTTTTGGATATCTTATACATATATAAGTTGAGTATATGTTCACAAATTTTGAACCATTAAAAATGAGCGTATGATTTGTTATGAATTTTAAGAGGTGACTGATTCAGAAATTAGGTTATAAATGATTTTGATAGAAAATTCTAAAAATGTGGGGCCCCACTTTTGATTATTGGGGAAGATGGCTGATTTTTGGTGGGTGGAATAGTAGCAGGTAAAGCCATCAGGTAGCAGGTCAAGTCTGCTTCGGCGTGCTAACATTTTCCTATAAATAGAGGGCTAAATTAGAATTGAAAATCACACCAGAATTCATAAGTTTTCTCTCTTTTTCTCTCTAGATTATCGAGTGTATTTTGTGAGTATTTAAATACTTGGTGAGTTGCTATTCATCAGTGCAAGTTTCTTTCAGCGTCATATCCGATATCCAGTCAGAAGTGCTGCTCTTTTAAGGTAAGGGATAGTACGGGATTTTAAGGGTTATTATGTTTTTCAATTCGTACTTCTTCCATCCTTCAGAAAATTCTAGAAAAATTTGAAATGATATTTTGATGAGTTTTATTGATTGTGTCCAAAAATGGCAATTTTTGGATGTATAGATTAAGAGTTATGAATTTTACGGGAAATGACTATTTTAAAAGTAACTGCTTATAACTCCTTGTGGTTAACTCCAAAATTGATGAAATTTTTATTGGGAGTACTTCTATATAATATCAGTGTACTCTATGAATTTCGAAATTTTTGAACAAAAGTACAATTTATGATAAATGTCTAAATATTCAGCGGTTTTAGCCATATGAAAAATAGTAAATGAATTTTAAAAATTCTGAGAAAAATATATGTTCAATATGGGACTATATTCTGCTAAATTCCAGGAAAGAAATATTTTTGGAACTGATTTGGTATTTTTCATGAAAATTGTCTAATTATGAGTAAATGAATTAAATATGTTATGTGAAGTAAGAAAATTGAAAAATATGATTTTATGGCTTGAATATCATATATGAGTTATATGCAGATTTTTGATGAGGGTTTTGATTATTGGTGATGAAATCTTAAGAGTTTGGCATTTTATGATGATTAAATGTATTATTTAATAATGTGTAAACAATTAAAATAAATTGGTTATAAGTTTAAGAAATGTTATTTCAATATCATTATATCGAAATATTGGTATAGATTTTATTGTGAAATTTTTACCTTTTTGTGTCGGGTTTACTATTCATGAGTTACTATTCACGAAGTTACTATTCATGGGTTTCACGAGTTACTATTCATGACAAAATTGGTTTCTTTTTCTAACCAAATTATAGTTGAGTTATGAATATTACTCTTGAGATTAAATCTATATGTTGATTATATTATTTTTATTATCATATATAATATTTTTATAACACTAATGGTGATATTCATTTCTCTTTGACTTGAGTGTAAAGATGGGTAGATTATTGGTATGATCATGACTATGGGTTCTCTTTGGCCAGTAGTGCAAAGTTGAATTGTTGACTGATATGATCATGACCATTGAATTTATAATTGAATATCTTTAGATTAAATGCAAAGGTGAAATGATCAACATGGTTATAATTATTATTTATGTAAGTTCTAAAATGATTATATATTTCTTTAAGATATGAATATATTTAGCCTGTAACTGTTGAGGAAAATCTTTGACCTGTAGTGCAAAGATGAATTATTGATGAATAAATTTGGCCCGTAGTGCAAAGATGAATTATTGATGAATATCTTTGGCTCGTAATGCAACGATGACTTGTTGTTGAATATCGTTGGTCTGTAGTGCAAAGATGAGTTGTTGATGAATATCTTTGGCTCGTAATGCAAAGATGACCTGTTGTTGAATAACTTTGGCATATAGTGCAAAGATGACTTGTTGATGAATATCTTTGGGTCGTAGTGCAAAGATGAATTTATTAGTATGATTATGAACATGAACTGTGATTTGGTATAACCATGATGTTTGATGTTTCAGGTGATGAAAATTATCTTTGTTCTGGATGAGAAAAGGAATTTAGAACTACAATTACAATTATGAGTTATACACGTGATTGTGGACAGAAATTGTAGATTGATGTTACAGGGACAAAACATTGTTGGTGGACTTTTAACGTGGAGAAGATAATAGACTTTATAGTCTATTTGACTCTTCTAATGGATTGCTCATTCCGCTGCAACTATGGTTAAAAATTTTTATCATCTACCATATGTTCTAAATCTCTGATTTAATTCTGTTGAAGGCTATTGATAATTTATTTATCTTTAGTCATGATATTCTTTACTGGGCTAGTTGTGCTCACCCTTCTGTTTCACAATTCCTTTCAGGTAATAAGAGTGTAGCTGGGTCGAGCGGGAGTAACAGGGGAATAGAACGGTGGTCATCATTTAGTATTTATATTTGGTGAATCAAATAGGGTGAGGCGAACCCAACGTTGAAAGGGTATTTTGTCACTATCATACATGATGTCTAATGACATACAACCTCGTGTCATCATAAGGCACGGTTGTGCACATTCACTTGCTGAGTTTATCTACGAGCACTACCTATATAATCTTGGTATTTGTTTGAAGTATAATTCTCAAAGAGAGACAGTGGAGATAATGATATGTCAAGAAAAGACCTACCATTAGAAAGAATATGATAGTAATCTTCTCATTTTTCTTTGGGGTCTATTAGGTCAACCAAGGATGATTCTGTGGACATATGATATCTATGATAACCTAGACGCATGGCCTCCCATGTACGAAGGTTTCCTTGAGCACTTCCCACATATT
The DNA here is from genome assembly GCA_016801055.1 of Panax notoginseng. Lineage (NCBI taxonomy): Eukaryota > Viridiplantae > Streptophyta > Magnoliopsida > Apiales > Araliaceae > Panax > Panax notoginseng. The sequence continues at coordinate 41,537,512 of CM029016.1, read as the reverse complement.
TTAATTTCTAAAGCAGTTTTTGACTATACCTTTATGTAAGATGTCATGGTGACGTGCTACCCAAGTTGGTGTCAAGTGTCACAGTTGATATATATTTTTGTATCAAAGCTCACAACACATGAGTTGTTGTATTTTGTAGGACAATTGTTGTAATAAAGTTATAGTTGTTTTATGAACCATGTATTTGGCGACTCAGAATTGGTTGGATGGAATGGACCTATTTTGGGGTTGTCACAGCTACCACTGGTATTATCATTTTGTCGGCTGCTCTCTCTTGGTTGGGTTGACTCATTATCACGTTCCAATAACTAAGCCATATTCACAACATCTGAATATAAGCAAAGTTTGTGAGGGATAAGGTATTGACATATCTCTGGTTTCAAATCTCTTAAAAACATCCGCGTCATTCTCTCCTCATTATCAACTAAGTGGGACGCAAATCGGGATAACTCAGCAAACTTGGCTTCGTACTGTGACACGGTCATGTTATTTTGCTCCAGTTTAATGAACTCTACCATTTTCATGTGACGAATACTTTCGGAAAAGTACTTGTCGTTGAACAGTTCTTGGAACTTCTCCCAAGACATCTTCATTGCGGCAGGTTGAGTACGCTTTACAGATTCCCACCAGTAATCTGCTTCTGCCCGCAACATGAAGGTAGCAAAGGGAACTTTTTGCTTCTCGGAGCATCTCAAGACATCAAATATCTTGTTGATCTGCTTTATCCACGTCTCCGCCTTAAGTGCTTTTGGCTCTCCAAAAAACTCTGGTGGTCCCAGCTCCTTGAACTGTTTAGTAGTGACCGTCCGAGAGTTGCCAGTGTTTCCACCTGCATTTCGGACATGAGTCTCTCTTGCCTGATGTTGCATGAATTGCAGAAAGCCTCTGAACATTCTATCGTTTATCATTTGGTCAGTGTTGTTGTTCGCATGAGGATTGTTGCCTTCCTGATGTATATTATCCTGATTGTTGATCTGTGGAGACTCAACGGTCTCCTGTGCTCCATTATTATTCTCAACATTCTCAGATGTCATTTTCAAATACTGCCACAAAACAAGAGTTAATTGACATGTCACATATTATCCCTATACTCTGACCGACAAATTAAATACCAAATAAACTTAGGTAAGTCATACTAGCAAAGGAATTTTCTGTCTCTCCCCTCCTAGTTCTTGTCTCACATCTCAGCCAGGGATCATATCCCTAAGATCTGATACCAACTGTGATGCCCCCAAAATAGGTATACATCACCCATCTTGAGTCACCAAATACATGGTACAAAATTCAAATACAACATAATAATACAACTATCATGTAAAATACGACAAAACATAAACTGAGAGTTTTAAAACGAATATTGTCTTCTAGACAGTATTCAACTCAAATGGTGTCCTCAATACAATTATTATCACACTATTTCATAGAATAGTGAGGACTACTAATGCTATCATCTGGACCGTCACTCCATTTCCCGACTAGTCCCGGCTACGTTCTCATTTCCTGAAGAGGATAATTAAAGCAAAAGGGTGAACTCAACTAGTCCAGTAAGAAATATTATGACTAAGATAATACAAAATAATTTATAGTTAGCCTTCAACAGTGTTAAACTGATAAAATATAACAAACATCAAGTTTAACTGCAGCGGAACAAGCAATCCATTAGAAGAGTCAAGTAGAGAATAAAATCTACTATCTTCTATGATTTAATAGGTTTTTCAGCACTTTTATCGCTGAGACTCAGCTTAATAAATAATCCACATCATCCCTGCACTACGGCCAAGAATATTCATTAGTATCACGACCACAAATTATCCATGCACTACGGGCCAAGGATATTCGAGTATTCATCAATGGTCATGATCATGCCAACAACTGTCCATCAATGCACTACGGGCCAATGAGGAAAATAATTTACCAAAAATAATATTGGACCAAAAATAATATTAAGAATAATATTGTACCAAAAATAATTTAGACCGAAAACGAATCAATTTTTATCATGAATAGTACCTCGGGTGAATAGTACTCGAGTGAATAGTGTCCCGTGAATAGTACTTCAGAAATAGTAACCCTGTGAATAGTACTCCGGCATAAAAAAGTTAAAACTTATCAAGAATGCTAAGAATAATATTTTCATGAAAATATACTGGATGAAGCGCAAATATCAAGGATATTATACTAATTTCATGGAGTATAGAAGCCAAAATTTTAACAAACGAGCATAGAATTTAAAATCTAAAATGAAATAATATTACTTACATACTACAGAGTATGGAAGAAAATATTATTTTAAGTGAATATTAAACAAAAATAGCATCCCTTACCTTGAAAAGAAGAGTATTCCAACTGGTATAGCGGGAATATTCTTGAAGAAAACTTTCACTGTTTTCTACGCTCAAAGTTTTTTAAAACTCTAAAAAAATACGCTCAAGATTATAGAAGAAGAATTCTCTGATTCTGGTGTGATTTTCAATTATAACTTAAGCGTCTATTTATAGAAAAATGCTAGAACGTCATAGGAGACTAAATAATAAAATAATATTATTTTATTTTCTACACATACTTCTTTGAAAAAAAATTTAGCCACCACAAGTGGGGCCCACTAAAATCAGCCACCTTTCCCAACAACCAAAAGTGGGGCCCATCCATATTTTTAATAAAAATATTTTAATTTTTAAAACTTCAATAATTTATAATAAATAGCCCCTTTATCAGAAAAATACAAATTTTATGTCCATTCCACATGAAATCGAATTCTCTACAATTTTACAAAAGAAAGTTTTTCCAAATTCCAAACAGAAAATATCCGAATTTCACAAACGGACAATTTTCAACACCTTAAAATTCAAAACAAATTATACGTTAATTTTTAACGGTTCAAAATTTGTGGACATATACTCAACTTATATATGCTTAACATATCCAAAAATCACAACGATCCAACGGTCAGATTAAAATTATAACTCACGCAATAGAGCTTTAAGAAAAACGATTTGATTTTTTAATACTTCCAATCCGACAAAAAATTGATAAAACACCTCAACATTAATTCTTTCATTTATAACCACATAAAATAAATATTTTTTTATCAATTATTTATGTTCACATAAAATAAATATTTCCTTATCATATAAATCAATAATTAATTATTCACAAATAATATTACAGAATCACAATAATGACAACCAGGGCGTTCTCAGGAAAGAGGGGGATTTTCGATAAGGATTTCTCCTTACTAGCGCGTAATTAGGTGACCAAACCTCTCCTTGACAAAACTTTCTAGACATTGCCAATAATGCTATCTAATAATATTATTCAAATAATATGAATTATTGATTTGATAATGAGAAATACTGTGCAGTGACAATTATTAAATAAATAATAATATAGAATATCAACGCAGCTATTATTAAATCAATAAAATAAAATATTGAACAGTAATTACTGTAATAATTATTAAGTAGTACCTTCTTACGTAAGAATCAATAATTCAAAAATACTGTACAATACCGTGTGCTACTGTGCAACCCCGCGTATAACTATATTTTAATCACCGGGTATTCTAACAGTTTAACGGTAAAACTTTCGCCGTTATTTTATAAAAAGATATTTTTATCGTTTTCTCAATCCGACAATAATTCCGTTGTGGGGTCAACCAATGATTGTGCCGTTGTACGAATATTCTCTGTTAAAACGAATATTTCTCGACCAATCGAATATTATATAATAACTTGCGTACTTTTTAAAATTTATAAATACTACCGACAACTATAACATTATATCTAATTCACTCCATAATATTCAAAAATGATATTTATAGAAAATTTATCTTTATTCATAAAAGTTGGGGTCTTACACCAACTCCCAGCTCACAAGAAGTGACCACCACAAGCCTAAGAATGCCAATTGGAGATCCTGCATTCATGACTAGGCATGATAACAATTCTAGACTAAGTCAAAGCGAGCTGGAAGATCTAGCTAGGAGAGACGAAGCAAGCAGGAAAAGAAGAGCTGAGGAGTATGCCAATCCTCCACGAGGCAAAAGGCCGAAGAAATAGAGATAAGTTGAAATTTAAATTTTATTGATGTAACAGAACTTAAATGTAATATCTATCTTCAAACATCAATAAATTCATTCTTATTCTCTAGAAATTTCAGTTGCTCACTGAAATATTAAGTTATATTTACTTTCTAGCAATTGCATCTAGAAATTGATAATCATGACAACAAATCTCCTTAGTTATGTCAACATCAAAAAGGTGGAGATTGTTGGGAGAGTGCATATTTTGATTTGATGTTTAAAGTAAATGCTCATGATTATATGTAAAGTCCTTCAAGGAATATATGTACAAGGACTTAGTGATAGATCAAATTTGTTAGGTTGATCTAAGCTTTTAATGTTTATCATTCTGTAAATGAATGTATAGATGAAGAGATCAAAGATGTTAGGTTGATCTATATTTTGAGATGTAATAGATAGGTTTCAATGAGATCGTAGTCTATCAAGCTGATCAAGAGATTGCAGAAAGTCAAGGCAGAATCGTAGAGCTTCGAGGATCGTAGTGTGCCTGCCTTAAAGGGCCTCTTCGGAAATCGTAGAGTGGTCCCAACGTTTGCCGAGCCAACTTAAAGGACGTAGTGTGCTCTCGAAAACGTAGAGTCTGCAAGATAAGCAAGTGAAGATCGTAATGTGTCAGGCCTTAAGAGAAATCGTAGTGTTCTCACATCAGATCAAGCACCAAGGTGGCAAGACACCACGATCTGAATCGTAGAGTATCATCTACATGTGTCAAAAGCATCGAGTCCTAACCATTTGTTTAAAGATAAATCTCAACAAATGTGGAATGGGTTATAAACGTTGAAATACTCACCAGTCCCGATGGCATAAAAGATATCCTTAGTATGCAACAAAGAAGCGTATTGAAGAAGCTAAAGAAAGGACTATGGGTCAGAGGAAAACACCTTTTCAGGTGTTAGGTGAGAAAGTAGTCTGCTGTGTCAGTGGGCCAGAATACAATTTAGAAGATGTGCAGAAAAGTCACCATCAAAGTTTAGAAATGTCAAACGCATTTAATATTTCAACGGATAGATATCAAGGATTACATATATGCCAAACATCTGCAGATGATTAAAAAAAAGAAAGCAAGCAAGCGTTTAACAAAACGCTGAAGAACACTCAATGCTCAACTCTACGATCTGAGAAAAAGAGAAAGTTTGCTCAGCTACTCAGTTCTTTCGAACAAGTGCTTAACAACAACTGAGTAGTACTAACCAAGAACTTAACAACTACCAATCAACTGAAGTAAGAGTTCCAAGTCAGAAGGACTTGAAGAGTTCTAAGTGAACTGAGAAGAACCAAGTCTCCTGGACTTGAAGAGTTCAAGAGTGAACTAAGAAGTGCCTAGACTGTTGGTCTAGAGGGAATTTGTGAGATTCAAAAAGTGTAAAAGATATCCTTAGTGGATTTCCTACTCGAGTAGTAGAAGAGTGGACTAGGAGCTTTAAGTGTCTGAACCACTTGAAACTGCTGTGTCTCTTACATTCTTACTATAACTGCTATAACTGTTATAATTGCCTCACTCTCATTAATTCACTATATCTAAAAGGGAGAATAAACAAATCTTAATTTCGGTGTGTTTGAATCATTATCAAAACTAACAAAGTAAAACGAAAAGAATTTTAAATATCTATTCAACCCCCCCTTCTAGATAATTATTGTGCCTTCTGGAACTAACAGAACTGCTTGCAGACATCTATTGGAAGTGCAAAACTAACAGAAAAGATTCGAAAGGCTCTCAAAAATTGGGATGGTGAGCCCCCACTAAGCGTGCAAAAGTTTATCCTTGATGAATGTCGAAAGTGGAATCTAGTATGGGTTGGAAGGATTAAGGTCGCACCTCTAGAATGTGATGAAGTCGAAAGTATGAATTGGTTACCTTGGTTTGAAAGTTTGGCAACCAACTGCATGAAAGTTTGGCTACCAACTGCATCACAATCAAAATAAATTGGTAACTTAATAAAACTGAATTGGTTATCTTGGTATGAAGGTTTGGCTACCCACTGCATGCAGATTTGGCTACCAACTGCATCACATTCAAAATAAATTGGTAACCTAATAACACTGAATTGGTTACCTTGGTATGAATGTTTGGCTACCAACTGCACTATGAAAAAACTGCAGGTGTGGATGTGGATTGGTAACCTTGGTATGAAGGTTTTGTTACCTTGGTATGAAGGTTTGGTTACCTTAGTGTGAAAGTTTGGTTACCAACTGCACTATGAAAAAACTGAATGTGTGGAGGTGGATTGGTTACCTTGGTATGACAGTTTGGTTATCTTGGTATGAAGGTTTGGTTACCGACTGCACTATGAAAAAACTGCAGGTGTGGAGGTGGATTGGTAACCTTGGTATGAAGGTTTGGTTACCTTAGTATGAAGGTTTGGTTACCTTGGTATGAATGTTTGGTTACCAATCTCTTCTATCAGTTGCTGATTTTGGATCAAATCCAATAATCAAGGTAAGCATTGGGACGAATATGCCACCACCACCAACACCGAGTATCTCAACACAGTACTGAACCTGTACCTTTTGATTCAAGAAGGTTGTTTTCTTATCCTGGCTCCTCTCTCTTTTGAATTTATTTTCTTCACTTTTTCCATGTCAAGTTCAGTGAAGAAAGAAAATTCCATCTCAATAAAAATAAATAAATTGAATTTGCAAATTCCTCAAGTTGTTGTATGATGCTGTTTACTTTAGCTATAGGTTCTATAAATTGTGGATGTAAAGATCAGGGTTATTGTAATAAAATGTAGTGCTTGATGATAGAGACAATCTACATATTCTTACTCTCATTCTTTGACTTCTGTTACAGAGAGTTGCCTGGATCGTCGCTGCCCTGGTAATGGTGATCAATGGGTATCTTTTGGAATTTTTTTGTTTCAAAAGTTAGGGGAGTGTCGTTTTGGGTTTTACGTTTGTACAGGAACCGCCACTTTGGTTTATAATAAGAAAAAGAGGATGAAGAAAAAAGAGAGAAAAACAGGAACAAAGATCAAAAATGGGTCTACTGTGTTTGAATGTGTTTGAATAAGAAAATAATAATTAACGGGAAAAGATAAGGGAGATAATCCTGGGCCACGATTAAAGGATACTCAAATGTATTAATTTTGTAAATAAATATGGAAAAATATATTACTTTTGTAATTATTTTATCTATGCACCATTATTGTAATTATTTCTGAAAATGTACTAAAATATATAATTAATCCTAAAAAGAATATATATTTTTAATGAGACAATGGATAAAATGGTAAAATAACAAATAAAACTATAAAAAATTACACAAATAATATAAATTATAAAATATATAAAATTAACATTAATAATTAAGAAAATTACAGAAGAAAAAAAAACATAATTATGAATAATTATACAAGTAACTTAACTTTAAAAATTACACAACAAACATAAATTAAACTTAATAAATTAACAATTAAACTAAACTAAATCCAATTTTCGGCGAGACCGAAACCATATGACTAAACCTAGTTTCCGGCAAGGCCAATCTGTTGGGAGAGTGCATATTTTGATTTGATGTTTAAAGTAAATGCTCATGATTATATGTAAAGTTCTTCAAGAAATATATGTACAAGGACTTAGTGATAGATCAAATTTGTTAGGCTGATCTAAGCTTTTAATGTTTATCATTCCATAAATAAATGTATAGATGAAGAGATCAAAGATGTTAGGTTGATCTATATCTTGAGATGTAATAGATAGGCTTCAATGAGATCGTAATCTATCAAGCTGATCAAGAGATTGCAGAAAGCCAAGGCAGAATCGTAGAGCTTCGAGGATCATAGTGTGCCTACCTTGAAGTGCCTCTTCGAAAATCGTAGAGTGGTCCCAACGTTTGCCGAGCCAACTCAGAGATCGTAGTGTGCTCTCGAAAACGTAGAGTCTGCAAGATAAGCAAGTGAAGATCGTAGTGTGCCAGACCTTAAGAGAAATCGTAGTGTTCTCACATCAGATCAAGCACCAAGGTGGCAAGACACCACAATCTGAATCGTAGAGTATCATCTGCCTGTGTCAGAAGCATCGAGCCATGACCATTTGTTTAAAGATCTCAACAAATGTGGAATGGGTTATAAACGTTGAAGTACTCACTAGTCCCAATGGCATAAAAGATATCCTTAGTATGCAACAAAGAAGTGAATTGAAGAAGCTAAGGAAAGGACCATGGGTCAGAGAAAACACCTTTTCAGGTGTTAGGTGAGAAAGCAGTCTGCTGTGTCAGTTGGCCAGAATGCAATTCAGAAGATGTGCAGAAAAGTCTCCATCAAAGTTCAAAAATGTTAAACGCATTTAATGCTTCAATGGATGGCTTCAACGGATAGATTTCAAGGATTACATATATGTCAAACATCTGCAAATGATTAAAAAAAAGAAAGAAAGCAAGCAAACATTGAATAAAGCGCTGAAGAACACTCAACGCTCAACTCTACGATATGAAAAAACGAGAAAGCTTGCTCAGCTACTCAGTTCTTTCGAACAAGTGCTTAACAGCAACTGAGTAGTACCAACCAAGAACTCAACAACTACGAATCAACTGAAGTAAGAGTTCTAAGTCAGAAGGACTTGAAGAGTTCAAAGTGAACTGAGAAGAACCAAGAATGCTGGACTTGAAGAGTTCAAGAGTGAACTAAGAAGTGCCTAGACTGCTGGTCCAGAGGGAATCTGTGAGATTCAGAAAGTGTAAAAGATATCCTTAGTGGATTTCCTACTCGAGGAGTAGAAGAGTAGACTATGAGCTTTAAGTGCTCTTAACCACTTAAAACTATTGTGTCTCTTACATTCTTGCTATAACTGCTATAACTGTTATAACTGCCTCACTCTCATTAATTCACTATATCTAAAAGGGAGAACAAACAAATCTTAATTCTGCAGTTTTTGAATCATTATCAAAACTAACAAAGCAAAACGAAAAGAATTTTAAATATCTATTCAACCCCCCTTCTAGATAACTATTGTGCCTTCGGGAACTAATAATTGGTATCAAAGCAGGTTCTATCATATAGCCTACAAAGCTTAAGTAGATCCAATGGCACATCTAGTAAGCGAATCAAAGACTGGAGGAGGCAGCAAGCCACCTATATGCAACAAAGATAAATTGACCAACTGGAAAGTTCGGATGCAAGCGTACATGGATTCAATATATGAAGACCTATTTGAAACGGTTCAGAATGGGCCCTACGTTCCAACAAAGCTTGCACCAACTACAGACGATCCAAATAGAATACAAATCAAAGTCAAAGAGGAATGGACAGATAACGAAAAGGGAGCTGTTCAACTCGACAAAAAGGCCAAGAACATTTTGTTCCAATCCTTAGAAGATGGTCTGTTCAAAAATGTAGTCAACAGCAAAACAGCAAAGGAGGTTTGGTAAGCATTGCTCATCATGCATGAAGGAACAGAAGAAGTCAGAGAAAATAAGCAATCTCTCCTGACTCAGCAATATGAGATGTTTGCACATGTTCAAGGAGAAAATGTCACTGCCACATACGAGAGATTCAATGTACTACTCAACTCTCAACGAGCCTATGAAAAGATCTATCCAAATAAAAATCTAATCATAAAGTTCATGAGAGCCTTACCAAGCAAGTGGGATGCCAAAACCACTGCTATTAGAGAGTCAAAGAATCTCCATGAAATGACTGTTCAACAGTTATATGGCAACCTTCTTACACACGAACTGGAGCTGACTTAACGAGCAGAAATGCTATCTGAAGGAAGAAAGAAGGATAAGGGTGTTGCTCTCAAAGCAACTAAAAACATCTCCAAAGTCAACACTGAAATTGACTCTGACTATGATGAAGATGATGATGAAGACTTTCCAATGCTGGTGAAAAGACTCAAAAGGTTCATGCATCAAGGCAAAATCAGCAAACCAAAGAAAGTCAACTACAACAGCCATGAGCAGATTAATGATCTATGCTACAACTGCAAGAAGCCTAGCCATTTCATTGCTAGCTGTAACAAACCTCTCAGAGAAGAACTAAAAAAGAAATCACATCCAAAGAAGGAATTCAAAGGCAACAAAAGGTCTCAGAAGAGAGACAAAGGCCTTGTAGCTGGAGGATCATGGAGTTATTCAGACAATGACTCAACTCCCGAATCTGGAGATGATGAAGATCCTCAAATGGCTAATCTCTGCCTGATGGTCAAGCATGCAAAGAATAAACAGAACTCCAACATACATGAAGTAAGTATAGATGAGGTATTTGACTTCAACTCTCCTGATGTAGACATTGATGACTTAAGAATTGCACTGCATGGCATAACATCTGATCTGCATCAATACATGAAATGGTTTAGAGTCATGTCTAAGGATTATTCACTCCTTCAAAAGGAGAAAGAGAAAGTTCAAGAAAACTGGAAACAGCCCTTCTAAGTACTGACTCACTCTCCAAGCTTGAGGCTGAGAATAAGCTCTTAAAACAGACCAATGAGCTCAATGCACAAAGAGTGTCAAGTCTAACCTCTAAAATTGAGGAACTAGAAAAGACTATCTCTACATAAAATAAATCCACTTCATCCATGGACTACCTGCTCTCTAGTCAGAGAAGTGCATCTGACAGAATAGGTTTAGGCTTTGGGGAATCCACCTCAGAGCCATGTGTGGAAAATGTAAAGGAAACTAGCACTAGTAATGCTTCAAGTTTTAGTAGAGGCATTACATTTGTGAAATCCTCACAGAATGAAGAACCAGCCCAACCCTGTTTTTCTGATTCATTCCATATTCCAAGGAATAAAGGATCTCATGCTGGCCTGGGTTTTAAAAAGGAGAAAAGTAACCCAACCACTACTGTCCAACCTCGAAGGATCGTAGAGTCGAGTAAAATCAACTCCACGAGCCAACTGGGAAGGAACAGTAGAGGAAAGGTACACTCCCCTCAAATCATGAGACACAAGGACGCATAGAAGAAGGAGAATCAGTTTAACAGAAGGATAGTTGAGAACCCACACAAGTCCAAATGGAGGAAGAATCCTCATACACACACAAGCATGCATCATATTAGATGTTTTATGTGCAATAAGGTTGGTCACAAGGCATCAAAATGCTATTATAATTCTATGCATGTGAGACCCAAAATCAAGCAGATTTGGGTTCCCAAGGGTACTAACAATGTAGGGCCCATACAAGTATGGGTACCAAAATGAAAGTTTAATGTCACCACAGGAACCGAACTCCATAATCACAACCTGGTATCTGGACAGTGGATGCTCAAGGCACATGACCGGGAACAAGGCCCTTCTGTTCAACTACATAGAGAAGGAGGGTCCTTCAGTCATCTTTGGAGACAATGGCTCTGGCAAGACAAGAGGATATGGCTCAGCTGGGAATGGTGCAGTGTCCTTCAGTAAAGTGGCCTACGTGGAAGGACTACAACACAATCTTCTGAGCATAAGCTAACTCTGCGACAAAGGACATCAAGTGACATTTCTCAACAATCAGTGTCAAGTCAAAGACTTGAAGACATCTGCTATAAAGCTAACCGAAACAAGAGAAGAAAATGTCTACACAGTAAATCTTGGCCAACTGCTCAGACGAGACAATATGCTTTCTGGCTAAAGCGTATGAAGAAATGAGCTGGCTATGGCATAGAAGACTGTCTCATCTCAACTTCAAGAGCATGTCCAAACTGGTCTCAAAAGATCTAGTTGCAGGTTTACCCAAGTTAAGCTTCGTCAAAGAAAGGTCGTGCAATGCCTGTCAACTTAGAAATCAAACCAGAAGCTCATTCAAGAGCAAGACTACCAACTCAATTGACAAACCCCTGCAGCTGCTTCACATGGATCTATTTGGGCCAATTCCAACAAGGAGCTTTGGAGGGAAGAGATACTCACTGGTCGTCGTGGACGACTACACCAGATTCACATGGGTGTTATTTCTAACCTCAAAGGATGAAACAAGCTCCCAATTGATCAAGATGTTCAGACTAGTGATGAACGAGAAAGGGAAAAAAATTAAGGCCATACGAAGTGATCATGGCAGAGAATTTGACTTCTCAGAAATGGACCAGTTCTGCACATAAAATGGCATCAGTCATAACTTCTCAGCTCCACGAACTCCTCAACAAAATGGAGTAGCTGAGAGAAAGAATAGAACGTTGATAGAGACTGAAAAAACTCTACTAGCAGCAGCACATCTGCATGAATACTTCTGGACAGAAGCTGTCACCACAGCATGCTACACTCAGAACAGGTCATTGATACACTCTACGATTAAGAAGACACCCTACGAACTGTGGAAAGGAAGAAAGCCAAATGTAAGCTACTTCCATGTATTCGGCTGTACATGCTACATTCTCAACAATGGGAAGCAGTATCTGACAAAGTTCCAACCCAAGTCAGACGAAGGAATCTTTCTTGGATATGCCACAGATAGTAATGCCTATAGAGTGTTTGTGACGCCCCCAAAATAGGTCCAATCTACCCAATCTATTCTGAGTCGTCAAATACATGGTATAGAAACAACTATAACTTCATTATTACAATTGTCGTGCAAAATAAGACAACACTTATGCTGTGAGTTTAAATACAAATATTGTCTTCTAGACAATATCCACACCCAAATTAATCCTCATTACAATTATTGATACACTATTTTACAAAATAGTGAGGACTACTAAAACAACTTCTAGAACCATCATTCCACACCCCGACTAGTACTCGCTACATTCTCGCCTCTTGAGAAAAAATAAAACAAAAAGAAAAATGGTGAGCTCAACTAGCCCAGTAAAGAATATTATGACTAAGATAATATAGAACAAATTATCATTAGTCCTCAACAGGAAAAAATCTGATAGAATACAATAGACAACAAGTTTTAGATCAACAACTGTAGTGGAAACAATAATTCATTAGAAGAGTTAAGTAGAGAATGAAATCTACTATCATCTATGAATTTAAAAGTCCATCATCGATATTTTATCTCTGTAACATCAATCAATATACATCTTGAATCAAATAGTCATCTTTGCACTACAGGCCAAAGATATTAATCAGTCGGTCATGTTCATCTCAACACCTGTTTATCTTTGCACTACGGGCCAAAGATATTCATCAAGAAATCATTCATCTTTGCACTACAGGTCAAAGATATTCAGTAATATCATCATTTAGGACTGAGGATGATGAAAAATATTTTTTAAAAAACGAATCCAGTGAGACAAAAGAATAAATATTAGGTATTCGTACTTTTAGAAAATTCAAATTAAAAAACACTCCATAATAAACTATTGTGGAGCAGAATTCAAAAATGAAAATCAAAATATAGATCCAATCAAAGATAGGAACCATAATAGACAATCTTGAATACAGAAAAGAAATTTTAATTTTTCTGTGAATAGTATCGTATTCGTGAATAGTGTCGTATACGTGAATAGTGTCGCATACGTGAATAGTAACTTCGACACTAAAAGGTATAAATTCCACAAGAAAAAAAATCAACATGCTTCGTGAATAGTACTCGTGAATAGTAACTCGTGAATAGTAACTCATAAATAGTAACTCCTGAATAGTAACTCGTGAATAGTAACCCCGACATAAAAAGATAAGAATTTCACAAAAAAAATCTTATCAATATTCTAGCATAATGATATTGAAAAAAATAATATCATTTTTTGAAAAAAAAATAACATCCCTTACCTCAAAAAGATAGTACTACTGACTGGAATATCAGATATAACGCTGAAGGAACTTGCTTCGTATAGCAACACTCAAGGAATCAAAATACTCACAAAAATACGCTCAATAATATAGAGAGAGAAAAACTTCAGTTTCTGGTGTGATTTTTAATTCTAATCTAAGCACCCTATTTATAGGAAAATGCTTAGAACACCAAAGCAGAAAATTTAATAAAATATTATATTTATAAAAAAAAATCATACGCACCATTAGAAATCTGATTTCAATACATTTACCACACAAGTGGGGCCCACCAAAAATGAAAAACATGTTTTAAATAATTTTTGTAACAAAATCAATTCAGACCCAATATTCCGGAACTTCAACAATTCATAATAAATAGTTTTTTTATCTAAAAAAATCAAATCTTATGTCCATTCTATAAGAGATTTAATTCTCTACAACTTTGCAGAAGAAAGTTTTTCTAAATTTCAAACAAAAATTGACTGAAATCCACATACGGACGATTTTGCAGACTATAATCAAATTTTAGTCAAAAATGGGGTCCATCAACATACAAAATATGTGTTAAATATTTTTTATAACAAAAATACTCATCCTCCTCATTTATTCATATATCACACATTCATTGTAAAAATATCACCATTATTATATTATTAAAATATAATAATATATTTAAATAAATTATTTTATCAGAAAAGATAAAATATCAATTTTAAACAATTGTCATATTAAAAATTTTCTCCATCTATATCCACATAAAATGAATATTTTTCTTATCATATAAATTAATAATTAATTATTCACAAATAATATTACAGAATCACAATACTGACAACCAGGCCATTCCCAGGAAAGAGGGGGCTTTCCAATAAGGATTTCTCCTTACTGGCGCGCAATTACGTGACCAAACCTCTCCTTAGACAGAACTTTCTAGACATTGCCAATAATGCTATCTAATAATATTATTAAAATAATATGAATTATTGATCTGATAATGAAAAATACTGTGCAGTGACAATTATTGAAATAACAACAATATAAAATATCAACACAACAATTATTGAATCAATAAAATAAAATATTAAACAGTAATTATTATAACAATTATTGAGTAGTGCCTTCTTACGTAAGAATCAATAATTGGTGCATTATCGTGTGCTACTGTACAACACCGCGTATTACTGTATTTTAACTACCAGGTACTCCAACAGTATTAACGGTAACCATTACGCCGTTATTTATAAAAACTCAAACTTGTCATTTTTTTTATCCAATCGATTTCCGTTATGGGGCCCACAAAAGGTTTCGCCGTCGTACGAATATTCTCCAACAGCGAGAATATTCTATGAGCGAACGAATATTCCCCAACAACAATGAATATTTTATAATCACTTGCTTATTTAAAATATTTGTGTATTTTACCCATAACTTACCAAATTAATCAGATTAAACCTTACTATTTCAAAATAATAAATACAGGAAATTTAATTTTATTTATAAAAAGTTGGGGTCTTACAACCTCCCCTCCTTATGAAATTTCGTCCTCGAAATTGACGAACGTACCTGGTGTTTTGAAAAGGTGAGGATACCTCACTTTTATTTTCGACTCCAACTCCCAGGTCATTTCCTCAATAACACAGTTCCTCCACAAAACTTTGACTTGTGGTATGACCTTTGTGCATAGAACATGCTCCTTCCTATCCAAGATCTTGACAGGTACCTCCTCGTACGTTAAATCTTCGGCTATTTCATCTGGTTCTAACTCAATAATGTGGTTCGGGTCATCCATATAATTTTGTAACTTCGATATGTGAAAAACGTTAGACACGCGACATACTTGGCGGTAAAACGAGTCTATAAGTCACAGTTTCTATTCGATCGAGGATTTCAAATGGACTAATAAATCGAAGGTTTGAGCTTTCCTGTAACGACCCCAAAATAGGTCCATTCCATCCAACCCATTCTGAGTCGTCAAATACATGGTACAGAAAATAACTACAACTCTATTACAACAATTGTCGTACAAAATACAACAACACATATGCTGTGAGTTTGAATACAAATATATACCAAATGTGACACATGTCCCAACCGTGGACAACACCTCATAGTAACACCTTACATAAAGGTATAGTCAAAAACTATTTTAGAAATTAGAATATTTGGGAAGTGCTCAAGGAAACTTTGGTACATGGGAGGCCATGCGTCTAGGTTATGATAGATATCATATGGCCACAGAATTATCCTTGGTTGACCCAATAGACCCCAAAGAAAAACGAGAAGTTTACTATCATATTTTTCCCAATGGTGAGTCTTTTCTTAACATATCATTATCTCCACTGTCTCTAATTGAAAATTATACTTCAAACAAACACCAAGATTATATAGGTAGTGCTCGTAAAGATACTCAGCAAGTGGATGAGCACAACCCTGTCTTATGATGACACGAGGTTGTATGTCATTAGACATCTTGTATGATAGTGACAAAATACCCTTCCAACGTTGGGTTCGCCTCACCCTATTTTTTTCACCAAATATAACTACTAAATGATGACCACCGTTCTATTCCCTTGTTACCCCCGCTCGACCCAGCTACACTCTTATTATCTGAAAGGAATTGTGAAGCAAAAGGGTGAGCACAACTAGCTCAGTAAAGAATATCATGACTAAAGATAATTAAATTATCAATAGCCTTCATCAATAATAAATCAGAGATTTAGAACATATGGTAAATGATAAAAATTTCAACCATAGTTGCAGCGGAACGAGCAATCCATTAGAAGAGTCAAATAGACTATAAAGTCAATTATCTTCTCTATGTTAAAAATCCACCAACAATGTTTTATCCCTGTAACATCAATCAATAGTTCCTTTCCACAATCATATGAATAACTCATAATCATAATTGTGATTCTAAATTTTTCTTCGCACCCAGGACGAAGAATATTTTCATCACCTGTCTTTACCTGAAACATCAAAGATCACGGTTATACCAAATCACAGTTCCTGTTCATAATCATACTAAAAAATCCATCTTTGTACAACGACCAAAGATATTCACCAGCAATTCATCTTTGCACTACAGGCCAAAGATATTCCTCAACAGTTCATATTTGCACTACAGGTCAAATATATTCATCAACAGTTCATATTTGCACTACAGGCCAAATATATTAATATCTCAAAGAAATATATAATCATTTCAGAATTTATATAAACAATAATTATAACCATGTTGATCATTTCAACTTTACACTTAAGCTAAAGATATTCAATTATAAATTCAATGGTCATGATCATACCAGTCAACAATTCAACTTTGCACTACTGGCCAAAGAGAACCCATAGTCATGATCATACCAATAATTTACCCATCTTTACACTCAAGCGAAAGAGAATTTCAACATCAAGGTTATAAAAATGTTATATATGATAATAAAAATAATATGATCAAAACATAGATTTAATTTCAAGAGTAATATTCATAAATCAACTATAATTTGGTCAGAAAAAGAAACCAATTTTGTCGTGAATAGTAACTCGTGAATAGTAACTCGTGAATAGTAATTCATGAATAGTAACTCGACATAAAAAAGGTAGAAATTCCACAATAAAATACATATCAATATTTCGGTATAATGATATTGAAAGAATAATATTTCTTAAGCTTATAAACAATTTATTTTAATTATTTACACTTTACTAAATAATACATTTAATCATTCTAAAATGCCAAACTCATAAGATTTTATCACCAATAACCAAAACCCTCATCAAAAATCTGCATATATGTCATATAGGATTTTCAAGTCATAAAATCCTATTTTCCAATTTTCTTACTTCACATAACATATTTAATTCATTTACTCATAACTAGTCTCTTTTCATGAAAAATACCAAATCAATGTAACCAATTTTTTTTCTCTGGGATTTAGCATAATATAGTCCCATATTGAACATATATTTTTCCCGGAATTTTTAAAACTCATTTACTATTTTTTATATGGCCAAAACAGCCGAATATATAGATATTTATCATAAATTGTACTTTTATCCAAAAATTCTGAATTTCACATAGTATACTCCTATCATATACATGTACTCCCAATAAAAATTTCATCAATTTTGGAGTTAACCACAAGGAGTTATAAGCGGTTACTTTTAAAATAGTCTTTTCCCAAAAAATTCATAACTCTTAATCTATACATCCAAAAATCACTATTTTTGGACACAATCAAGAAAACTCATCAAAATATCATTTTAAATTTTTCCAGAATTTTCTGAAGGTTAGAAAAATTACGAAACTGAAAAATATAAAAACCCTTAAAATCCCTTACTATCCCTCACCTCAAAAGAGCAGTACTTCTGATCGGTATAAGGCTGAAGGAAACTTGCACTGATGAATAGAAACTCACAAAGTATTTAAATACTCACAAAATACACTCAATAATCTAGAGAGAGAGAAAGAGAGAAAACTTATGTTTCTGGTGTGATTTTCAATTCTAACTTAGCCCTCTATTTATAGGAAAATGTTAGCACGCCGAAACAGACTTAACCTGCAACCTGATGGCTTTACCTGCTACTATTCCCACCCATCACATTTGAATAAAAATTTCAGCACATTTCTTCACCAAAGAATGGGGCCCACCAATTCTAGAATTTTTCACCAAAATGATTAACTCCGAAAATTCAACAATTTCTGAACCAGTCATCTCGTAAAATTCATAACAAATTATACGTTCATTTTTAACGGTTTAAAATTTATGGATATATACTCAACTTATATATGTATAACATATTCAAATATTACCACGATCTAATGGTCGGATTAAAAATTATAACCCTCGCAAAATATCTCAAAAACCCTAGTTTTTAATACCTCTATTTCGACAAAAATACTGATAAAAACCTCAACATTAACTCCTTCATTTTTAACCACAAAAATATATCTCTCATTTATATTCACATAAAATAAATATTTCCTTATCATAAGAATCAATAATTAATTATTCACAAATAATATTACAGAATCACATTTATGACAACCAGGCCGTTTTCAGGAAAGAGGGGGTTTTCCAATAAGAATTTCTCCTTACTGGCGCGCAATTAGATGACCAAACCTCTCCTTAGACAGAACTTCTAGACATTGCCAATAATGTTATCAAATAATATTATTCAAATAATATGAATTATTGTTCTGATAATAGGAAATACTGTGCAATGACAATTATTGAACAACAATAATATAAAATTTCAACGTAGCAATTATTGAATCAATAAAATAAAATATTGAACAGTAATTACTGTAATAATTATTCAGTAGTGTCTTCTCACGTAAGAATTAATAATTCAAAAATACTGTGCAATACCGTGTGCTACTGTGCAACTACGCGTATTACTGTATTTTAACCACCGGGTATTCCAACAGTGTTAACGGTAACTACTACGCCGTTATTTATAAAAACTCAAATTTGTCGTTTTCTTCACCCGACAGTTATTCTGTTTTGGGGCCCACAAATGGCTGCGCCGTCGTACGAATATTTCCCGACAGAAAGAATATTCCACGACCAAACGAATATTCCCCGACAACAATGAATATTTTATAACCACTTGTGTATTTTGAAAAAAAATTCATATATCACCCTTAACTTTAACATTTATCAATTTAACCATTTACTGAATAGTAATTATAAGAAAAATTGAATACTTTTATTTCATAAAATTCGGGATCTTACATTTCCTCACATCGCCGATTCTCGCTTTTGGAATAACAACTTCTTGCACCTCCTTCTTCATATTCATCAGCTCCGGTGTGTAGCTTGAGCGGTTTTAACTTTATCGATTAAAGTCGATTTTACTCGTATATAATTACGTGATCCATAGAGTCTTTAACTCTATCTCTATCATTTGTAAGTCATACGAAATGGGTCTTTTTGTTAAAAACATTACACTCGTAACCACATACGATTTTCTACTCAACACGTCAGCTACCACGTTTGCTTTTCCAGGATGGTATTGGAGGGTATGATCGTAATCTTTCAACAGCTCGGGCCAACGTCGTTGTCGCATGTTGAGTTCTTGGAAGCTCTTTTCACATTCCTCGCTCCATTTAAATTTTGTATTCTTACGAGTCAGCTGAGTTAATAGAGTAGCGATTCGAGAAAATTCTTACACGAATCTCTGATAATAACCAGCTAAGCCTAGAAACCTACGTATTTCGATTACAGACTTAGGCTGCTCTCAACTGTGACTCATATCCCAACCTTGGATAGCACGTCACAATGGTACCTATCAGTTTACTACCACACAAATATGGCGTCCCCTACGGAGAGTCTGGCTTTAGTGCATTCCACAAAGGAAGTCACCAGATAGAGGCTCGGGTACCAAATTCTATAATTAAATTTTTAACTCCTGAAGTTCAATAGAAGCCATTCGATATGAGATTTTAAAAATGGGTTTTGTACCAGGTTCAAAGTCGATACAGAATTCAATATCGCACTTTGGGAGTAAGCCAAGAAATTCTTCAGGAAATACATCAGGAAATTTACTAACAATAGAAATATCATTCAAATCTAACGTATTTTTGTTCAAGTCCATAACATGGGCTAAGAAAACTTGACATCCGTTTTTCAATAAACGAATGACTTTATGGCTTGTATGAAAGTGTTTGACTTCAATGGTTTGGTTGCTTGAATTCGAATAACAGGTTGCTTAGGAATATAAAAATTAACAACCTTACGAAAGCAATCAATTTTGGCATGATGAGTAATTAATCAATCAATCCCTAAAATCACATCAAAAACAAGTATCTTTAAAGAAATAAGGTCAACAGGTAATGTGATGGTGCCAACTTGGATCAAACAAGATTTATAAACAGTGGATGTAATGAAAGTTTCTCCTAACGGAGTCTCAACAGATAAGTCAAAGTCTAATTTCTCCGTAGTCAAGTTCAAACGTTGAGCACAAGCAAAAGAGATAAAAGAATGGGTAGAACCGGTATCTAATAAGGTATAAACTTCGTAAGAATTTATAATTAACTAACCCGTACAAACTTCATTCGGGTTCCTCGCATTCTGACCAGTCACGATAAACGCTCTTCCAGGAACTGTTGACTTTGACTTTTCTGGGACAGCCTTTTGAGTCACCATCCCCACTGGACTGGGTTTCGCTACCGTACAATCTCGAGCAATATTACCTTCTTTTCCATAATTATAACATACCTTGGAAGGCTGTGAACAGTTTGGACTTATATGTCCCTCCTCTCCGCATTTGTAGCATCTAACTGGCGGTCGGTCTCCTCCCCTGGAATTTGTTGTTGGTGTGATGCCCCCAAAACAGGTCCATTCCATCCAACCCATTCTGAGTCGCCAAATACATGGTACAGATAACAACTACAATTTTATTACAACAATTGTCGTGCAAAATACAACAACACATATGCTGTGAGTTTGGATACAAATATATACCAACTGTGACTCATGTCCCAACCTTGGATAGCACGTCACAATGACACCTTACATAAAGGTATAGTCAAAAATTATTTTAGAAATTAGAATATTTGGGAAGTGCTCAAGAAAACCCTCGTACATGGGAGGCCATGCTTCTAGGTTATGATAGATATCATATGGCCACAGAATTATCCTTGGTTGACCCAATAGACCCCAAAGAAAAATGAGAAGATTACTATCATATTCTTTCCAATGGTGAGTCTTTTCTTGACATACCATTATCTCCACCGTCTCTAATTGAGAATTATACTTCAACCAAACTCCAAGATCATATAGGTAGTGCTTGTAGATATACTCAATAAGTGGATGTGCACAACCATGTCTTATGATGACACGAGGTTGTGTGTCGTTAGACATCTTGTATGATAGTGGTAAAATACCCTTCCAACGTTGGGTTCGCTTCACCCTAGATGATTCACCAAATATAACTACTAAATGATGACCACCGTTCTATTCCCCTGTTACCCCCGCTCGACCCAGCTACACTCTTATTACCTGAAAGGAATTGTGAAGCAAAAGGGTGAGCACAACTAGCTCAGTAAAGAATGCTATGACTAAAGATAAATAAATTATCAATAGTATTCATCAGTAATAAATCAGAGATTTAGAACATATGATAGATGATAAAACTTTTCAACCATAGTTACAGTGGAACGAGCAATCCATTAGAAGAGTCAAATAGACTATAAAGTCTATTATCTTCTCCACGTTAAAAGTCCACCAACAATGTTTTATCCCTGTAACATCAATCAATAGTTCCTTTCCACAATCATATGAATAATTCATAATCATAATTGTGATTCTAAATTTCGCATCCAAGACGAAGATAATTTTCATCACCTGTCTTTACCTGAAACATCAAAGATCATGGTTATACCAAATCACAGTTCCTGTTCATAATCATACTAATAAATTCATCTTTGCACCACGGGCCAAAGATATTCATCAACAGTTCATCTTTACACTACATGCCAAAGATATTCAACAACAAGTCATCTTTGCACTA
This sequence comes from Panax notoginseng, assembly GCA_016801055.1. Taxonomy (NCBI): domain Eukaryota; kingdom Viridiplantae; phylum Streptophyta; class Magnoliopsida; order Apiales; family Araliaceae; genus Panax; species Panax notoginseng. The sequence goes on along the minus strand of CM029016.1, from coordinate 41,515,284 downwards.
CGGGCCAAAGATATTCATCAACAACTCATCTTTGCACTACAGGCCAAAGATATTCCTCAATAGTTCATATTTGCACTACAGGCCAAATATAATATTATCTCAAAGAAATATATAATCATTTCAGAATTTATATAACCAATAATTATAACCATGTTGATCATTTCACCTTTGCACTTAAGCTAAAGATATTCAGTTATAAATTCAATGGTCATGATCATACCAGTCACAATTCAACTTTTCACTACTGGACAAAGAGAACCCTAGTCATGATCATACCAATAATCTACCCATCTTTACACTCCAGTGAAAGAGAATTTTAATATCAGGGTTATAAAAATGTTATATATGATAATAAAATCAATATAATCAATACATAGTTTTAATCTCCAGAGTAATATTCATAAATCAACTATAATTTGGTTAGAAAAAGAAATCAATTTTGTAGTGAATAGTACCCGTGAATAGTAACTCGTGAATAGTAACTCATGAATAGTAACTCATGAATAGTAACCCATCGTGAATAGTAACTCATGAATAGTAACTCATGAATAGTAACTCATGAATAGTAACCCCGACATGAAAAGTTCCAAATTTGATAAAAAGTTCAGATCAATACTTCGGCATAATGATATTGAAGAAAATAATATCATTTAAGAAGAAATAACATCCCTTACTATCCCTTACCTCAAAAGAGCAGTACTTCTGACTGGAATAACGCTGAACGAACTTGCACCGTATAGCAACACTCAAAGTATCAAAATACTCACAAGAATACACTCGATAATATAGAGAGAGAAATAGAGAGAAAACTTCAGTTTCTGGTGTGATTTTTAATTCTAACCTAAGCACCTATTTATAGAAAATTGCTTAGAACACCAAAGCAGAAAATTTAATAAAATATTAATATTTATAATTTACGCACACAAACTTTGCCAAACCCAAAAAAAATCAGATTTATCACAAGTAAAAAGGACAGTGGATCCCACTCCATTCTAGAAACCCTCCACCAAATTTAATTTAAGTTTAAACAATATTCAAAAACTTCAATAATTCATAATAAATAGCCCATTTATCAGAAAAATACGAATCTTATATCCATTTCATAGGAAATTTAATTCTCTACAACTTTGTAGAAGAAAGTTTTTCCAAATTCCAAACGAAAAATGACCGAAATTCACATACGGATGATTTTTTTTAAATTTTCTTTCTCTTCCCTTTCTCTTTCTTCCTTTCCCATAATTCTCCACTAACTTTCTCTCTTCCCCCACTTTTCTTCTCTTTCCCCCACCACTTCTTCCACATACACACACACACATACACACACACACACACACACACACACACACACACACACATATATATATATATATATATATATATATATATATATATATATATATATAATCATATATATATATTAAAATATATACAATTATTAAATAATTCAAATTTTATCTTCTCTCTTCCACCTCATCTATTCATATATCCCACATTCATTATAAAAAAAATATCACCATTATTATATTATAATAATATAATAAAATATTATTTTATCAGAAAAGATAAAATATCAATTTTCAACAATTGCCACTTTAAAAAAAATTTTCATCTATATCCACATAAAATAAATATTTTCCTCATCATATAAATCAATAATTAATTATTCACAAATAATATTACAGAATCACAATAATGACAACCAGGCAGTTCCCAGGAAAGAGGGGGCTTTCCAATAAGGATTTCTCCTTACTGGCGCACAATTAGATGACCAAACCTCTCCTTAGACAGAACTTTCTAGACATTGCCAATAATGTTATCTAATAATATTATTCAGATAATATGAATTATTGCTCCGATAATAGAAAATACTGTGTAGTGACAATTATTAAAACAACAGTAATATAAAATATCAACGCAACAATTATTGAATCAATAAAATATAATACTGAACAGTAATTACTGTAACCATTATTGAGTAGTGCCTTCTTACGTAAGAATCAATAATTCAAAAATGATGTGCAATACCGTGTGCTACTGTGTAACAACGCGTATTACTTTACTTTACCCACCGGGTATTCCAACAGTATTAACGGTAACAACTATGCCGTTATTTGTAAAAACTCAATTTTTTGTCGTCATCTTAATCCGACCGTTTTCAGTTATGGGACCCGCAAATAGCTGCGCCGTCGTACGAATATTCCACGACCAAACGAATATTCTCCGACAACAATGATTATTTTATAACCACTTGCTTATTTTGAAAAATTTTCACATTTCACCCATAACTTTAAACTTTTATCAATTTAACCATTTACTGAATAGTAATCATAAGAAAAATTGAATACTTTTATTTCATAAAATTCGGGGTCTTACAGTTGGTGCTGGTGTTGCTGCCGACATCTTCCCGTCATCATTAAATCTTCTCTTCTTGAAATTTCCACTTGAGTTATTTCTTCTTTTATCTTGGCCATGATTACCACCGAAGTAGTTACCATTTCTGGCACGATAATTTCCTCCACGATGGTTATCCTTGTTCTGATGACCGTTGCCATCGGTACGATTATCATCAAGTTATAGGTCGTTATTCTTCGATTGAGCTGACTCATTATCGCGCTCCAATAACTGAGCCCTATTCACAACATCTGAATATAGGGAAAATTTATGAGAAATGAGATATTGACGTATGTCGGGTTTCAAACCTCTCAAAAACATATGCGTCATACGTTCCTCATTCTCCACTAAATGAGGTGTAAACTTGGATAACTCCGCGAACTTGGCCTCGTACTGGGACACCGTCATGTTGTTCTGTTCTAGTCTAATAAACTCTACCTCCTTCATATGACGAATACTTTCAGGAAAGTAATTATCATTGAACAGCTTCTGAAACGCTTCCCAAGACATGCTGAGTGCGGCTGACTGGGTACGCTTCACAGATTCTCACCAGTAATCTGCCTCGTTACGAAACATAAAAGTGGCGAATGGAATCTTCTGTTCCTCCATGCATCCCAAGACATCGATTATCTTGGTAATTTGCTTGACCCATGTCTCCGCCTTAATCGGATCCGGCTTTCCCCAGAATTATAGTGGTCCCAACTCTTTGAACTATTTGGCAGTGACAAATCGTACGTTGCTATCATTTCCACAGGTATTTTGTACACGAGTGTCCCTCGTCTGATTTTGCATGAACTGCAAAAAACTTCTAAATATCCCATCGTTCATCGTCTGATCAGTGGTGTTGTTCACAATTGGAAAATTATCGGCCTGTTGCACGTTCTCCTCTTTGGTGAGCAAAGGTGTCTCCACGGTCTCATTTACTCCACTGTTAACATTCTCAGTTGCCATTCTCAATTACTGCCATAAAACAAGGGTTAATTAAAGAAATTAACATATCACATAATATCCCTATATTCTGTTCAACCAACAAATAAGTTTAGGTAGATCATACTAGCGAAGGATTTACTCGTCTCTCCCCTCCTAGTTCTATTCCCCGATCTCCGCCAGAGACCATATCCCTAAGCTCTGATACCAACTGTGACGTCCCCAAAATAGGTCGAATCCACCCAACCTATTCTGAGTCGCCAAATACATGGTACAAAAATAACTATAACTTCATTATTACAATTGTCGGGCAAAATACGACAAGACTTATGCTGTGAGTTTAAATACAAATATTGTCTTCTAGACAATATCCACACCCAAATTAATCCTCATTACAATTATTGATACACTATTTTACAAAATAGTGAGGACTACTAAACAACTTTTAGAACTATCATTCCACACCCCGACTAGTACTCGCTACATTCTCGTCTCCTAAGAAAAAATGGAACAAAAAGGAAAAGGGTGAGCTCAACTAGCCCAGTAAAGAATATTATGACAAAGATAATATAGAACAAATTATCGTTAGTCCTCAACAGGGAAAAATCTGATAGAATACAATAGACAACAAGTTTTAGATCAACAACTGCAGCGAAAACAACAATTCATTAGAAGAGTTAAGTAGAGAATGAAATATACTATCATCTATGAATTTAAAATTCCATCATCGATATTTTATCCCTGTAACATCAATCAATATACATCTTGAATCAAATAGTCATCTTTGCACTACAGGCCAAAGATATTAATTAGTCGGTCATGTTCATCTCAACACCTGTTCATCTTTGCACTACGGGCCAAAGATATTCATCAAGAAATCATTTATCTTTGCACTACAGGCCAAAGATTTTCAGTAATATCATCATTTAGGACTGAGGATGATGAAAAATATTTTAAAGAAAATGAATCCAGTGAGACACAAGAACAAATATTAGGTATTCGTACTTTTAGAAAATTTAAATTCAAAAATACTCCATAATAAACTATTGTGGAACAGAATTTAAAAATTAAGATCAAAACATAGATCCAATCAAAGATAGGAACCATAACAGACAATCTTGGACCCAGAAAAAAAAATTTAATTTTTTTGTGAATAGTATCGTACTCGTGAATAGTACCGTATACGTAAATAGTGTCGTATACATGAATAGTAACTCCGATACTAAAAGGTATAAATTCCACAAGAAAAAAAATCAACATGTTTCGTGAATAGTACTCGTGAATAGTAACTCGTGAATAGTAACTCATGAATAGTAACTCGTGAATAGTAACTAATGAATAGTAACCCCGACATGAAAAAATAAGAATTTCACAATAAAAATCTTACCAATATTCTGGCATAATGATATTGAAAGAAATAATATCATTTTTTTAAAAAAAATAACATCCCTTACCTCAAAAAGACAATACTTCTGACTGGAATATCAGATATAACGCTGAAGGAACTTGCTCCGTATAGCAACACTCAAGGTATCAAAATACTTACAAAAATACGCTCGATAATATAGAAAGAGAAAAACTTCAGTTTCTGGTGTGATTTTCAATTCTAACCTAAGCACCCTATTTATAGGAAAATACTTAGAACACCAAAGCAGAAAATTTAATAAAATATTATATTTATATAAAAAATCATACGCACCATTAGAAATTTGATTTCAACACATTTACCACACAAGTGGGGCCCACCAAAAATGAAAAACATGTTTTAAATAATTTTTGTAACAAAATCAATTCAAACCCAATATTTCAGAACTTTAATAATTCATAATAAATAGTCTTTTTATCTGAAAAATTTAAATCTTATGTCCATTTCATAGGAAATTTAATTCTCTACAACTTTGCCGAAGAAAATTTTTCCAAATTCCAAACAAAAATTGACTGAAATTCACATACGGACGATTTTGCAGACTATAATTAAATTTCAGTTAAAAATGGGGTCCATCAACACACAAAATATGTGTTAAATATTTTTTATAACAAAAATACTCTTCCTCCTCATTTATTCATATACCACACATTCATTGTAAAAATATCAACATTATTATATTATTAAAATATAATAATATATTAAAATAAATTATTTTATCAGAAAAGATAAAATATCAATTTTCAACAATTGTCATATTAAAAATTTTCTCCATCTATATCCACATAAAATGAATATTTTTCCTTATCATATAAATTAATAATTAATTATTCACAAATAATATTACAGAATCACAATACTGACAACCAGGTCGTTCCCAGGAAAGAGGTGGCTTTCCAATAAGGATTTCTCCTTACTGGCGCGTAATTAGGTGACCAAACATCTCCTTAGACAGAACTTTCTAGATATTACCAATAATGCTATCTAATAATATTATTAAAAAAATATGAATTATTGATCTGATAATGGAAAATACTGTGCAGTGACAATTATTGAAACAACAACAATACAAAATATCAACACAGCAATTATTGAATCAATAAAATAAAATATTGAACAGTAATTATTGTAACAATTATTGAGTAGCGCCTTCTTACGTAAGAATCAATAATTGGTGCAATATCGTGTGCTACTGTGCAACACCACGTATTACTGTATTTTAACCATCGGGTATTCCAAGAGTATTAACGGTAACCATTACGCCGTTATTTATAAAAACTCAAACTTGTCGTTTTCTTCATTCAATCGCATTCCGTTATGGGGCCCACGAAAGGCTGCGCCGTCGTACGAATATTCCCTGACAGCAAGAATATTCCATGGGTAAACGAATATTCCCCGACAACAATGAATATTTTATAACCACTTGCTTATTTAAAATATTTGTGTATTTTACCCATAACTTACCACATTAATCAAATCAACCCTTACTATTTCAAAATAATAAATAGAGGAAATTTAATTTTATTTATAAAAAGTTGGGGTCTTACAGTGTTCAACAAGAAAACACTAAGTGTGGAAGTCTCGATCCACATCATTTTTGATGAAACAGACTTAGACAAAATAGTGTCTCAAGACACTACAAACGACAGTCCAGACTCAACGAATGAAGTTCTGCACAAGACAACAAACCCCCACATCAGGAAGCAGAAATTGATCTTGAAGATCTCAGATAAGAAGGCAACAGGACAGATGTTCCAACAGGGAACAGATGGGCAAGAGACCACACTCGAGACTTAATCATTGGGAATCCTAGTGCAAGAGTCAAAACAAGAGCTTCCACCAAAAATGAATGTTTCTACCTAAGCTTCCTATCACAAATGGAACCTAAGAAGATAGAGGACGCTATGAAAGACTCCAGCTGGATAGAAGCCATGCAAGCGGAACTTAATTAGTTTGAAAAAAGCAAAGTATGGAGATTGGTTCCAAGACCAAAGATGTGACAACCCCAAAATAGGTCCATTCCACCCAACCCATTCTGAGTCATCAAATACATGGTACAGAAAATAACTACAACTTTATTATAACAATTGTCGTGCAAAATACAACAACACATATGCTGTGAGTTTGGATACAAATATATACCAAATGTGACATTGGACACCATCATGTATCAGTACCTCACAAAGGTACCTTACATAAAGATACAGTCAAAAACTGTTTTAGAAACTAGAATCTTTGGGAAGTGCTTAAGGAAACCTTCGTACATGGGAGGCCATGCTTCTAGGTTGTGATAGATATCATATGGCCACAGAATTATCCTTGGTTGACCCAATAGACCCCAAAGAAAAATGAGAAGATTACTATCATATTCTTTCTAATGGTGAGTCTTCTCTTGACATATCATTATCTCTACTGTTTCTAATTGAGAATTATACTTCAAACAAACAACAAGATTATATAGGTAGTGCTCGTATATATACTCAGCAAGTGGATGAGCACATCCCAGTCTTATGATAACACGAGGTTGTATGTCGTTAGACATATTGTATGATAGTGGGAAACCACCCTTCCAACGTTGGGTACACCATACCCTATTGGATTCACCAAATAAAACTACTAAATGAACTTTTCTATGCTGCTTCGGGAGAACATCCACAGTTAGAGACCACCGTTCTATTTCCCCGTTATCCTTGCTCGACCCAGCTACACTCTTATTACCTGAAAGGAATTGTGAAGCAAAAGGGTGAGCACAACTAGCTCAGTAAAGAATATCATGACTAAAGATAAATAAATTAACAATAGTATTCATCAGTAATAAATCAGATATTTAGAACATATGGTAGATGATAAAATTTTCAACCATAGTTGCAGCAGAACGAGCAATCCATTAGAAGAGTCAAATAGACTATAAAGTCTATTATCTTCTTCATGTTAAAAATCCATCAACAATGTTTTATCCCTGTAATATCAATCAACAATTCTAGTCCACAATCATATGAATAACTCATAATCATATCTGTAGTTCTAAATTCCTCTTCTCATCCAGGACGAAGATAATTTTCATCACCTATCTTTACCTGAAACATCAAAGATCATGGATACACCAAATCACATTTTCTGTTCATAATCATACTAATAACTTCATCTTTACACCACGGCCAAAGATATTCATTTGTATCACCAGTTGGTCATGTTCAACTCAACACCTGTTCATCTTTGCACTACTGGTCAAAGATATTCAACATGTCATCTTTGCACTACGGGCCAAAGATATTCATCAACAATTCATCTTTGTACTACAGGCCAAAGATATTCATCAACAGTTCATATTTGCACTACATGTCAAATATATTCATATCTCAAAGAAATATATAATCATTTCAGAATTTATATAAACAATAATTATAACCATGTTGATCATTTCACCTTTGCACTTAAGCTAAAGATATTCAATTATAAATTCAATGGTCATGACCATACCAGTCAACAATTCATCTTTGCACTACTGGCCAAAGAGAACTCATAGTCATGATCATACTAAAAATCTACCCATCTTTACACTCAAGTCAAAGAGAAATATCATCATTAGGGTTATAAAAATGTTATATATGATAATAAAAATAATATGATCAACATATAGTTTTAATCTCAAGAGTAATATTCATAAATCAACTATAATTTGGTTAGAAAAAGAAACCAATTTTATCATGAATAGTAACTCGTGAATAGTAACCCATGAATAGTAACTTCGTGAATAGTAACTCATGAATAGTAACTCGTGAATAGTAACTCATGAATAGTAAACCCGACACAAAAAGGTAGAAATTCCACAATAAAATACATACCAATATTTCGGTATAATGATATTGAAAGAATAATAATTCTTAAGCTTATAAATAATTTATTTTAATTGTTTACACTTTACTAAATAATGTATTTAATCATCCTAAAATGCCAAACTCATAAGATTTCATCACCAATAACCAAAAACCCTCATCAAAAATCTGCATATACCTCATATAGGATTCTCAAGCCATAAAATCCTATTTTCTAATTTTCTTACTTCACAAAACATATTTAATTCATTTACTCATAACTAGACTATTTTCATGAAAAATACCAAATCAGTTCCAAAAATATTTCTTTTCTGGGATTTAGCATAATATAGTCCCATAGTGAACATATATTTTTCTCAAAATTTTTAAAAGTCATTTACTATTTTTAATATGGCCAAAACAGCCGAATATTTAGTGATTTATCAAAAAATGTACTTTTATCTAAAAATTCTGAAATTCACAGAGTATACTCCTATCATATACATGTAATCCCAATAAAAATTTCATCAATTTTAAAGTTAACCACAAGGAATTATAAGCGGTTACTTTTAAAATAGTCTTTTCTCATAAAATTCATAACTCTCAATCTATACATCCAAAAATCACTATTTTTGGACACAATCAAGAAAACTCATCAAAATATCATTTTAAATTTTTCCAGAATTTTTGAAGGTCAGAAAAATTACGAAACTGGAAAATATAACAACCCTTAAAATCCCTTACTATCCCTTACCTCAAATGAGCAGTATTTCTGACCGGAATGTAAAGCCGAAGGAACCTTGTGCTGAATAGCAACTCTCAAAGTATCTAAATACTCACAAAATATGCTTCATAATATAAAGAGAGAAAGCTTATGTTTCTGGTGTGATTTTCAAATCTAACTTAGCCCTCTATTTATAGGAAAATGTTAGCACGCCGAATCAGACTTAACCTGTAACCTGATGGCTTTACCTGCTACTATTCTCACCCACCACATTTGAATAAAAATCTCAGCACATTTCTTCACCAACCAAGAGTGGGGCCCACCAATTCTAGAATTTTCTACCAAAATGACTAACTCCGAAAATTCAACAATTTCTGAACTAGTCATCTCGTAAAATTTATAACAAATCATACGTTCATTTTTAACGGTTCAAAATTTGTGGACATATACTCAACTTATATATGTATAACATATCCAAATATTACCACGATCCAACGGTCGGATTAAAAATTATAACCCTCGCAAAATATCTTAAAAACCCTAATTTGATTTTCAATACCTCCGTTCCGACAAAAATACAGATAAAACACCTCAACATTAACTACTTCATTTTTAACCACAAAAATATATCCCTCATTTATATCCACATAAAATAAATATTTCCTTATTATATGAATCAATAATTAATTATTCACAAATAATATTACAGAATCACATTTATGACAACCAGGCCGTTCCCAGGAAAGAGGGGGCTTTCCAATAAGAATTTTTCCTTACTGGCGCGCAATTAGGTGACCAAACCTCTCCTTAGACAGAACTTTCTAGACATTGCTAATAATGTTATCTAATAATATTATTCAAATAATATGAATTATTGATCTGATAATGAGAAATACTGTGCAGTGACAATTATTGAACAATAATAATATAAAATTTTAACGTAGCAATTATTAAATCAATAAAATAAAATATTGAACAGTAATTACTGTAACAATTATTGAGTAGTGCCTTCTTACGTAAGAATTAATAATTTCAAAAATACTGTGCAATACCGTGTGCTACTGTGCAATAACGCGTATTACTGTATTTTAACCACCGGGTATTCCAACAGTGTTAACGGTAACAACTACGCCGTTAATTATAAAAACTCAATTTTTGTCCTTATCTTCATCAGACAGTTATTCTGTTATGGGGCCCACAAATGTCTGCGCCGTCGTACGAATATTCCCCGACAGAAAGAATATTCCACGACCAAACGAATATTCACCGACCAAAAATGAATATTTTATAACCACTTGCTTATTTTGAAAAAAAAAATCATATATCACTCTTAACTTTTTCATTTATCAATTTAACCATTTACTGAATAGTAATTATAAGAAAAATTGAATACTTTTATTTCATAAAATTCGGGGTCTTACAAAAGAGTTATCCTGTTATTGGAACTAAATGGGTCTTCAGAAACAAGATGGATGAAGATAGAGTAATAACCAGGAATAAGGCAAGACTAGTGGCCAAGGGTTACTCTCAAGAAGAAGGCATTGACTACGATGAGACATTTGCACCTGTTGCCAAACTAGAATCCATCAGAATATTCCTTGCCTTTACTGCTCATATGAAGTTCAAAGTCTTTCAGATGGATGTCAAAAGTGCATTCCTAAATGGTGAACTTCAAGAAGAAGTATATGTAGAGCAACCTCCAGGTTTCATCAATCCATCTATTTCCAATTATGTCTATAGATTAGACAAAGCTCTATATGGTCTTAAACAAGCACCTAGAGCATGGTATGAAACACTAACTAACTTTCTTATTAAAAATGGGTTCACTAGAGGTAGAGTAGACACCACATTATTTCTTAGAAAGCATAAAGACAAAGTTTTATTAGTTCAAATATATGTTGATGACATTATTTTTGGATCTACTAATGAAAATTTATGTAAGAGATTCTTCAAGCTTATGCAAAGCAAGTTTGAAATGAGCATGATGGGTGAGCTGAACTTCTTTCTTGAACTGCAAGTAAAGCAGACTGATGAAAGAATCTTCATAAACCAAGCCAAGTACATTAAAGACTTACTTGACAAAGATGAAAAAAGTAAAAGTATTGATATAACGCAATACAGAGATATGATTGCCTCTCTTCTATATCTAACTGTCAGTAGACCAGACATAATGTTTGCAACATGCATATGTGCTAGATTTCAAGTTAATCCTAAGGAATCACACCTAACTGCTGTAAAAAGAATTTTTAGGTACCTCAAAGGCACACCTCACTTGGGACTTTGGTATCCCAAGGAGTCCTCAATTGAACTAACAGGATATACATATGCTGACTTTGCAGGTTACAAAATAGACAGAAAAAGTACCAGTGGCACCTGCCAGTTGCTAGGAAACAGACTTTTGTCCTGGTTTAGCAAGAAACAAAACTCAGTATCTGCTTCAACTGCAGAAGCTAAATACATTGCTGCTGGCAGTTGCCATGCTCAAATCCTATGGATAAAGAATCAGCTAGTAGACTATGGGTTTGAATTCAAATCTATACTTGTTCACTGTGATAACACAAGTGCCATAGCAATAACACATAATCCTGTCATGCATTCTAGAACTAAGCATATAGAAATAAGGTATCATTTCATTAGGGATCATATGCAAAATGGAACCATATCTTTATAATATATCCCTACTGAAAATCAACTTGCTGATGTCTTTACAAAGCCTCTTCATGAATCCAGGTTTAACAAATTAATAAGTGAGCTAGGTATGCTAAATTTACAACCATGAAATCTATGCTCTAGGTTGTACTAACCATGCAGATATAAAGGCTATATTCAAAATCATAGACATGACCAAAGGAAGTCCACGATCGTAGAGCTGCAATGACATGAAAGACAATGATTGTAGAACAGACTAAACGATCGCAGTGCCAACTCAACGATCGCAGAGCTTCATCAACAAAACAAAGGAGCATCCTGTGATGACAAAGTTCAATAAAGCAAAGTAATCTCTATGATAAGCGCCTCAGGAACAAACCTAACCCTTGATTTACTCTATGAGGTCGGCCCTTCCTGAGCTACCTTAAGCCGAGAGGAATGCTAAGTCAAAAGTTCATCACAAGGACCCGGGCAGACTCGACGATCGCAGTTCAAACTAAACGATTGCAAAACAGACACGACGATTGCAGTTCAGACTCAACAAATGCAGAGCAGACTAGACGATCATAAAGACTACCTCAACGATCATAGTATTCCCAAGGCATACATTAGCTCAGAGGGATCTAAGGGCAAATCAGTACACTCCTCTACAGTCAAATTCGTAGAGCCAAGCAAAATTTGACACATGTCCCACTAAGCAAATGGAGAGAGGGAAGTTACAAGTACAGTTTGAAAACGCCTTTTTGAAATCAAAAGTTTAAAAAGCTCATCTCTCTCTCTCTCTCTATAAGCAGAAACCCTAACTTTTTGAAAAGCTAAATCAACCACACTTAGTCCAAAGAAATCAATGGCAGCCTTCAACGTCATCTCTGGCTACATACTCTGTTTCGATGAGTTCAAGACAGCTGCACCCAAATTTCATAAAACTCTATCTTTGATAAAGAAAGCTGGTCTTAAAGAAGCTCTAGATACGAGCACTTGGATCTACCCCAAGCTGATAAAAGAATTCTACAGAAATGGGGCGTTCGAAAATGACGTCATGTGACGCCCCCAAAATAGGTATACATCACCCATTCTGAGTCGCCAAATACATGGTACATAAATCAAATACAAAATTCTTTTATACAATACGACAATAGCATAGCTTAGAGTTTGTATACGAATATTGTCTCATAGACAGTATTCAAACTCAAATAAAGACCTCATTATATTTATTATCACACTATTTCATAAAATAGTGAGGACTACTATAGCCACCATCTCGGACCGTCACTCTGTTCCCCGATTAGTCCCGGCTACGTTTTCATTTCCTGAAGAGAACAATGAAAGCAAAAGGGTGAGCTCAACTAGCCCAGTAAGAAATATTATGACTAAGATAATGTAGAATAAATTATTGTTAGCCTTCAACAGTGTTAAACTGATAAAATATAATAAACATCAAGTTTAACTGCAGCGGAACAAGCAATCCATTAGAAGAGTCAAGTAGAGCATAATATCTACTATCTTCTATGATTTAAAAAAGTTTTTCATCAACTTTATCGCCGAGACTCAGCTTAATAAATAAACCACATCATCGAATCATCCCTGTACTACGGGCTAAGGATATTCATGTAATCATCAATGGTCATGATTATACCGAATAATTCCTGATTATAATCATACCTACAACTGTCCATCAATGCACTACAGGCCAATGAGGACTTTTACCATATCATTTGTAACATTACGGGTCATGATTATACTGAATAATTCCTGGTCACAATCATACCAATCGATAGTACATCTATGCACGTAAGCCACAGATGACTTTTATCACAATATAAGCATGAGGATGATGACAATAATATAAGAATTCAAAAAGAAAGCAAAGGATAAATTTTTAAAGATTTATAACTTAATTTATCCAGAATTTAATAATATCCAAATTGTCAACATGATACTGCTTTGTGGAGTAAAATTTAAGAATAATATTGTATCAAAAATGATTTGGACAGCAAAAAAATTAATTTTTGTCATGAATAATTCCCCGGGTGAATAGTACCCGAGTGAATAGTACCCTATAAATAGTACTTTATGAATAGTACCCCATGAATAGTACTTTGTGAATAGTACTTTATGAATAGTACCTGTGAATAGGACACTGTGAATAGTATTTTATGAATAGTACCGTAAAAATGTATACTACTCACGGACAGTACTCCGGCATAAAAAGTTAAAATTTAACAAGAATGTGCAGAAAATATCCCTGTGAAACGATACTAGATGAAGCGCAAATTTCAAGGATATTCTACTAATTTCACAGAGTATAGAAGCAATACTTTAACAAAATGAGGGTATAATCAGGAATACGAGACGAAATAATATTACTCACATACTACAGAGTATGGAAGAAAATATTATTCCTATAAATACTGAACAAAATAATATCTCTTACCTCAGAAGAAGACTGGATACTAGAATAGTGAAGTAGCAGACTTCTCTTCTTCTTTCTCTCTATAGCTTCTCTCTCTATAGCTTCTCTCTCTATAATTGCTCTTGTGAGTCTTAGTGAATTGGTGAGAATGAAAGAAGAATGAGCTTCTATTTATAAGAAAATATAGCTTCGATAATTGCACATTTTGGGGCTCGAAATATTACAGTATAATACCTTCATCTTTTCCTTTATTTTTAATTTAGTCCTGCAAGTATTATCAAACTTGCACCACCTCCACTAATAGTACATCATGTGAATCAATAGTATACACATGTGAACAAATAGTTCTATATATGTTAACTAATAGCAATTAATTATTCATTTATCCGATTAATTACTCGATTGGTCAATATAACCTCTATAAATCAATTATTATCGAAATAAATGTCGATTTTTATTAACACTAATAGTCCCAACACAATGAAAATATCAATTTCATCTTTAATCAATATGAACTTATTCATCATTAATATTATAACTCACAATATTTAACAACCAGATCATTCCCAAGAAAGAGGGGCTTTCCGATAAGGATTTTTCCCTATTGGCACGCAATTAGGTGACCAAACCTCTCCTCGACAGAACTTTCTAGACATCGTCAATATTATAAATAATAATATGAATAATTTTGTCGTCTCAATTATTGATTTAATAATATAAAATATTAATACCATGACAATAATTGAATCAATAATATGAGAGATATTATGCAGCAATTACAATAGTAATAATTGAGTATAACTGAGTGACTTCTCACGTAAGCATCAATAATCAATATCGTGTGCTACTATACAACCACGCGTATTACTGTACTTTTACTACCGGGTAATTCAACAGTTTAACGGTAAAACTTTCGCCGTTATTTTTATAACAAGATATTTATGTCGTTTTCTAACTACGACAATACTTCCGTTGTGGGGTCCACCAATGATTGTGCCGTCGTACGAATATTCCCTGTTAAAACGAATATTCCCCGACCAATCGAATATTATATAACCACTTGCTTACTTTGTAAAATTTGTAAATATTACCCACAACTATAACATTATATCAAATCTACACCATAATATTCAAAAATATATTTCGAGAAAAGTTAATCTTTATTCATAAAACTTGGGGTCTTACACGTCATCACTACAAGGGTCAAGGACGTGGAAATCAAGCTCAAGGCTGAAGACATCAGCCTAGCCCTAGGTTTCAAATCTAAAGGTTTTTCGTTCATAGAGGGCATCAATTTCCATAAAGGCCTAAAGAAGATGCATCACAAGAAGTTCCCCACTGTCAAAGGATACAAGAAGAAGGAGTTTCCTCAGAGGTATGAATTGCTGGCAGATATTATTGGGAAGTGCATATGCTGCAAGAGCTCCAGCCATGACTCTATAAACGAGGTGCAGCTCAAGCTCATGACAGCCATAAGTTGTGGGATACAGCTTAACTATGGAGCCCTACTACTTGAATGGATTGGGAAGTGGATTCTTAGCTCGAAGAGGTCAAAGAGCTCTCAAAAGATGCTCTACGGGCGATTCATAAGTATCATCATACAGTCTGCTTTGGGTGATAAGATTGGAGATGATGAAGGAGAGTCCATCAATCCGAATAAACGAATGACCCAACAGCTGTTCGAGAACTGGAAAAGGAACCCGGCAGAGAACGTAAGGATGATGTCTGAGTCCAGTGAAAGGACTGGTGATGTAAAGGAATCAAGAATTCTAGGAAGCATATCTGTTGTCAAGGAGACTGAAGAAGAAGAGGAAGAGATCAACAAAGAAGAACCCATTGCTTTAATCAAAAAAAGCAAGGGAAAAAGAAAGCTGAAGGCTCATATGGTAGAAGAACCTCAGGGGTCAACCACTGATATACCTCAAGAGCTTTCTAACATTGAAACTCTGAGGATTTTGAGAAGGAAAGAACAGCAGGCTGAGGCAGATAAAGATAGAGCCACAATTTCTCAACTATTGAAAAAGAAGAGTAAACACAGCTATAAGTCTAAGAGGCCATCTATCTCTTTGATCGTAGAGTTTCTACCTATCGAAGAGACCAGATTGGACTCCTCTCCTAAAGAAGTTACTGAAACAGATACTCTGGCTGATCAACAATTCAGAGCTGAAGCTAAAGGAAGTCCTAAGGCTGTGGCTCAGCCTAGGAAACCTAGAAGAAAGTTGGTCAAAAAGTACATCCTTGTCAATGAAGGAGTACTTAAAGAGAAAGAAAAAAGATGGCTGCTGAGAAGGAACCATCCAAGGCAAGCCAAAAGGGCATAGCTCAAGCTGAGGGGGAGCTACCTGAAGTTCTCAATCTAGAGAATGCCCCAGCTATGGGGGAGCTACTTGAAATATAGATGGATGATCATGTTTACGGGGAGCCTCATGACATCCCTATGTCAGAAGAAGCTGCTCCTGAAGAGAATGAGAGAGCACCTGAGCAAGAAAGTCAAAAGGAGGTCATTGATGTAGTGGAGTCCTCAAAAGGAGATAGAGAAAAAGAAGATGATAATGATGATGATGATATCGAGATCATAGTTGTGGGATGTGATGGGTATAGGAGAGCTAACTACAATCAGTTGTTCTCCTATCTACCCATGATGTCCTTTCATAGAGCTTAAATTCTCAATTCCTGGAATCACATGTTCTGGAGCTTCAAAGCATATCCAGCAATCTCAGTGCTAGCTCATGGATTTCCAGGCAACTTCAACTTTGCCAAGAAGCTGATCACAAATGGTCCTTCTTCAAAGAATGAGCATGAGGTACTATCTATTCCTATCTCTTTTAGGGTCAATCACTATCCACCATCATTTTTCAGTCAATTCTATGAATTCCCAAGCTGGTTGGAAGTGATCCTCAATCCACTAAACAAATTCCCAGTTATAGAATCCCAACATTCTGTAATTGATGAACCAAATATGCCCAACTTCATTTTGATCCCATCTCCTCTCATCTCTATGATTACTGACTTCAGCCCAATCGTAGAGTCACACGCTCAAATCATAGAGCCACCCACTCAGGAAGCCCAAACACAAGCCCCTCCATCAGATATTCCCTCCTCATCCTCTAATGAATATTTCAACCTTGATCTTGCTCTCTACAACCTGCAAGATCAATACACAAGAGCACCTCCTCCTCCTCCAAATAATCTACAACTCTGTGAACTCCTTTCAGATCTGCCCACCAAAGTTGAGTTATCAGAAGTGTCAAAGAAAATGATCAAGAACATATATGACAGTCTTGAAGCTCACACTGAACTCATTCAAATGAGACTGACTAAAATGATCAATGCTGCCAATTCTCTCCCAAGCACCCTAAGCTCTGAGCTCACCAAAAAGCTTAGGGAGATCATAAAAGAGATGCTTAAGAGCATAAATGAAAGGGATCAGATCCACTTTCAAGCTGCTAAGAGACACAACGATGTTGTTCTTCTCTTGCAGATGACTCAGGAATCCCAGAACAAACTCATGATGGACAGCATCACGAATTTGCAAACTGTAGTGAAGGAATTCCAAGGATTTTTCATGAGCCAAGGGAAGCAGACTGATAATGTTTTGGACATCCTCCAACGAAGGGAAGATCGATCTGATGCTCTAATCAAAGTGAATCGAGAAGACATTACTCAAACCCAAAGTCAGCTCAACGAGCTTATCCAAGAAATGACTCGCCTCTCAGAAGACATTTGAACCCTTGATGCAGATATAAAGGGGGAGAATACAGGGAAAGGAGAAAAGGGCAAGGGCAGAAGAAGAGCACTTTCATTGCTCAATCCTCTAGAAGCCCTCCTCCAAGGCAGTCTCATCATCAGACTCCACGATCTGGCCATCAGACTCAACGATCTGAACAGCAGCCAATCATCATGGCTCAACCATTGAGGAGTCAAGGGCCAACTCCCAGCTCATAAGAAGTGACCACCACAGGCCTAAGAATACCAATTGAAGATCCTACATTCATGAATAGGCATGATCACAATCCTAGACTAAGTCAAAGCGAGCTGGAAGATCTAGCTAGGAGAGACGAAGTAAGCAGGAAAAGAAAAGCTGAGGAGTATGTCAATCCTCCACGAGGTAAAAGGCCGAAGAAATAGAGATAAGTTAAAATTTAAATTTTATTGATGTAACTAAACTTAAATGTAATATCTATCTTCAAACATCAATAAATTCATGCTTATTCTCTAGAAATTTCAGCTGCTCACTGAAATATTAAGTCATATTTACTTTTCAGCAATTGCATCTAGAAATTGATAATCATGACAACAAATCTTCTTGGTTATGTCAACATCAAATAGGGGGAGATTGTTGGGAGAGTGCATATTTTGATTTGATGTTTAAAGTAAATGCTCATGATTATATGTAAAGTCATTCAAGGAATATATGTACAAGGACTTAGTGATAGATCAAATTTGTTAGGTTGATCTAAGCTTTTAATGTTTATCATTCTATAAATAAATGTATAGATGAAGAGATCAAAGATGTTAGGTTGATCTATATCTTGAGATGTAATAGATAGGCTTCAATGAGATTGTAGTCTATCAAGCTGATCAAGAGATTGCAGAAAGCCAAGGCAGAATCGTAGAGCTTCAAGGATCGTAGTGCATGTACCTGCCTTGAAGGGCCTATTCAGAAATCGTAGAGTGGTCCCAACGTTTGTCGAGCCAACTCAGAGATCGTAGTGTGCTCTCAGAAACGTAGAGTCTACAAGATAAGCAAGTGAAGATCGTAGTGTGCCAAACCTTAAGAGAAATCATAGTGTTCTCACATCAGATCAAGTACCAAGGTGGCAAGACACCACGATCTGAATCGTAGAGTATCATCTGCATGTGTCAGAAGCATCGAGTCTTGACCATTTGTTTAAAGATAATTCTCAACAAAAGTGGAATGGGTTATAAACGTTGAAGTACTCACCAGTCCCGATGGCATAAAAGATATCCTTAGTATGCAACAAAGAAGCGTATTGAAGAAGCTAAGGAAAGGATCATGTGTGACGCCCCCAAAAATAGGTATACATCACCCATCTTGGGTCGCCAGATACATGGTACAGAATTTAAATACAACTTACTAATACAACTGTCGTGCACAATACGATAAAATATAAACTGTGAGTTTGAATACAAATATTATCTTCGAGAGAGTATCCATACTCAAAAGGAGTCTTCATTACAATTATTATCACACTATTACATAGAATAGTGAGGACTACTAATACTATCATTTGGTTCATCACTCCGTTTCCCGACTCATCCCAGCTATATTCTCATGTCCTGAAGAGAACAATGAAAGAAAGGGTGAGCTCAACTAGCCTAGTAAGAAATATTATGACTAAAATAATGCAGAATAAATTATCATTAGCCTTCAACAGTGTTAAACTGATAAAATATAACGAACATCAAGTTTAACTGCAGCGGAACAAGCAATCCATTAAAAGAGTCAAGTAAAAAATAAAATCTATTATCTTCTATGATTTAAAAGGTTTCTCAACACTGTTATCGCTGAGACTCGGCTTAATAAAATAATCCACATCATCGAATCACCCCTGCACTACGGCCAAGGATGTTCGTGTATTCAGTAATGGTCATGATCATGCCAACAAGCCAATGAGAACTTTTACCACATCATTTGTAATATTGCGGTCATGATTATACCGAATAATCCCTAGTCATAATCATACCAAGTCCATCTATGCACTACAGGCCACAGATGACTTTCAACATTTTATAAACATGAGGATGATGACAATGATATAAGAATTCAATAAAACAAGTTCAAGAATTAATTTATCCAAGAATTAACAACGTCCAAATTGTCAACATGATACTGTTTTGTGGAGTAAAATTCAAGAATGCTTAGAAGAATATTTTCATGAAAAGATACTGGATAAAACGTAATTATTAAGTTAAGGATATTCCACAAATTTCATGGAGTATAGAAGTCAAAACTTAACCAACTGAGTATAATAAAGAATGGAATAACAAAAGAAATCACCATGCATGTGATAGAGCGCACAGACAGGTTATTCCAATAGAATAATAAATAATGGAACCAGGTCCAGCGTAAAACGCACAGACAGGATATTCCAACAGAATAATAATAACGACGGAACCAGGTCCGGTGTAAAACACACAGACAAGATGTTCCAACAGAATAATAATAAAGACGGAATCAGGTCCGGTGTGTAAAACTTACAGATAGGATGTTCCAACAGAATAATAATAAAAACGGAACCAGGTCCGGTGTAAAATACACAGACAGGATGTTCCAACAGAATAATAGAAGAATGTCACCAAGTATAGGGTATACCGCGTATACATGTTATTCCAACAGAATAATAAGAAATGGAATAACAACAGTTCTCTTCATGAATAAGAAAGAATAACACCCCTTACCGTTTTAAAGAAGAGCTGAAATAAGGAAGTAGTTAAGTAGCAGAATACTTTCTTCTCTCTCTCTATAGTTTCTCTCTATAGTTTCTCTCTCTAGAGTTCAGTGAATTCGTAAGAAATAATGAAGGAATGAGCTGCTATTTATAGAAAAATAGAATGCATAGTAACTAATCCATGAATGGTTCAGATTGATTACTTTAATCTGACGGTCCATATTTAAAGAAAAATCTTTTAAATAAAATATAATATATTCTATTTATAGAATAACTTTAATAAAGTATTCTGTTTTATATAAAAAGATGTTTCTGTTTTATTACGTTAATAATACGAATAAAACAAAACGTCATTATCGCTAAATAATTCATATTATTAACTGACAATAATTGAATCAAACTGAGTGACTTCTCACATAAGTATTAATAATCAATACTGTGTGCTATTATGCAACCATACGTATTACTGTACTTTTACTACCGAGTAGTTCAACAGTATCAATGGTAAAACTTCCGCCGTTATTTTTAATAAAATATTTTAGTCGTTTTCTTAATTCGACAATGATTGTGCCGTTGTACGAATATTCTCTGTTAAAACGAATATTTCCCGACCAATCGAATATTATATAACAACTTGCGTACTTTGCAAAATTTATAAATATTACCCATAACTATAACATTATATCAAATTAACTCCATAATATTCAAAAATGATATTTATAAAAAATTCGTCTTTATTTATAAAAGTTGAGGTCTTACAACCTCCCCTTCTTATGAAATTTCGCCCTCGAAATTAGGGTACGTACCTGGTATGTCGAAGAGGTAAGGATACCTGATTTTATTTTAGATTCTAACTCCCAAGTCATTTCCTCAACATTGTGGTTTCTCCACAAAACTTTGACTTGAGGTATAACCTTGTAGCGTAGAATATGTTCCTTCTTATCCAAGATTTGAACAGGAACTTCTTCATACGTCAAATCTTCTACTATTTCGTTCGGTTCTAACTCAATAATGTGGTTCGGGTCTTCCACATATTTACATAACATGGATATGTGAAAAACGTTATGAACACGAGACATACTTGGCGGTAAAGCTAGTCTATAAGCCACAGTTCCTACTCGATGAGGATTAAAAATGGACCGATGAATCGAGGATTGAGCTTTTCTCTCTTTCTAAATCTCGTAACTCCTTTCCATGGAGAAACACGTAAGAACACACGATCTCCTATATCAAATTCCACGTCCTTTCGATGAAGATCAGCATAACTCTTTTGTCGATCTTGTGAGGTTTTTATACGTTGTCGGATCGTTTAAATCTTTTCTGTAGTCATACGTACCAACTCCGGTCCCAACAACGTTGCTTCACCCACCTCATCCCAGCATACTGGAGAACGACATTTTCTTCCATACAATGCTTCGAATGGAGCCATGCCAATACTTGCTTGATAACTGTTGTTGTAGGAAAACTCCACCAATGGTAAGAACTTGTCCCAACTTCCCTTGAAGTCAAGGACACAGAGTCTTAATAAATCTTCTGGAGTTTGAATAGTCCTCTCTGATTGTCCGTCCGTCTGAGGATGATATGTCGAACTATATCGTAAATCCGTGCCCATAGCTTTTTGTAAACTAACCCAAAATCGTGAAGTGAATCTTGGGTCTCGATCAGAAACTATGGATACTGGCATACCATGCAGTCTTACAATCTCGTTTATGTACATACGAGCAAGACGTTCAAGTGTATAAGTTTCTCGTATCGATAAAAAATGAGCAGACTTGGTCAATCTATCAACAATGACCCAAATCGCATCTATACCTTGAGAAACCTTAGGAAGACCGGTAACGAAATCCATGGTAATGTGCTCCCACTTCCATTCTGGAATTTCAAGTGGTTGCAATGGACCTTTTGGTACTTGATGCTCCGCTTTGACTCGTTGACAAGTTAGACACCTTGAGATAAACAACGCTATCTCTCTCTTCATATTGCTCCACCAAAATGTATGACGAAGATCATGATACATTTTGGTACTTCCAGGATGGATTGCAAACGGTGTGTTGTGCGCCTCCATCATGATTTCATACTTTAAATCAGGGTTGTTAGGAACACAAAGTCTGGAGTTGACTCGAAGTATTCCTTCTTCATCGATTCTTGCTTCCGGCATAGCACCTTCTTGCACTTTCTTCCTCATACGCATCAGCTCCAGGTCTGTAGCTTGAGCAGCTTTAACTTTATCGATTAAAGTTGGTTCTACTCGTATATTCGCCATCATCACATGGGTCCCTAGAGTCTTTAACTCTATCTCCATCCTTTGCAAGTCACACAAAATGGGCCTTTGTGTTGACAATATTGCACTCGTACTTGCATATGATCTTCTACTCAATGCGTCAGCTACCACGTTCGCTTTTCCAGGATGGTATTGAATGGTATGATCATAATCTTTCAACAGTTCAAGCCAACGTCGTTGTCGCATGTTGAGTTCCTTTTGAGTGAAGAAATATTTGAGGCTTTTATGATCCGTAAAGATCTCCACCTTCTCCCCATACAAGTAATGCCTCCAAATTTTAAGTGCAAAGACAACAGCTGCCAACTCTAGATCATGAGTAGGATAATTCCTCTCATATTCCTTGAGTTGTCTTGATGCATAGGCTATGACTTTTCCATGTTGCATGAGAACGCATCCCAACCCTTTGCTCGAAGCATCACTGTAGATGACAAATCCCTCCGAGCCAGATGGTATTGTTAGAACAGGTGCTGAAATGAGTCTCCTCTTGAGTTCTTGAAAACTCTTCTCACATTCTTCGCTCCAACCGAACTTTGTATCTTTTCGAGTCAGCTGAGTTAATGGAGTAGCGATTCGAGAAAATCCTTCCACGAATCTCTGATAATAACCAGCTAAACCAAGAAAGCTACGTACTTCGGTCACTGATTTAGGTTGCTCCCAGCTTTGAATAGCTTCAATCTTTGTCGGGTCAACCGATATTCCACGACTTGATACTACGTGCCCAAGGAATGCTACCTCCTCCAGCCAGAACTCGCATTTCTTCAACTTGGCATAAAGCTTGTATTCACGAAGCTTTTGGAGTACCAGCCTCAAGTGTTGCTCATGATCTTCACGGCTTTTGGAATAAATAAGGATGTCATCAATAAAGACGACCACAAAGTGATCCAAATATTCCTTGAATACCCGGTTCATCATATCCATGAAGGCAGCAGGAGCATTAGTCAATCCAAAGGACATGACTAGGAATTCATAATGCCCGTACCGAGTTCTGAAAGCCGTCTTTGGAATATCCTCAGTTCTAACCTTCAGCTGATGATATCCAGAACGAAGATCGATCTTTGAAAAGAATTGTGCTCCTTGCAACTGGTCAAACAGGTCATCAATACGTGGCAATGGGTACCTGTTTTTGATGGTGACATGATTCAACTCCCGATAATCAATACAAAGTCGCATACTTCCATCTTTCTTCTTCACGAATAGCACAGGAGCACCCCAAGGAGAAGTACTAGGACGAATAAAGCCAATGTCTAACAATTCCTGCAGTTGGATCTTTAACTCCTGAAGTTCAATAGGAGCCATTCGATATGGGGCTTTGGAAATGGGTTTTGTACCGGGTTCAAGGTCGATACAAAATTCAATTTCACGCTCTGGGGGTAGGCCAGGAAGTTCTTCAGGGAATACGTCAGGGAATTTATTAACAATAGAAATATCATTCAAAACTGACGTATTTTTGTTTAGATCCGTGACATGAGCTAAGAAAGCTTGACATCCGTTTTTCAATAAACGAATAGCTTTATGGCTTGAGATGACAGCGATTGATTTTAATGGTTTGGTTGCTTGAATTCGCATAATAGGTCGATTAGGAATATGAAAGCTAACAACCTTACGAAAATAATCAATTTTTGTATGATGAGTAGTTAACCAATCAATCCCTAGAATCACGTCAAATGCAAGTATTTTTAATGAAATCAGATCGACAGGTAATGTGTGGGTACCAACTTGAACCAAACAAGACTTATAAACCGTGGATGTAATGAAGGTTTTCCCCAGTAGAGTTTCAACAGATAAGTCAAAGTCTAATTTCTCCGGAGTTAAATTTAATCGATGAGCGCAAGTATAGAAATAAAAGAATGGGTAGAACCGGTATCAAATAAAGTATAGACTTCGTTAGAGTTTATGATAAGCTTACCCGTGATGACCTCATTCGGGTTCCTTGCTTTCTGGGAGGTCACAACAAACGCTCTCCCTTGCACTACCGGTTTTAACTTTTCTGGGACGGCCTTTGGTGTCTCTATCTTGGCTGAACTTGTTTTTGGTAAACGACAAAATCGAGCTAAATGACCTTCTCTTCCCCAATTATAACATGCTTTAGACGGCATCGCGCAGTTTGGACTGATGTGCCCCTCCCCTCCGCATTTGAAACATATGATAGGTGGTCGTTCTCCTTCCTTAACAACGGGTGCTGGTGCTGACGTCTTTTCATCATTGTTGAATCTCCTCTTCTTAAAATGACCATTCTTATTGTTTTGGCTCTGATTACCACCGAAGTGGTTACCATTTATTGCCTGTTGATTCCCTCCACGCTTGTTGTCACCGCTTCGATAACTGCTCTCACTGGTATTATCATTTTGCCGACTGCTCTCTTTTGGTTGCGTTGACTCGTTATCGCGCTCCACTAACTGAGCCCTATTCACAACATCTGAATACAAACACAGTTTATGAGAAATAAGATGTTGACGTATCTCAGGTTTCAAACCTCGCAAAAACATTCGCGTCATTCGCTCTTCATTATCCACCAAGTGGGACGCAAACCGGGATAACTCAGCAAATTTAGCCTCATACTGCGACACGGTCATATTATTCTGCTCCAATTTGATGAACTCCACCTCCTTCATGTGACGAACACTTTTGGGAAAGTATTTGTCATTGAACAGCTCTTGGAACTTCTCCCAAGACATCTTCAGTGCGGCAGGTTGAGTACGCTTAATCGATTCCCACCAGTAATCTGCCTCTCCTCGCAACATAAAGGCGGCAAAGGGAACCTTTTGCTCCTCGGAGCATCCCAAGACATCAAATATCTTGGTGATCTGCTTTATCCATGTTTCCGCTATAAGTGGTTTTGGCTCTCCCTTAAACTCCGGTGGTCCCAGCTCCTTGAACTGTTTAGCGGTGACCGTCCGAGAGTTTTCAGTGTTTCCACCTATATTTTGGACAGGAGCCGCTCTCGCTTACTGTTGCATGAACTGCATAAAGCTTCTGAACATTCTATCATTCATCATCTGGTCAGTGTTGTTGTTTGCATGAGGATTGTCACCTTCCTGATGCACATTATCCTGATTATTGATATGTGGTGAATCAACAGTCGCTTGTGCTCCATTACTATTCTCAACATTCTCAGATGCCATTTTCAGATACTGGCACAAAACAAAAGTTAATTGATATGTCATATATTATCCTTACATGATGACCGACCAATTAAATACCATACAAATAAACTTAGGTAGGTCATACTAGCGAAGGAATTTCTCGTCTCTCCCCTCCTAGTTCTATTCTCACATCTTAGCCAGGGATCATATCCCTAAGCTTTGATACCAACTGTGACGCCCCCAAAAATAGGTATACATCACCCATCTTGGGTCGCCAGATACATGGTATAGAATTCAAATACAACTTACTAATACAACAGTCGTGCACAATACGACAAAATATAAACTGTGAGTTTGAATACAAATATTATCTTCTAGAGAGTATCCATACTCAAAAAGAGTCCTCATTACAATTATTATCATACTATTACATAGAATAATGAGGACTACTAATACTATCATCTGGTCCATCACTCCGTTCCCCGACTCGTCCCAGCTATATTCTCATGTCCTGAAGAGAACAGTGAAAGAATGGGTGAGCTCAACTAGCCCAGTAAGAAATATTATGACTAAGATAATGCAGAATAAATTATCATTAGCCTTCAACAGTGTTAAACTGATAAAATATAACGAACATTAAGTTTAACTGCAGCGGAACAAGCAATCTATTAAAAGAGTCAAGTAGAAAATAAAATCTACTATCTTCTATGATTTAAAGGTTTTTCAACACTGTTATCGCTGAGACTCAACTTAATAAAATAATCCACATCATTGAATCACCTCTGCACTACGGCCAAGGATATTCGTGTATTCATTAATAGTCATGATCATGCCAACAACTGTCCATCAATGCACTATGGGCCAATGAGAACTTTTACCACATCATTTGTAACATTATGGTCATGATTATACCGAATAATCCCTGGTCATAATCATACCAAGTCCATCTATGCACTACAGGCCACAGATGACTTTCAATATTTTATAAACATGAGGATGATGACAATGATATAAGAATTCAATAAAATAAGTTCAAGAATTAATTTATCCAAGAATTAACAACGTCCAAATTGTCAACATGATACTGTTTTGTGGAGTAAAATTCAAGAATACTTAGAAGAATATTTTCATGAAAAGATACTGAATAAAACGTAATTATCAAGGATATTCCACAAATTTCATGGAGTATAGAAGTCAAAACTTAACCAACTGAGTATAATAAAGAATGGAATAACAAAAGAAATCACCATACATGCGATAGACCGCACAGACAGGTTATTCTAATAGAATAATAAATAATGGAACCAGGTCCGGCGTAAAACGCACAGACAGGATATTCCAATAGAATAATAATAACGACGGAACCAGGTCCAGTGTAAAACACACAGACAGGATGTTCTAACAGAATAATAATAAAGACGGAACCAGGTCCGGTGTAAAACACACAGACAGGATGTTCCAACAGAATAATAATAAAAACAGAACTAGGTCCGGTGTAAAACACACAGACAGGATGTTCCAACAGAATAATAGAAGAATGTCACCAAGTAAAGGGTAGACCGCGTATACAGGTTATTCCAATAGAATAATAAGAAATGGAATAACAACAGTTCTCTTCATGAATAAGAAAGAATAACACCCCTTACCGTTTTAAAGAAGAGCTGAAATAAGGAAGTAGTTAAGTAGCAGAATACTTTTTTTCTCTCTCTATAGTTTCTCTCTATAGTTTCTCTCTCTAGAGTTCAATGAATTCGTAAGAAATAATGAAGGAATGAGCTGCTATTTATAGAAAAATAGAATGCATAGTAACTAATCCATGGACGGTCCAGATTGATTACTTTAATCTGACGGCCCATATTTAAAGAAAAATCTTTTAAATAAAATATAATATATTCTATTTATAGAATAACTTTAATAAAGTATTCTGTTTTATATAAAAAGATGTTTCTGTTTTATTACATTAATAATACGAATAAAACAAAACGTCATTATCGCTAAATAATTCATATTATTAACTGACAATAATTGAATCAAACTGAGTGACTTCTCACATAAGCATTAATAATCAATACCGTGTGCTACTATACAACCATACGTATTACTGTACTTTTACTACCGAGTAGTTCAACAGTATCAATGGTAAAACTTTCGCCGTTATTTTTAATAAAATATTTTTGTCATTTTCTCAATCCGATAATAATTTCGTTGTGGGGTCCACCAATGATTGTGTCATTGTACGTATATTCCCTGTTAAAATGAATATTCCCCGACCAATCGAATATTATATAACAACTTGTGTACTTTGCAAAATTTATATATATTACCCACAACTATAACATTATATCAAATTAACTCCATAATATTCAAAAATGATATTTATAGAAAATTCGTCTTTATTTATAAAAGTTGGGGTCTTACATCATGGGTCAGAGAAAAACACCTTTTCAGGTGTTAGGTGAGAAAGCAGTCTGCTGTGTCAGTTGGCCAGAATGCAATTCAGAAGATGTATAGAAAAGTCTCCATCAAAGTTCAGAAATGTCAAACGCATTTAATGCTTGAATAGATGGCTTCAACGGATAGATTTCAAGGATTACCTATATGTCAAACATCTGTAGATGATTAAAAAAAAAAGAAAGCAAACAAGCATTAAACTAAACGCTGAAGAACACTCAACGCTCAACTCTACGATATGAGAAAAAGAGAAAGCTTGCTCAGCTACTCAGTTCTTTCGAACAAGTGCTTAACAGCAACTGAGTAGTACCAACCAAGAACTCAACAACTACCAATCAACTGAAGTAAGAGTTCCAAGTCAGAAGGACTTGAAGAGTTCTAAGTGAACTGAGAAGAACCAAGTCTACTGAACTTGAAGAGTTCAAGAGTGAACTAAGAAGTGCTTAGACTGCTGGTCTAGAGGGAATCTGTGAGATTCAGAAAGTGTAAAAGATATCCTTAGTGGATTTCCTACTCGAGGAGTAAAAGAGTGGACTAGGAGCTTTAAGTTCTCTGAACCACTTAAAACTGTTGTCTCTTACATTCTTGCTATAACTGTGAGACCCCGAATTTTATGAAATAAAAGTATTCAATTTTTCTATTTTGATAAATAGTTAAATTGATAAAAGTTTAAAGTTAAGGGTAATATGTAAAAAAAAAATTTGCAAAGTAAGCAAGTTGATATAAAATATTCATTGTGTCGGCAAATATTCGATTAGTCGGAGAATATTTTTTTTGTCGGGGAATATTCGTACGACGGTACAATCATTGGCGGACCCCACAACGAAATTATTGTCAGATTGAGAAAACAACAAAAATATTTTTATGAAAATAACGGCGGAAGTTTTACCGTTCACTGTTGAAACAACCGGTGTTAAAAGAACAGTAATACGCGTGGTTGCATAAGAGCACACGGTATTGATTATTGATGCTTACGTGAGAAGTCACTCAATTTTGTTTTATTAGTATTATTAATGTAATAAAACAGAAAAGTTTTTAATATAAAACAGAATCCTTTTATAAAGTTATTCGTTTTATTAGGCTAATAGTAAAATCTTTTTATATAAAACAGAATACTTTTATAAAGTTATCTATTTTATTAGACAATAATTAGAATATATTATATTTTATTATGCATAGTTTTTGCATAGTGCCTGCATAGTATTTGCATAGTAAAATCTTTTATAAAGTTATTCGTTTTATTAGATTATAAATAGAATATATTATATTTTATTTAAAAGATTTTGCTTTAAATATGGACGTCCGATTAAAAGTAAATCAATCTGGACCGTTCATGAATTAATTACTATGCAGTCCATTCTTCTATAAATAGAAGCTCATTCCTTCATTATTTCTTACGAATTTACTGAAACTATAGAGAGAGAAACTATAGAGAGAGTTCTTCTTCTATAATCTTGAGCGTATTTATTTAGAGTTTAAGAAAGCTTTGAGCGTAGTGCAAGTTTTCTTCGAATATATCCTCACCCTACCAGTCGGAATACTCTTCTTTCAAAAGTAAGGGATATTATTTGTTGTACTCGTAAAGTGTATTCTTTCTTTCTTATTCATGAAGAGAACTTCTGTTATTCCGTTCTTTATTATTCTGTTGGAATAACCTGTATATGCGGGCTACCCTACACTTGGTGAAATTCTTCTATTATTATATTTTTTATTATTCTGTTGGAACATCCTGTCTGTGCTTTACGCTGGACCTGGTTCCATTATTTATTATTCTGTCAGAATATCCTGTCTGTGCTTTACGCCGGACCTGGTTCCATTATTTATTATTCTGTAGGAATATCCTGTCTGTACGTTTACGCCGGACCTGATTCCATTATTTATTATTCTGTAGGAATATCCTGTCGGTGCATTTACGCATGACCTGGTTCCATTATTTATTTTTCTGTTGGAATAACCTGTCTGTGCGGTCTATCGCATGCCTGGTGATTTCTTTTGTTATTACATTCTTTATTATACTCAGTTGGTTAAAGTTTTGGCTTTTATACTCCATGAAATTAGTGGAATATCCTTGATATTTGCGCTTCATCCAGTATCTTTTCATGAAAATATTCTTCTGAGCATTTTTAAATTTTACTTCACAAAGCAGTATCATGTTGACAATTTAGACGTTATTGATTCCTGGATAAATTAATTCTTGAACTTGTTTTATTGAATTATTATGTCATTGTCATCATCCTCATGTTTATATTATGTTGAAAGTCATCTGTGGCCGGTAGTGCATAGATTGACTTGGTATGATTATGACCAGGGATTATTCGGTATAATCATGACCGTAATGTTACAAATGATATGAAAAAGTCCTCATTGGCCCGTAGTACATTGATGGACAGTTTTTGGTATGATTATGACTATGGATTCTATTAGGCCAAGAGTGCAAAGATGAATTATTTTATGGCATGATCAGGACCGTTGATGAAAACACGATTATCTTTAGCCCGTAGTGCATGGATAATTCGTGGTCATGATACTAATGAATATCTTTGGCCTGTAGTGCAGGGATGATTCGATGATGTGGATTAATTATTGAGCTGAGTCTCAGCGATGAAATATTAATTCATGGATGTGATAATAATGAATATCTTTGGCCGTAGTGCATGGATAATTCATGGATATGATACTAACGAATATCCTTGGCCGTAGTGCATGGATAATTCGAAGGTGTGAATTATTTATTAAGCTGAGTCTCAGCGATAAAATATTGGTTATACACTTTTAATTTGTAGAAGATAGTAGATATCATGCTCTACTTGACTCTTTTAAAATACAGTTGTATGTCTTTGGTCGTAGTGCAAAGATGAATTTATTAGTATGATTATGAACAAAAATTGTGATTTGGTATAACCATGATTTTTGATGTTTCAGGTGAATATAGGTGATGAAAATTATCTTCGTCCTAGGTACGAAGAGGAATTTAGAATCACAATTATGATTATGAGTTATTCATATGATTGTGGACAGGAATTGTTGATTGATGTTACAGGGATAAAACATTATTGGTAGACTTTTAACATGGAGAAGATAATACACCTAATGGTCTATTTGACTCTTCTAATGGATTGCTCGTTCCGCTTCAACTATGGTTGAAAAGTTTTATCAGCTACCATATGTTCTAAATCTCTGATTTATTAATGATGAAAGCTATTGATGATGTAAATTAGCTTTAATTAAGATATTATTTACTGGGCTAGTTGAGCTCACCCTTTTGCTTTCATTGTTCTCTTCAGGAAGTGAGAACGCAACAGAGACTAGTCGGGGAACGGAGTGACGGTCCAGATGATATCATTAGTAGTCATCACTATTCTATAAAATAGTGTGATAGCTGTAGAGGTTCTCCCTAAACAGTATAGAAAAGTGTGTTATATTCTATACATCATTTAGTAGTTATATTTGGTGAATCAAATAGGGTGAGGTGAACCTAACTTTGAAAGGGTGTTTTGCCACTATCATACAAGATGTCTAATGACATACAACCTCGTGTTCTCATAAGACATGGTTGTGCACATCCACTTACTGAATATATATATGAGCACTATCTGTATGATCTTGGAGTTTATTTGAAGTATAATTTTCACTTGGAGACAACGGAGATATTTATATGTCAGGAGAAGACTCACCATTGGAAAGAAGATTATAGTAATCTTCTTATTTTTATTTGGGGACTTTTGGGTCAACTAAGGATAATTCTGTGGACATATGATATCTATCATAACCTAGACGCATGGCCTCCCATGTACGAAGGTTTTGTTCAGCACTTCCCAAATATTTTAATTTCTAAAACAGTTTTTGACTATACTTTTATGTAAAGTATCATTGTAAGGTTGTGGTCGAGGTACCATGAGAGTTACATACATTTTCATTAAAACTCATAGTTAACTGTGGTCGTATTCTATATGACAGCTCAACAGTTGTTTAAATGAAGTTGTATTTAAATTTTGTACCATGTATCTGGCGACTCAGAATGGGTAGTGTATACCTAATTTTTAGGGCGTCACAGTTGGTATCAGAGCTTAGGGATATGGTCACTGGCGGAGATAAGAGTCTAAAACCAGGAGGGGAGAGACGAGTTATATACTTCGCTACTGTGTGACTTACCTAAGCTGAAATTGTTTACTTGATAAGTTGACAAATTATGATATACCAATTAACCTTTGTTTTGAAGTTATATTCTAGAATGATATCTGAAATACAGAAGATGAGAAATGGGAAAATCATGATAGTGGGGAAATTATCGGGAAGGTACAATATGAAAAGAAAGCAAGGTATTCTCATCTCTTCGAATATTAGGTACGTACGTAAATTTTGAGGGCAAAATTTCATAAGGAGGAGTGATTGTGAGACTCCGAATTTTATGAAATAAAAGTGTTCAATTTTTTTATTTTGGTAAATAGTTAAATTGATAAAAGTTTAAAGTTAAGGGTAATATGTAAAAAAAAATTTTGCAAAGTAAGCAAGTTGATATAAAATATTCGTTGTGTCGGGGAATATTCGATTAGTCGAGGAATATTCTTTTTATCGGAAAATATTCGTACGACGGTACAATCATTGGTGGACTCCACAACGGAATTATTGTCGGATTGAGAAAACGACAAAAATATTTTTATGAAAATAACGGCGAAAGTTTTACCGTTAACTGTTGAAACACCCGGTGTTAAAAGTACAGTAATACGCGTGGTTGCATAGTAACACACGGTATTGATTATTGATGCTTATGTGAGAAGTCACTCAGTTTTGTTTTATTAGTATTATTAATGTAATAAAATAGAAAAGTATTTTATATAAAACAGAATCATTTTATAAAGTTATTCGTTTTATTAAGCTAATAATAAAATCTTTTTATATAAAACAGAATACTTTTATAAAGTTATCTGTTTTATTAGACAATAATTAGAATATATTATATTTTATTATGCATAGTGTTTGCATAGTGCCTGCATAGAGTTTGCATAGTAAAATCTTTTATAAAGTTATTCGTTTTATTAGATTATAAATAGAATATATTATATTTTATTTAAAAGATTTTACTTTAAATATGGACCGTCCGATTAAAAGTAAATCAATCTGGACCGTTCATGAATTAGTTACTATGCAGTCTATTTTTTTATAAATAGAAGCTCATTCATTCATTATTTTTACGAATTTACTGAAACTCTAGAGAGAGAAACTATAGAGAGAGTTCTTCTTCTATAATCTTGAGCGTATTTATTTAGAGTTTAAGAAAACTTTGATCGTAGTGCAAGTTTTCTTCGAGTATATCCTCGCCCTACCAGTCGGAATACTCTTCTTTCAAAGGTAAGGGATATTATTTGTTGTACTCGTAAAGTGTATTCTTTTTTTCTTATTCATGACGAGAACTTCTGTTATTCCATTCTTTATTATTCTGTTGGAATAACCTGTATACGCGGGCTACCCTACACTTGGTGAAATTCTTCTATTATTATATTTTTATTATTCTGTTGGAACATCCTGTCTATGCTTTACGCCGGACCTGGTTCCATTATTTATTATTCTGTCAGAATATCCTGTCTGTGCTTTACGCCGGACCTGGTTCCATTATTTATTATTCTGTAGGAATATCTTGTCTGTACGTTTACGCCAGACCTGATTCTATTATTTATTATTCTGTAGGAATATCCTGTCGGTGCATTTACGCATGACCTGGTTCCATTATTTATTTTTCTATTGGAATAACCTGTCTATGCGGTCTATCGCATGCCTGGTGATTTCTTTTGTTATTTCATTCTTTATTATACTCAGTTGGTTAAAGTTTTGGCTTTTATACTCCATGAAATTAGTGGAATATCCTTGATATTTGCGCTTCATCCAGTATCTTTTCATGAAAATATTCTTCTGAGCATTTTTGAATTTTACTCCACAAAGCAGTATCATGTTGACAATTTGGACGTTATTGATTCCTGGGTAAATTAATTCTTGAACTTGTTTTATTGAATTATTATGTCATTGTCATCATCGTCAAGTTTATATTATGTTGAAAGTCATCTGTGGCCGGTAGTGCATAGATGGACTTGATATGATTATGACAAGGGATTTTTCGGTATAATCATGACCGTAATATTACAAATGATATGAAAAAGTCCTCATTGGCCCGTAGTGCATTGATGGACAGTTTTTGGTATGATTATGACTATGGATTCTATTCGGCTAAGGGTGCAAAGATGAATTGTTTTATGGCATGATCAGGACCGTTGATGAAAACACGATTATCTTTAGCCCGTAGTGCATGGATAATTCGTGGTCATGATACTAATGAATATCTTTGGCCTGTAGTGCAGGGATGATTCGATGATGTGGATTAATTATTGAGCTGAGTCTCAGCGATGAAATATTAATTCATGGATGTGATAATAATGAATATCTTTGGCCGTAGTGCATGGATAATTCATGGATATGATACTAACGAATATCCTTGGCCGTAGTGCATGAATAATTCGAAGGTGTGGATTTTTTATTAAGCTGAGTCTCACTGATAAAATATTGGTTATACACTTTTAATTTATAGAAGATAGTAGATATCATGCTCTACTTGACTCTTCTAAAATACAGTTGTATGTCTTTGGTCGTAGTGCAAAGATGAATTTATTAGTATGATTATGAACAAGAATTGTGATTTGGTATAACCATAATTTTTGATGTTTCAGGTGAATATAGGTGATGAAAATTATCTTCGTCCTAGGTACGAAGAGGAATTTAGAATCACAATTATGATTATGAGTTATTCATATGAATGTGGACAGGAATTGTTGATTGATGTTACAGGGATAAAACATTATTGGTAGACTTTTAACATGGAGAAGATAATAGACCCAATGGTCTATTTGACTCTTCTAATGGATTGCTCGTTCCGCTTCAACTATGGTTGAAAAGTTTTATCAGCTGCCATATGTTCTAAATCTCTGATTTATTAATGATGAAAGCTATTGATGATGTAAATTAGCTTTAATTAAGATATTATTTACTGGGCTAGTTGAGCTCACCCTTTTGCTTTCATTGTTCTCTTCAGGAAGTGAGAACGCAGCAGAGACTAGTCGGGAAACGGAGTGACGGTCCAGATGATATCATTAGTAGTCCTCACTATTCTATAAAATAGTGTGATAGCTGTGGAGGTTCTCCCTAAACAGTATAGAAAAGTGTGTTGTATTCTATACATCATTTTGTAGTTATATTTGGTGAATCAAATAGGGTGAGGCGAACCCAACTTTGAAAGGGTGTTTTGCCACTATCATACAAGATGTCTAATGACATACAATCTCGTGTTCTCATAAGACATGGTTGTGCACATCCACTTACTGAATATATCTATGAGCACTATCTGTATGATCTTGGAGTTTATTTGAAGTATAATTTTCACTTGGAGACAACGGAGATATTTATATGTCAGGAGAAGACTCACCATTAGAAAGAAGATTATAGTAATCTTCTTATTTTTATTTGGGGACTTTTGGGTCAACCACGGATAATTATGTGGACATATGATATCTATCATAACCTAGACGCATGGCCTCCCATGTACGAAAGTTTCGTTCAGCACTTCTCAAATATTTTAATTTCTAAAACAATTTTTGACTATACTTTTATGTAAAGTATCATTGTAAGGTTGTGGTCGAGGTACCATGAGAGTTACATACATTTGTATTAAAACTCATAGTTAACTGTGGTCGTATTCTATATGACAGCTCAACAGTTGTTTAAATGAAGTTGTATTTAAATTTTGTACCATGTATCTGGCGACTTAGAATGTGTGATGTATACCTAATTTTGGGGGCGACACAGTTGGTATCAGAGCTTAGGGATATGGTCGCTGGCGGAGATAAGAGTCTAGAACCAGGAGGGAAGAGACGAGTTATATACTTCGCTAGTGTGTGACTTACCTAAGCTGAAATTGTTTACTTGATAAGTTGACAAATTATGATATACCAATTAACCTTTGTTTTGAAGCTATATTCTAGAATGATATCTGAAATATAGAAGATGAGAAATGGGTAAATCTTGATGGTGGGGAAATTATCGGGAAGGTACAATATGAAAAGAAAGCAAGGTATTCTCATCTCTTCGAATATCAGGTACGTACGTAAATTTTGAGGGCAAAATTTCATAAGGAGGGGTGATTGTGAGACCCCGAATTTTATGAAATAAAAGTATTCAATTTTTTTATTTTGGTAAATAGTTAAATTGATAAAAGTTTAAAGTTAAGGGTAATATGTAAAAAAAAATTTTGCAAAGTAAGCAAGTTGATATAAAATATTCGTTGTGTCGGGGAATATTCGATTAGTCGAGGAATATTCTTTTTATCGGGAAATATTTGTACGACGGTACAATCATTGGTGGACTCCACAACGGAATTATTGTCGGATTGAGAAAACGACAAAAATATTTTTATGAAAATAACGGCGAAAGTTTTACCGTTAACTGTTAAAACACCCGGTGTTAAAAGTACAGTAATATGCGTGGTTGCATAGTAACACACGGTATTGATTATTGATGCTTATGTGAGAAGTCACTCAGTTTTGTTTTATTAGTATTGTTAATGTAATAAAACAGAAAAGCTTTTTATATCAAACATAATCATTTTATAAAGTTATTCGTTTTATTAGGCTAATAATAAAATCTTTTTATATAAAACAGAATACTTTTATAAAGTTATCTGTTTTATTAGACAATATTTAGAATATATTATATTTTATTATGCATAGTGTTTGCATAGTGCCTGCATAGTGTTTGCATAGTAAAATTTTTTATAAAGTTATTCGTTTTATTAGATTCTAAATAGAATATATTATATTTTATTTAAAAGATTTTGTTTTAAATATGGACCGTCCGATTAAAAGTAAATCAACCTGGACCGTTCATGAATTAGTTACTATGCAGACCATTCTTTTATAAATAGAAGCTCATTTCTTCATTATTTCTTACGAATTTACTGAAACTCTAGAGAGAGAAACTATAGAGAGAGTTCTTCTTCTATAATCTTGAGCGTATTTATTTAGAGTTTAAGAAAGCTTTGAGCGTAGTGCAAGTTTTCTTCGAGTATATCCTCGCCCTACCAGTCGGAATACTCTTCTTTCAAAGGTAAGGGATATTATTTGTTGTACTCGCAAAGGGTATTCTTTCTTTCTTCTTCATGAAGAGAACTTCTGTTATTCCATTCTTTATTATTCTGTTGGAATATCCTGTATGCGCGGGCTACCCTATACTTGGTGAAATTCTTCTCTTATTATATTTTTATTATTCTGTTGGAACATCATGTCTATGCTTTACGCTAGACCTGGTTCTATTATTTATTATTCTGTCAGAATATCCTGTCTGTACGTTTACGCCAGACCTGATTCCATTATTTATTATTCTGTCGGAATATCCTGTCGGTGCATTTACGTATGACCTTGCTCCACTATTTATTTTTTTGCTGGAATAACCTGTTTGTGCAGTCTATCACATATCTGGTGATTTCTTTTGTTATTCTATTCTTTATTATACTAATTTGGTTAAAGTTTTGGCTTTTATACTCCATGAAATTTGTGGAATATACTTAATATTTGCGCTTCATCCAGTATCTTTTCATGGAAGTATTCTTCTGAGCATTTTTAAATTTTACTCCACAAAGCAGTATCATGTTGACAATTTAGACGTTATTGATTCCTGGATAAATTAATTCTTGAACTTGTTTTATTAAATTATTATGTCATTGTCATCATCCTCATGTTTATATTATGTTGAAAGTCATCTGTGACCTGTAGTGCATAGATGGACTTGGTATGATTATGACCAGGGATTATTCGATATAATCATGACCGTAATGTTATAAATTATGTGAAAAAGTCCTCACTGGCCCGTAGTGCAATGATGGACAATTTTTGGTATGATTATAGCTACGGATTCTATTCGACCAAGGGTGCAAAGATGAATTGTTTTATGGCATGATCAGGACCGTTGATGAAAATACGATTATCTTTGGCCCGTAGTGCATGGATAATTCGTGGTCGTGATACTAATGAATATCCTTGGCTTGTAGTACAGGGATGATTCGATGATGTGGATTAATTATTGAGCTGAGTCTCAGCGATGAAATATTAATTCATGGATGTGATAATAATGAATATCTTTGGCCGTAGTGGATTGATAATTCATGGATGTGATACTAACGAATATCCTTGGCCGTAGTGCATGGATAATTCAAAGGTGTGGATTATTTATTAAGCTGAGTCTCGGCGATAAAATATTGGTTATACACTTTTAATTTGTTGATGATAGTAGATATCATGCTCTACTTGACTCTTCTAAAATACAGTTGTATGTCTTTGGCCGTAGTGCAAAGATGAATTTATTATTATGATTATGAACAAGAATTGTGATTTGGTATAACCATAATTTTTGATGTTTCAGGTGAATACAAGTGATGAAAATTATCTTCGTCCTGGATGCGAAGAGGAATTTAAAATCACAATTATGATTATGAGTTATTCATATGATTGTGGACAGGAATTGTTGATTGATGTTACAGGGATAAAACATTATTGGTGGACTTTTAACATGGAGAAGATAATAGACCTAATGGTGTATTTGACTCTTCTAACGGATTGCTCATTCCGCTGCAACTATGGTTGAAAAGTTTTATCAGCTACCATATATTCTAAATCTCTGATTTATTAATGATGAAGGCTATTGATGATGTAAATTAGCTTTAATTATGATATTCTTTACGGGGCTAGTTGAGCTCACCCTTTTGCTTTCATTGTTCTCTTCAAGAAGTGAGAACGCAGCAGGGACTAGTCGGGGAACGGAGTGACGGTCCA
The DNA here is from genome assembly GCA_016801055.1 of Panax notoginseng. NCBI lineage: Eukaryota > Viridiplantae > Streptophyta > Magnoliopsida > Apiales > Araliaceae > Panax > Panax notoginseng. The sequence goes on along the minus strand of CM029016.1, from coordinate 41,475,846 downwards.
GATGATATCATTAGTAGTCCTCACTATTCTATGAAATAGTGTGATAGCTGTGGAGGTTCTCCCTAAACAGTATAGAAAAGTGTGTTGTATTCTATACATCATTTAATAGTTATATTTGGTGAATCAAATAGGGTGAGGCGAACCTAACTTTGGAAGGGTGTTTTGCCACTATCATACAAGATGTCTAATGACATACAATCTCGTATTCTCATAAGACATGGTTGTGCACATCCACTTGCTGAATATATCTATGAGCACTATCTCTATGATCTTGGAGTTTATTTGAAGTATAATTTTCACTTGGAGACAAAAGAGATATTTATATGTCAAGAGAAGACTCACCATTGGAAAGAAGATGATAGTAATCTTCTTATTTTTATTTGGGGACTTTTGGGTCAACCAAGGATAATTCTGTGGACATATGATATCTATCATAACCTAGACGCATGGCCTCCCATGTACGAAGGTTTTCTTGAGTACTTCCCAAAATATTTTAATTTCTAAAACAGTTTTTGACTATACTTTTATGTAAAGTATCATTGTAAGGTTGTGGTCGAGGTACCATGAGAGTTACATACATTTGTATTAAAACTCTTAGTTAACTGTGGTCGTATTCTATACGACAGCTCAACAGATGTATACCTAATTTTGGGGGCATCACAGTTGGTATCAAAGCTTAGGGATATGGTCGCTGGCGGAGATAAGAGTCTAGAACTAGGAGGGGAGAGACGAGTTATATACTTCGCTAGTGTGTGACTTACCTAAGCTGAAATCGTTTACTTGATAAGTTGACAAATTATGATATGTCAATTAACCTTTGTTTTAAAGCTATATTCTAGAATGATATCTGAAATACAAAAGATGAGAAATGGAAAATCATGATAGTGAGGAAATTATCGAGAAGGTACAATCTGAAAAGAAAGCAAGGTATTCTCATCTCTTCGAATATCAGGTACGTACGTAAATTTTGAGGGCAAAATTTCATAAGAAGGGGTGATTGTGAGACCCCAAATTTTATGAAATAAAAGTATTCAATTTTTCTATTTTGGAAAATAGTTAAATTGATAAAAGTTTAAAGTTAAGGGTAATATGTAAAAAAAAAAAAATTGCAAAGTAAGCAACTTGATATAAAATATTCGTTGTGTCGGAGAATATTCGATTAGTCGGGGAATATTTTTTTTGTCGGAGAATATTCGTACAATGGTACAATCATTAGTGGACCCCACAACGGAAGTATTGTCGGATTGAGAAAATGACAAAAATATTTTTATGAAAATAACGGCGGAAGTTTTACCATTAACTGTTGAAATACCCGGTGTTAAAAGTACAGTAATACGCGTGGTTCCATAGTAGCACACAGTGTTGATTATTAATGCTTACGTGAGAAGTCACTCAGTTTTGTTTTATTAGTATTATTAATGTAATAAAACAGAAAAGCTTTTTATATAAAACAGAATCCTTTTATAAAGTTATTCGTTTTATTAGGCTAATAGTAAAATCTTTTTATATAAAACAGAATACTTTTATAAAGTTATCTATTTTAATAGACGGTAATTAGAATATATTATATTTTATTATGCATAGTATTTGTATAGTGCCTGCATAGTATTTGCATAGTAAAATCTTTTATAAAGTTATTCGTTTTATTAGATTCTAAATAGAATATATTATATTTTATTTAAAAGATTTTGCTTTAAATATGGATCGTTCGATTAAAAGTAAATCAATCTGGACCGTTCATGAATTAGTTACTATGCAGTCCATTCTTCTATAAATAGAAGCTCATTCCTTCATTATTTCTTACGAATTTACTGAAACTCTAGAGAGAGAAACTATAGAGAGAGTTCTTCTTCTATAATCTTGAGCGTATTTATTTAGAGTTTAAGAAAGCTTTGAGCGTAGTGCAAGTTTTCTTCGAGTATATCATCCCCCTACCAGTCGAAATACTCTTCTTTCAAATGTAAGGGATATTATTTGTTGTACTCGTAAAGGGTATTCTTTCTTTCTTATTTATGAAGAGAACTTCTGTTATTCCATTCTTTATTATTCTGTTGGAATAACCTGTATACGCGGGCTACCCTATACTTGGTGAAATTCTTCTATTATTATATTTTTATTATTCTGTTAGAACATCATGTCTGTGCTTTACGCCGGACCTGGTTTCATTATTTATTATTCTGTCGGAATATCATGTCTGTGCTTTTCGCCGGACCTGGTTCCATTATTTATTATTCTGTCGGAATATCCTGTCTGTACGTTTACGCCGGACCTGATTCCATTATTTATTATTCTGTCAGAATATCTTGTCGGTGCATTTACGCTTGACCTGGTTCTACTATTTATTTTTCTGTTGGAATAACCTGTCTGTGCGGTCTATCGCATGCCTGGTGATTTCTTTTGTTATTCCATTCTTTATTATACTCAGTTGGTTAAAGTTTCGGCTTTTATACTCCATGAAATTAGTGGAATATCCTTGATATTTGCGCTTCACCCAGTTTCTTTTCATGGAAGTATTCTTCTGAGCATTTTTGAATTTTACTCCACAAAGCAGTATCATGTTGATAATTTGGACGTTATTGATTCCTGGATAAGTTAATTCTTGAACTTGTTTTATTGAATTATTATGTCATTGTCATCATCCTCATGTTTATATTATGTTGAAAGTCATCTGTGGTCTGTAGTGCATAGATGGACTTGGTATGATTATGACCAGGGATTATTCGGTATAATCAGTGGCCTGTAGTGCATAGATGGACTTGGTATGATTATGACCAGGGATTATTCGGGATAATCAGTGGCCTGTAGTGCATAGATGGACTTGGTATGATTATGACCAGGGATTATTCGGTATAATCATGACCGTAATGTTACAAATGATGTGAAGAAGTCCTCATTGGCCCGTAGTGCATTGATGGACACTTTTTGGTATGATTATGGCTATGGATTCTATTCGGCCAAGGGTGCAAAGATGAATTATTTTATGGCATGATCAGGACCGTTGATGAAAACACGATTATCTTTAGCCCGTAGTGCATGGATAATTCGTGGTCGTGATACTAATGAATATCCTTGGCCTGTAGTGCAGGGATGATTCGATAATGTGAATTAATTATTGAGCTGAGTCTCAACAATAAAATATTAATTCATGGATGTGATAATAATGAATATCTTTGGCCATAGTGCATGGATAATTTATGGATGTGATACTAACGAATATCCTTGGCCGTAGTGCATGGATAATTTGAAGGTGTGGATTATTTATTAAGCTGAGTCTCAGCGATCAAATATTGGTTATACACTTTTAATTTGTAGAAGATAGTAGATATCATGCTCTACTTGACTCTTCTAAAATACAGTTGTATGTCTTTGGCTGTAGTGCAAAGATGAATTTATTAGTATGATTATGAACAAAAATTGTGATTTGGTATAACCATGATTTTTGATGTTTTAGGTGAATATAGGTGATGAAAATTATCTTCGTCCTGGGTGCGAAGAGGAATTTAGAATCACAATTATGATTATGAGTTATTCATATGATTGTGGACAGGAATTATTGATTGATGTTACAGGGATAAAACATTATTGGTGGACTTTTAACATGGAAAAGATAATAGACCTAATGGTCTATTTGACTCTTCTAATGGATTGCTTGTTCCGCTGCAACTATGGTTAAAAAGTTTTATCAGCTACCATATGTTCTAAATCTCTGATTTATTAATGATGAAAGCTATTGATGATGTAAATTAGCTTTAATTATGATATTCTTTACTGGCCTAGTTGAGCTCACCCTTTTGCTTTCATTGTTCTCTTCAGGAAGTGAGAACGCAGCAGAGACTAGTCGGGGAACGGAGTGACAGTCCAGATGATATCATTAGTAGTCATCACTATTCTATGAAATAGTGTGATAGTTGTGGAGGTTCTCCCTAAATAGTATAGAAAAGTTTGTTGTATTCTATACATCATTTAGTAGTTATATTTGGTGAATCAAATAGGGTGAGGCGAACCCAACTTTAGAAGGGTGTTTTGCCACTATCATAGAAGATGTCTAATGACATACAATCTCGTGTTCTCATAAGACATGGTTGTGCACATTCACTTGCTGAATATATCTATGAGCACTATCTATATGATCTTAGAGTTTATTTGAAGTATAATTTTCACTTGGAGACAACGGAGATATTTATATGTCAAGAGAAGATTCACCATTAGAAAGAAGATGATAGTAATCTTATTATTTTTATTTGGGGACTTTTGGGTCAACCAAGGATAATTCTGTGGACATATGATATCTATCATAACCTAGACGCATGGCCTCCCATGTACGAAGGTTTCATTCAGCACTTCCCAAATATTTTAATTTCTAAAACAGTTTTTGACTATACTTTTATGTAAAGTATCATTGTAAGGTTATGGTCGAGGTACCATGAGAGTCACATACATTTGTTTTAAAACTCATAGTTAACTGTGGTCGTATTCTATATGACAGCTCAACAGTTGTATAAATGAAGTTGTATTTGAATTTTGTACCATGTATCTGGCGACTCTGAATGGGTAGTGTATACCTAATTTTGGGAGCGTCACAGTTGGTATCAGAGCTTAGGGATATGGTCGCTGGCGGAAATAAGAGTCTAGAACTAGGAGGGGAGAGACGAGTCATATACTTCGCTAGTGTGTTACTTACCTAAGCTGAAATTGTTTACTTGATAAGTTGACAAATTATGATACGTCAATTAACCTTTGTTTTGAAGCTATATTTTAGAATGATATCTGAAATACAGAAGATGAGAAATGGGAAAATCATGATTGCGAGGAAATTATCGGGAAGGTACAATCTGAAAAGAAAGCAATGTATTCTCATCTCTTCGAATATCAGGTACGTACGTAAATTTCGAGGGCAAAATTTCATAAGGAGGAGTGATTGTGAGACCCCGAATTTTATGAAATAAAAGTATTCAATTTTTCTATTTTGGTAAATAGTTAAATTAATAAAAGTTTAAAGTTAAGGGTAATATGTAAAAAAAAAAATTTGCAAAGTAAGCAAGTTGATATAAAATATTCGTTGCGTCGGGGAATATTCGATTAGTCGAGGAATATTCTTTTTATCGGGGAATATTCGTACGATGGTACAATCATTGGTGGACCCCACAACGGAATTATTGTCAAATTGAGAAAACGACAAAAATATTTTTATGAAAATAACGGCGAAAGTTTTACCGTTAACTGTTGAAACACCCGGTGTTAAAAGTACAGTAATACGCGTGGTTGCATAGTAGCACACGGTATTGATTATTGATGCTTATGTGAGAAGTCACTCAATTTTATTTTATTAGTAATATTAATATAATAAAACAGAAAAGCTTTTTATATAAAACAGAATCCTTTTATAAAGTTATTCGTTTTATTAGGCTAATAGTAAAATCTTTTTATATAAAACAGAATACTTTTATAAAGTTATCTGTTTTATTAGACAATAATTAGAATATATTATATTTTATTATGCATAGTGTTTGCATAGTGCTTGCATAGTATTTTCATAGTAAAATCTTTTATAAAGTTATTCGTTTTATTAGATTATAAATAGAATATATTATATTTTATTTAAAAGATTTTTCTTTAAATATGGACCGTCCGATTAAAAGTAAATCAATCTGGACCGTTTATGAATTAGTTACTATGCAGTCCATTCTTCTATAAATAGAAGCTCATTCATTCATTATTTCTTACGAGTTTACTGAAACTCTAGATAGAGAAACTATAGAGAAAGTTCTTCTTCTATAATCTTGAGCGTATTTATTTAGAGTTTAAGAAAGTATTGAGCGTAGTGCAAGTTTTCTTCGAGTATATCCTCGCCCTACCAGTCGGAATACTCTTCTTTCAAAGGTAAGTGATATTATTTGTTGTACTCTTAAAGGGTATTCTTTCTTTCTTATTCATGAAGAGAAATTCTGTTATTCTATTCTTTATTATTCTATTGGAATAACCTGTATACGCGGGCTACCTTATACTTGGTGAAATTCTTCTATTATTACATTTTTATTATTCTGTTGGAACATCCTGTCTGTGCTTTACACCGGACCTGGTTCCATTATTTATTATTCTATCGGAATATCCTGTCTGTGCTTTACGCCGGACCTGGTTCCATTATTTATTATTCTGTCAGAATATCCTGTCTGTATATTTACGCCGGACCTGATTCTATTATTTATTATTCTGTCAGAATATCCTGTCGGTGCATTTACGCATGACCTGGTTTCACTATTTATTTTTCTGTTGGAATAACCTGTCTGTGCGGTCTATCGCATGCCTAATGATTTCTTTTGTTATTCCATTCTTTATTATACTCAGTTGGTTAAAGTTTTAGCTTTTATACTCCATGAAATTAGTGGAATATCCTTGATATTTGCGCTTCATCCAGTATCTTTTCATGAAAATATTCTTCTGAGCATTTTTGAATTTTACTCCACAATGCAGTATCATGTTGACAATTTGGACGTTATTGATTCCTGGATAAATTAATTCTTGAACTTGTTTTATTGAATTATTATGTCATTGTCATCATCCTCATTTTATATTATGTTGAAAGTCATCTGTGGCCTGTAGTGCATAGATGGACTTGGTATGATTATGACCAGGGATTATTTGATATAATCATGATCGTAATGTTACAAATGATGTGGAAAAGTCCTCATTGGCCCGTAGTGCGTTGATAGACAATTTTTGGTATGATTATGACTATGGATTCTATTCGGCCAAGGGTGCAAAGATGAATTGTTTTATGGAATGATCAGGACCGTTGATGAAAATAAGATTATCTTTGGCCCGTAGTGCATGGATAATTCGTGGTCGTGATACTAATGAATATCATTGGCCTGTAGTGCAGGAATGATTCGATGATGTGAATTAATTATTGAGCTGAGTCTCAGCGATGAAATAATAATTCATGGATGTGATAATAATGAATATCTTTGGCCGTAGTGCATGGATAATTCATGGATGTGATACTAACGAATATCCTTGGCCGTAGTGCATGGATAATTCGAAGGTGTGGATTATTTATTAAGCTGAGTCTCAGCGATAAAATATTGGTTATACACTTTTAATTTGTAGAAAATAGTAGATATCATGCTCTACTTGACTCTTCTAAAATACAGTTGTATGCCTTTGGCCGTAGTGTAAAGATGAATTTATTAGTATGATTATGAACAAGAATTGTGATTTGGTATAACCATGATTCTTGATGTTTCAAGTGAATATAGGTGATGAAAATTATCGTCGTCCTTGGTGCGAAGAGGAATTTAGAATCACAATTATGATTATGAGTTATTCATATGATTGTGGACAGGAATTATTGATTGATGTTACAGGGATAAAACATTATTGTAAGATTCTGAATTTTATGAAATAAAAGTATTCAATTTTTTTTATAATTACTATTCAATAAATGGTTAAATTGATAAAAGTTAAAGTTAAGGGTGATATATGAAAAAAAAATTTCAAAATACGCAAGTGGCTATAAAATATTCATTGTTGTCGGGGAATATTCGTTTGTCGTAGAATATTCTTTTTATCGGGAATATCCGTACGACGGCGCAGTCATTTGTGGGCCCCATAACATAATAACTGTCGGATGAAGATAACGACAAAATTGAGTTTTTATAATTAACGGCGTAGTTGTTACCGTTAATACTGTTGGAATAACCGGTGATTAAAATATAGTAATACGCGTTATTGCACAGTAGCACACGGTATTGCACAGTATTTTTGAATTATTGATCCTTACGTAAGAAGTCACTACTCAATAATTATTATATTAATTACTGTTCAATATTTTATTTTATTAATTCAATAATTGCTGCGTTGATTTTTTTATATTATTGTCGCTCAGTAATTGTCACTGCACATCATCTCTACTATCATATCAATAATTCATATTATTTGGAATAATATTATTAGATAGCATTATTGGCAATGTCTAGAAAGTTCTGTCTAAGGAGAGGATTGGGCATCTAATTGCGAGCCAATAAGGAGAAATCCTTATTGGAAAGCCCCCTCGTTCCTGGGAACGGCCTGGTTGACAGTACTGTGATTCTGTAATATTATTTGTGAATAATTAATTATTGATTTATATGATGAGAAAAATATTAATTTTATGTGGATATAGATGGAGAAAATTTTTTAAGTGACAATTGTTGAAAAATGATATTTTATCTTTTCTGATAAAATAATTTATTATTATATTTAATAATATAATAATGGTGATAGTTTTACAATGAATGTGGGATATATGAGTATATGAGAAGGAAGAGTATTGTTGTTGTATTAAATGATTAACACATATTTTGTGTGTCGGTGGACCACATTTCTTGACTGAAATTTAATTATAGCCTGTAAAATCGCCCGTTTATGGATTTCGGTTAATTTCTGTTTGGAATTTGGAAAAACCTTCTTCTGTAAAGTTGTAGAAAATTGAATTTCTTATAAAAAAATGCGAGATTCGAATTTTCTGATAAAAAAGCTATTTTCTATGAATTATTGAAGTTTCGGAAAATAAAATAATTTTTATTAAATTATAGGGTGGGACCCACTTTGGTTGATGTTAATAACATGTGGGCTGCTATATTTTTTTAGAATTAAAATGCTTGGATGGCTGGTCTTGAATGATTGGTGTGTAGAAAAAAAAATAATATTTTATTATTTTAGTCTCCTTTGGCGTTCTAGCATTTTCCTATAAATAGGTGCTTATGTTAGAATTAAAAATCACACCAGAAACAAGTTTTCTTTCTCTCTATATTATCAAGCATATTTTTGTGAGTATTTAGATATCTTGAGTGTTGCTCAGCGTTATATCCGATATTCAAGTCAGAAGTACTGCTCTTTTGAGGTAAGGGATTTTAAGGGTTATTATATTTTTCAGTTCGTAATTCTTCTGACCTTCAGAAAATTCTGGAAAAATTTGAGATGATATTTTGATGAGATTTATTGATTGTATCCAAAAATAGTGATTTTTGGATGTATAGATTAAGAGTTATGAATTTTAAGAGAAAAGACTATTTTAAAAGTAACCGCTTATAACTCCTTGTGGTTAACTCCAAAATTGATGAAATTTTTATTGGAAGTATATCTATATAATATCAGTGTACCCTGTGAATTTCAAAATTTTTGGATAAAATTACAATTTATGATAAATGTCTAAATATTCGGTTGTTTTGGCCATATGAAAAATAGTAAATGAGTTTTAAAAATTCTGAGAAAAATATATGTTTAATATGGGACTATATTCTTCTAAATCCCAGAAAAAAAATATATTTGGAATTGATTTGGTATTTTTCATGAAAATAGACTAGTTATGAGTAAATAAATTAAATATGTTATGTGAAGTAAGAAAATTGAAAAATAAGATTTTATGGCTTGAGAATCCTAAATGAGGTATATGCAAATTTTTGATGAGGGTTTTGGTTATTGGTAATGAAATATTATGAGTTTGGCATTTTAGGATGATTAAATGCATTATTTAGTAAAGTGTAAACAATTAAAATAAATTGTTTATAAGCTTAAGAAATATTATTCTTTCAATATCATTTTATCGAAATATTGGTATGAATCTTATTGTGGAATATCTACCTTTTTCATGTCGAGTTACTATTCATGAATTACTATTCACGAGTTACTATTCACGAGTTACTATTCATGAGTTACTATTCACGAGTTACTATTCACGACAAAATTGGTTTCTTTTTCTGACCAAATTATAGTTGATTTATGAATATTACTCTTGAGATTAAATCTATATGTTGATTATATTGATTTTATTATCATATATAACATTTTTATAACCCTAAGGATGATATTTCTCTTTGACTTGAGTGTAAATATGGGTAGATTTTTAGTATGATCATGACTATGAATTTTCTTTGGCGAGTAGTGCAAAGTTGAATTGTTGACTGGTATGATCATAACTATTGAATTTATAATTGAATATCTTTAGCTTAAATGCAAAGGTGAATTGATCAACATGGTTATAATTATTGTTTATATAAATTCTGAAATGATTATAAATTTCTTTGAGATATTAATATATCTGGCCTATAGTGCAAATATGAACTGTTGATAAATATATTTGGCATGTAGTGCAAATATGAACTATTGTTGAATATCTTTGGCCTGTAGTGCAAAGATGAACTGGTGATGAATATCTTTGGCCCATAGTACAAAGATGACCTATGGTTGAATATCTTTGGCCAGTAGTGCAAAGATGAATTATTGATGAATATCTTTGGCCCATAGTATAAAGATGATATAGTAGTGCAAAGATGAACAGGTGTTGAGATGAACATGACCAACTGGTGATACAAATGAATATCTTTGGCCGTAGTGCAAAGATGAAGTTATTAGTATGATTATGAACATGAACTGTGATTTGGTGTAACCATGATCTTTGATATCTCAGGTAAAGATAGGTGATGAAAATTATTTTCGTCCTGGATGAGAAGAGGAATTTAGAACTACAATTATGATTATGAGTTATTCATATGATTGTGGACCAGAATTGTTGATTGATGTTACAGGGATAAAATATTATTGGTGGATTTTTAACATGGAGAAGATAATAGACTTTGTAGTCTATTTGACTCTTCTAATGGATTGCTCGTTCCGCTGCAACTATGGTTAAAATTTTTATCATCTACCATATGTTCTAAATCTCTGATTTAATTCTGTTGAAGGCTATTGATAAATTATTTATCTTTAGTCATGATATTCTTTACTGGGCTAGTTGTGCTCACCCTTCTGTTTCACAATTCCTTTCAGGTAATAAGAGTGTAGTTGGGTCGAGCGAGGGTAACAGGAAAATAAAACGGTGGTCATCATTTAGTAGTTATATTTGGTGAATCATCTAGGGTGAAGCGAACCCAACGTTGGAAGGGTGTTTTGCCACTATCATACAAGATGTCTAATGGCATACAACCTCGTGTCATCATAAGACAGGATTGTGCTCATCCACTTGCTGAGTATATTTATAAGCACTACCTATATAATCTTGGTGTTTGTTTGAAGTATAATTCTTAATTAGAGACAGTGGAGATAATGATAAGTCAAGAGAAGACTCACCATTGGGAAGAATATAATAGTAATCTTCTCATTTTTCTTTGGGGTATATTGGGTCAACTAAGGATAATTCTGTAGCCATATGATATTTATCATAACCTAAAAGCATGGCCTCCCATGTACGAAGGTTTCCTTGAGCACTTCCCAAAGATTTTAATTTCTAAAACAGTTTTTGACTATACCTTTATGTAAGCTGTCATTGTGACGTGCTGTCCACGGTTGGGACATGTGTCACATTTGATATATGTTTGTATCCAAACTTACAGCATATGTGTTGTTATATTTTGCACGACAATTGTTGTAATAAAGTTGTAGTTGTTTTCTGTACCATGTATTTGGCGACTCAGAATAGGTTGGATGGAATGGACCTATTTTGGTATTGTCACAGTTGGTATCAGAGCTTAGGGATATGGTCTCTGGCGGAGATCGGGGAATATAACTAGGAGAGGAGAGATGAGTAAATCCTTCGCTAATGTGTCCTACCTAAGCTTATTTGTTGGTCAGTCATAATATCGGGATATTATGTGATATTTTAATTTGTTTAATTAACCCTTGTTTTATGGCAATATTTGAGAATGGCTGCTGAGAATGTTAACAATAGAGTGAATGAGACCGTGGGGATACCTCTAATCATCAACCAGGATAATGTGATGTCAGGCGAAGAAGGAATTAGAGAAATCCATGTGGTGAGTGAAGAATTGATAATTGCACCCGAGCTAGTCGCAGAGGTAGCAGCTGAGAGTGAGGAAGAAGAAGCACCTGAGGAGAATTTATTAGAGGTATTATATGATCAAAATATAGAATTTCAAAATCGTATTCATGAGTTAGAAGAGCAGGCTGAAGAACGACAAGCGATCGTGGAGCAAAAGAATGCAATAATTCAAGCTTGTGTTACCCGATATGTGATGCTTGAACAGAAGCATTCTTTGGCAGAGTATAAGATGATAAAGATGAAATCTGAACTGAAAGAAGAAAAAACTAAACGAGTGAGAATAAGTGATGCATGGGTAAAAGCCGCACGACACGTGGATATTGTGGAAAGAGATGTCCGATCTAAGAAGGCTAAAATAGATGATATGAATTTCTCTTTTTGGAAAGCAATTGGGAGAACCCAACATCGAGTTTTGAATAACCCTGTACAGAGCGGTCAACCTGAATTCGATATGGATCGAAGATTGATGATTCAGATCATGAATCAGGAGTACGACGAGGCAGTTAAGGGAGGAATATGTCCTATAGAAAAATATATTCCAACGGTAGTGATGACGCCAAATGCTGCCCCAGACAAGTCAAAGCTGGGTAGTTCAAGGGAGAGCGGGTGTCATGACTTCCCAACAAGTGAGGAACCCAAATGAAGTTATCACGGGAGATGAGCAATGGAGAAATCATGATGACCCGGGAGATAGAATCTGAAATGAAAGCAAGGTATTCTCAACTTTTCGAAATACCAGGTACTTAAATTTTGGGGACGAAATTTCATAAGGATGGGAGATTGTAAGACCCCGAATTTTATGAAATAAAAGTATTCAATTTTTCTTATAATTACAATTCAGTAAATGGTTAAATTGATAAAAGTTAAAGTTAAGGGTGATATATGAAAAAAAAATTCAAAATACGCAAGTGGCTATAAAATATTCATTGTTGTCGGGGAATATTCGTTTAGTCGTGGAATATTCATTTTATCGGGAATATCCGTACGACGGCGCAGTCATTTGTGGACCCCATAACAGAATAACTGTCGAATGAAGATAACGACAAAATTGAGTATTTATAATTAACAGCGTAGTTGTTATCGTTAACACTGTTGGAATACCCAGTGGTTAAAATACAGTAATGCGCGTTATTACACAGTAGCACACGGTATTGCACAGTATTTTTGAATTATTGATCCTTACGTAAGAAGGCACTACTCAATAATTGTTACAGTAATTACTGTTCAATATTTTATTTTATTAATTCAATAATTGCTGCGTTGATTTTTTTATATTATTGTCGCTCAATAATTGTCATTGCACATCATCTCCATTATCATATCAATAATTCATATTATTTGGAATAATATTATTAGATAGCATTATTGGCAATGTCTAGAAAGTTCTGTCTAAGGAGAGGTTTGGTCATCTAATTGCGCGCCAATAAGGAGAAATCCTTATTAGAAAGCCCCCTCTTTCCTGGGAACGGCCTGGTTGCCCGTACTGTGATTCTGTAATATTATTTGTGAATAATTAATTATTAATTTATATGATGAGAAAAATATTAATTTTATGTGGATATAGATGGAGAAAATTTTTTAAGTGACAATTGTTGAAAAATGATATTTTATCTTTTCTGATAAAATAATTTATTATTATATTTAATAATATAATAATGGTGATAGTTTTACAATGAATGTGGGATATATGAGTATGTGAGGAGGAAGAGTATTGTTGTTGTATTAAATGATTAACACATATTTTGTGTGTCAGTGGACCCCATTTCTTGACTGAAATTTGATTATAGCCTGTAAAATCGCTCGTTTATGGATTTCGGTTAATTTCTGTTTGGAATTTGGAAAAACCTTCTTCTGCAAAGTTATAGATAATTGAATTTCCTATAAAAAATTGCGAGATTCAAATTTTCTGATAAAAAGGCTATTTTCTATGAATTATTGAAGTTTCGAAAAATAAAATAATTTTTATTAAATTATAAGGTGGGACCCACTTTGGTTAGTGTTAATAACATGTGGGCTGCTATATTTTTTCAGAATTGGCATGCTTGGATGGCTGGTCTTGAATGGTTGGTGTGTAGAAAAGAAAAATAATATTTTATTATTTTAGTCTCCTTTGGCGTTCTAGCATTTTCCTATAAATAGGTGCTTATGTTAGAATTGAAAATCACACCAAAAATAAATTTTCTTTCTCTCTATATTATCAAGCATATTTTTGTGAGTATTTAGATTTCTTGAGTGTTGCTCAGCGTTATATCCGATATTCAAGTCAGAAGTACTGATCTTTTGAGGTAAGGGATTTTAAGGGTTATTATGTTTTTCAGTTCGTAATTCTTCTGACCTTCAGAAAATTCTAGAAAAATTTGAAATAATATTTTGATGAGTTTTATTGATTGTGTCCAAAAATGGTGATTTTTGGATGTATAGATTAAGAGTTATGAATTTTATGAGAAAAGACTATTTTAAAAGTAACCGCTTATAACTCCTTGTGGTTAACTCCAAAATTGATGAAATTTTTATTGAAAGTATATCTATATAATATCAGTGTACTATGTGAATTTCGAAATTTTTGGATAAAATTACAATTTATGATAAATGTCTAAATATTCAGCTATTTTGGCCATATGAAAAATAGTAAATGAGTTTTAAAAATTCTGAGAAAAATATATGTTCAATATGGGACTATATTCTGCTAAATCCCAGAAAAAAAATATTTTTGGAACTAATTTGGTATTTTTCATGAAAATAGACTAGTTATGAGTAAATAAATTAAATATGTTATGTGAAGTAAAAAAATTAGAAAATAGGATTTTATGGCTTGAGAATCCTATATGAGGTATATGCAGATTTTTTATGAGGGTTTTGGTTATTGGTAATGAAATATTATGAGTTTGGCATTTTAGGATGATTAAATGCATTATTTAGTAAAGTGTAAATAATTAAAATAAATTGTTTATAAGCTTAAGAAATATTATTCTTTCAATATCATTATACCGAAATATTGGTATGGATTTTATTGTAGAATTTCTACCTTTTTCATGTCGAGTTACTATTCATGAATTACTAATCACGAGTTACTATTCACGAGTTACTATTCATGAGTTACTATTCACGAGTTACTATTCACGACAAAATTGGTTTCTTTTTCTGACCAAATTATAGTTGATTTATGAATATTACTCTTGAGATTAAATCTATATGTTGATTATATTGATTTTATTATCATATATAACATTTTTATAACCCTAATGATGATATTTCTCTTTGACTTGAGTGTAAATATGGGTAGATTTTTAGTATGATCATGACTATGAATTTTCTTTGGCGAGTAGTGCAAAGTTGAATTGTTGACTGGTATGATCATAACTATTGAATTTATAATTGAATATCTTTAGCTTAAATGCAAAGGTGAATTGATCAACATGGTTATAATTATTGTTTATATAAATTCTGAAATGATTATAAATTTCTTTGAGATATTAATATATCTGGCCTATAGTGCAAATATGAACTGTTGATAAATATATTTGGCATGTAGTGCAAATATGAACTATTGTTGAATATCTTTGGCCTGTAGTGCAAAGATGAACTGGTGATGAATATCTTTGGCCCATAGTACAAAGATGACCTATGGTTGAATATCTTTGGCCAGTAGTGCAAAGATGAATTATTGATGAATATCTTTGGCCCATAGTACAAAGATGATATAGTAGTGCAAAGATGAACAGGTGTTGAGATGAACATGACCAACTGGTGATACAAATGAATATCTTTGGCCGTAGTGCAAAGATGAAGTTATTAGTATGATTATGAACATGAACTGTGATTTGGTGTAACCATGATCTTTGATATCTCAGGTAAAGATAGGTGATGAAAATTATCTTCGTCCTGGATGAGAAGAGGAATTTAGAACTACAATTATGATTATGAGTTATTCATATGATTGTGGACCAGAATTGTTGATTGATGTTACAGGGATAAAACATTATTGGTGGATTTTTAACATGGAGAAGATAATAGACTTTGTAGTCTATTTGACTCTTCTAATGGATTGCTCGTTCCGCTGCAACTATGGTTAAAATTTTTATCATCTACCATATGTTCTAAATCTCTGATTTAATTCTGTTGAAGGCTATTGATAAATTATTTATCTTTAGTCATGATATTCTTTACTGGGCTAGTTGTGCTCACCCTTCTGTTTCACAATTCCTTTCAGGTAATAAGAGTGTAGTTGGGTCGAGCGAGGGTAACAGGAAAATAAAACGGTGGTCATCATTTAGTAGTTATATTTGGTGAATCATCTAGGGTGAAGCGAACCCAACGTTGGAAGGGTGTTTTGCCACTATCATACAAGATGTCTAATGGCATACAACCTCGTGTCATCATAAGACAGGATTGTGCTCATCCACTTGCTGAGTATATTTATAAGCACTACCTATATAATCTTGGTGTTTGTTTGAAGTATAATTCTTAATTAGAGACAGTGGAGATAATGATAAGTCAAGAGAAGACTCACCATTGGGAAGAATATAATAGTAATCTTCTCATTTTTCTTTGGGGTATATTGGGTCAACTAAGGATAATTCTGTAGCCATATGATATTTATCATAACCTAAAAGCATGGCCTCCCATGTACGAAGGTTTCCTTGAGCACTTCCCAAAGATTTTAATTTCTAAAACAGTTTTTGACTATACCTTTATGTAAGCTGTCATTGTGACGTGCTGTCCACGGTTGGGACATGTGTCACATTTGATATATGTTTGTATCCAAACTTACAGCATATGTGTTGTTATATTTTGCACGACAATTGTTGTAATAAAGTTGTAGTTGTTTTCTGTACCATGTATTTGGCGACTCAGAATAGGTTGGATGGAATGGACCTATTTTGGTATTGTCACAGTTGGTATCAGAGCTTAGGGATATGGTCTCTGGCGGAGATCGGGGAATATAACTAGGAGAGGAGAGATGAGTAAATCCTTCGCTAATGTGTCCTACCTAAGCTTATTTGTTGGTCAGTCATAATATCGGGATATTATATGATATTTTAATTTGTTTAATTAACCCTTGTTTTATGGCAGTATTTGAGAATGGCTGCTGAGAATGTTAACAATAGAGTGAATGAGACCGTGGGGATACCTCTAATCATCAACCAGGATAATGTGATGTCAGGCGAAGAAGGAATTAGAGAAATCCATGTGGTGAGTGAAGAATTGATAATTGCACCCGAGCTAGTCGCAGAGGTAGCAGCTGAGAGTGAGGAAGAAGAAGCACCTGAGGAGAATTTATTAGAGGTATTATATGATCAAAATATAGAATTTCAAAATCGTATTCATGAGTTAGAAGAGCAGGCTGAAGAACGACAAGCGATCGTGGAGCAAAAGAATGCAATAATTCAAGCTTGTGTTACCCGATATGTGATGCTTGAACAGAAGCATTCTTTGGCAGAGTATAAGATGATAAAGATGAAATCTGAACTGAAAGAAGAAAAAACTAAACGAGTGAGAATAAGTGATGCATGGGTAAAAGCCGCACGACACGTGGATATTGTGGAAAGAGATGTCCGATCTAAGAAGGCTAAAATAGATGATATGAATTTCTCTTTTTGGAAAGCAATTGGGAGAACCCAACATCGAGTTTTGAATAACCCTGTACAGAGCGGTCAACCTGAATTCGATATGGATCGAAGATTGATGATTCAGATCATGAATCAGGAGTACGACGAGGCAGTTAAGGGAGGAATATGTCCTATAGAAAAATATATTCCAACGGTAGTGATGACGCCAAATGCTGCCCCAGACAAGTCAAAGCTGGGTAGTTCAAGGGAGAGCGGGTGTCATGACTTCCCAACAAGTGAGGAACCCAAATGAAGTTATCACGGGAGATGAGCAATGGAGAAATCATGATGACCCGGGAGATAGAATCTGAAATGAAAGCAAGGTATTCTCAACTTTTCGAAATACCAGGTACTTAAATTTTGGGGACGAAATTTCATAAGGATGGGAGATTGTAAGACCCCGAATTTTATGAAATAAAAGTATTCAATTTTTCTTATAATTACAATTCAGTAAATGGTTAAATTGATAAAAGTTAAAGTTAAGGGTGATATATGAAAAAAAAATTCAAAATACGCAAGTGGCTATAAAATATTCATTGTTGTCGGGGAATATTCGTTTAGTCGTGGAATATTCATTTTATCGGGAATATCCGTACGACGGCGCAGTCATTTGTGGACCCCATAACAGAATAACTGTCGAATGAAGATAACGACAAAATTGAGTATTTATAATTAACAGCGTAGTTGTTATCGTTAACACTGTTGGAATACCCAGTGGTTAAAATACAGTAATGCGCGTTATTACACAGTAGCACACGGTATTGCACAGTATTTTTGAATTATTGATCCTTACGTAAGAAGGCACTACTCAATAATTGTTACAGTAATTACTGTTCAATATTTTATTTTATTAATTCAATAATTGCTGCGTTGATTTTTTTATATTATTGTCGCTCAATAATTGTCATTGCACATCATCTCCATTATCATATCAATAATTCATATTATTTGGAATAATATTATTAGATAGCATTATTGGCAATGTCTAGAAAGTTCTGTCTAAGGAGAGGTTTGGTCATCTAATTGCGCGCCAATAAGGAGAAATCCTTATTAGAAAGCCCCCTCTTTCCTGGGAACGGCCTGGTTGCCCGTACTGTGATTCTGTAATATTATTTGTGAATAATTAATTATTAATTTATATGATGAGAAAAATATTAATTTTATGTGGATATAGATGGAGAAAATTTTTTAAGTGACAATTGTTGAAAAATGATATTTTATCTTTTCTGATAAAATAATTTATTATTATATTTAATAATATAATAATGGTGATAGTTTTACAATGAATGTGGGATATATGAGTATGTGAGGAGGAAGAGTATTGTTGTTGTATTAAATGATTAACACATATTTTGTGTGTCAGTGGACCCCATTTCTTGACTGAAATTTGATTATAGCCTGTAAAATCGCTCGTTTATGGATTTCGGTTAATTTCTGTTTGGAATTTGGAAAAACCTTCTTCTGCAAAGTTATAGATAATTGAATTTCCTATAAAAAATTGCGAGATTCAAATTTTCTGATAAAAAGGCTATTTTCTATGAATTATTGAAGTTTCGAAAAATAAAATAATTTTTATTAAATTATAAGGTGGGACCCACTTTGGTTAGTGTTAATAACATGTGGGCTGCTATATTTTTTCAGAATTGGCATGCTTGGATGGCTGGTCTTGAATGGTTGGTGTGTAGAAAAGAAAAACAATATTTTATTATTTTAGTATCCTTTGGCGTTCTAGCATTTTCCTATAAATAGGTGCTTATGTTAGAATTGAAAATCACACCAAAAATAAATTTTCTTTCTCTCTATATTATCAAGCATATTTTTGTGAGTATTTAGATTTCTTGAGTGTTGCTCAGCGTTATATCCGATATTCAAGTCAGAAGTACTGATCTTTTGAGGTAAGGGATTTTAAGGGTTATTATGTTTTTCAGTTCGTAATTCTTCTGACCTTCAGAAAATTCTAGAAAAATTTGAAATAATATTTTGATGAGTTTTATTGATTGTGTCCAAAAATGGTGATTTTTGGATGTATAGATTAAGAGTTATGAATTTTATGAGAAAAGACTATTTTAAAAGTAACCGCTTATAACTCCTTGTGGTTAACTCCAAAATTGATGAAATTTTTATTGAAAGTATATCTATATAATATCAGTGTACTATGTGAATTTCGAAATTTTTGGATAAAATTACAATTTATGATAAATGTCTAAATATTCAGCTGTTTTGGCCATATGAAAAATAGTAAATGAGTTTTAAAAATTCTGAGAAAAATATATGTTCAATATGGGACTATATTCTGCTAAATCCCAGAAAAAAAATATTTTTGGAACTAATTTGGTATTTTTCATGAAAATAGACTAGTTATGAGTAAATAAATTAAATATGTTATGTGAAGTAAAAAAATTAGAAAATAGGATTTTATGGCTTGAGAATCCTATATGAGGTATATGCAGATTTTTTATGAGGGTTTTGGTTATTGGTAATGAAATATTATGAGTTTGGCATTTTAGGATGATTAAATGCATTATTTAGTAAAGTGTAAATAATTAAAATAAATTGTTTATAAGCTTAAGAAATATTATTCTTTCAATATCATTATACCGAAATATTGGTATGGATTTTATTGTAGAATTTCTACCTTTTTCATGTCGAGTTACTATTCATGAATTACTAATCACGAGTTACTATTCACGAGTTACTATTCATGAGTTACTATTCACGAGTTACTATTCACGACAAAATTGGTTTCTTTTTCTGACCAAATTATAGTTGATTTATGAATATTACTCTTGAGATTAAATCTATATGTTGATTATATTGATTTTATTATCATATATAACATTTTTATAACCCTAATGATGATATTTCTCTTTGACTTGAGTGTAAATATGGGTAGATTTTTAGTATGATCATGACTATGAATTTTCTTTGGCGAGTAGTGCAAAGTTGAATTGTTGACTGGTATGATCATAACTATTGAATTTATAATTGAATATCTTTAGCTTAAATGCAAAGGTGAATTGATCAACATGGTTATAATTATTGTTTATATAAATTCTGAAATGATTATAAATTTCTTTGAGATATTAATATATCTGGCCTATAGTGCAAATATGAACTGTTGATAAATATATTTGGCATGTAGTGCAAATATGAACTATTGTTAAATATCTTTGGCCTGTAGTGCAAAGATGAACTGGTGATGAATATATTTGGCCCATAGTGCAAAGATGACCTGTGGTTGAATATCTTTGGCCAGTAGTGCAAAGATGAATTGTTGATAAATATCTTTCGCCCGTAGTGCAAAGATGACATGTTGTTGAATATCTTTGGCCAGTAGTGCAAAGATGAATAGGTGTTGAGATGAACATGACCAACTGGTGATACAAATGAATATCTTTGGCCGTAGTGCAAAGATGAAGTTATTAGTATGATTATGAACATGAACTGTGATTTGGTATAACCATGATCTTTGATGTCTCAGGTAAAGATAGGTGATAAAAATTATCTTCGTCCTAGATGAGAAGAGGAATTTAGAACTACAATTATGATTATGAGTTATTCATATGATTGTGGACCAGAATTGTTGATTGATGTTACACGGATAAAACATTGTTGGTGGATTTTTAACATGGAAAAGATAATAGACTTTGTAGTCTATTTGACTCTTCTAATGGATTGCTCATTCTGCTGCAACTATGGTTGAAATTTTTATCATCTACCATATGTTCTAAATATCTGATTTAATTCTGTGGAAGGCTATTGATAACTTATTTATCTTTAGTCATGATATTCTTTACTGGGCTAGTTGTGCTCACCCTTCTGTTTCACAATTCCTTTCAGGTAATAAGAGTGTAGCTGGGTCGAGCGGGGGTAACAGGGGAATAGAACGGTGGTCATCATTTAGTAGTTATATTTGGTGAATCATCTAGGGTGAGGCGAATTCAACCCAACGTTGGAAGGATGTTTTGCCACTGTCATATAAGATGTCTAATGACATACAACCTCGTGTCATCATAAGACAGGATTGTGCTAATCTACTTGCTGAGTATATTTATGAGCACTACCTATATAATCTTGGTATTTGTTTGAAGTATAATTCTCAATTAGAGATAGTGGTGATAATGATAAGTCAAGAGAAGACTCGCCATTGGAAAAAATATGATAGTAATCTTCTTATTTTTCTTTGGGGTATATTGGGTCAACTAAGGATAATTCTGTGGCCATATGATATTTATCATAACCTAGAAGCATGGCCTCCCATGTATGAAGATTTCCTTGAGCACTTCTCAAAAATTCTAATTTCTAAAACAGTTTTTGACTATACCTTTATGTAAGGTGTCATTGTGACGTGTTGTCCACGGTTGGGACATGTGTCACATTTAGTATATATTTGTATCCAAACTTACAGTATATGTGTTGTTATATTTTGCACGACAATTGTTATAATAAAGTTGTAGTTATTTTTTGTACCATGTATTTGGCGACTCAGAATAGGTTGGATGGAATGGGCCTGTTTTGGGGTTGCCACAATTATTGGTGGACTTTTAACATGGAGAAGATAATAGACCTAATGGTCTATTTGACTCTTCTAATGAATTGCTCGTTCCGCTGCAACTATGGTTGAAAAGTTTTATCAGCTACCATATGTTCTAAATCTCTGATTTATTAATGATGAAGGCTATTGATGATGTAAATTAGCTTTAATTATGATATTCTTTACTGGGCTAGTTGAGCTCACCCTTTTACTTTTATTGTTCTCTTCAGGAAGTGAGAACGCAGCAGGAACTAGTCGGGAAACGAAGTGACGGTCCAGATGATATCATTAGTAGTCCTCACTATTCTATGAAATAGTGTGATAGCTGTGGAGGTTCTCCCTAAACAGTATAAAAAAGTGTGTTGTATTCTATACATCATTTAGTTGTTATATTTGGTGAATCAAATAGGGTGAGGCGAACCCAACTTTGAAAGGGTGTTTTGCCACTATCATACAAGATGTCTAATGACATACAGCCTCGTGTTCTCATAAGACATGGTTATGCACATCCACTTGCTGAATATATCTATGAGCACTATCTATATGATCTTGGAGTTTATTTGAAGTATAATTTTCACTTGGAGACATGGAGATATTTATATGTCAAGAGAAGACTCACCATTGAAAAGAAGATGATAGTAATCTTCTTGTTTTTATTTGGGGACTTTTGGGTCAACCAAGGTTAATTCTGTGGACATATGATATCTATCATAACCTAGATGCATGGCCTCCCATGTACGAAGGTTTCGTTGAGCACTTCCCAAATATTTTAATTTCTAAAACAGTTTTTGACTATACTTTTATGTAAAGTATCATTGTAAGGTTGTGGTCGAGGTACCATGAGAGTTACATACATTTGTATTAAAACTCATAGTTAACTGTGGTCGTATTCTATACGGCAGTTCAACAGTTGTATAAATGAAGTTGTATTTGAATTTTGTACCATGTATCTGGCGACTCAGAATGGATGATGTATTCCTAATTTTGGGGGCGTCACAATAACTGTTATAACTGTTATAACTGCCTCACTCTCATTAATTCACTATATCTAAAAGGGAGAACAAACAAATCTTAATTCTGTTGTGTTTGAATCATTATCAAAACTAACAAACTAAAACGAAAAGAATTTTAAATATCTATTCAACCCCCCCCCCTCTAGATAACTATTGTGCCTTCGGGAACTAACACAATCTAAACAAGAACCAACATCCAAATCCCCCAACACATGCAAACATCAAGATCTGAAAAATCCCAACCCAAAAAATCCATCTATCCTAACAGATCATAACTTCAAATGGGCATAATGAATAAATCATGGGAAAAGTAACAAGTATCATTAAAGGCATAGCCTTTGTAAGACCCCAAATTTTATGAATAAAGATTTAATTTTCTCGAAATATTTTTTTTGAATATAATGTTGTGGATTTGAGATAATGTTATAGTTGTGGGTAATATTTATAAATTTTGCAAAGTATGCAAGTTGTTATAAAATATTCGATTGGTCGGAAAATATTCTTTTTGTCGGGAAATATTCGTATGACGACACAATCATTGGTGGACCCCACAACGAAATTATTGTCGGAGTGAGAAAACGACAAAAATATCTTTTTAAAAAAATAACGGCGAAAGTTTTACCATTAACTGTTGAAATACCCAGTGTTAAAAGTACAATAATACACGTGGTTGCATAATAGCACGCGATATTGATTATTGATACTTACGTGAGAAGTCACTCAGTTTTGTTCAATTATTGCTACAGTAATTGCTGCATAGTATTTCACATTATTTGATTCAATTATTGTCGATATTTTATATTTTATTAAATTAATAATTGAGACGATACAGTTATTCATATTATTATTTACAATATTGACGATGTCTAGAAAGTTCTGTCAAGGAGAGGTTTGGTCACTTAATTGCGCGCCAATAGGGAGAAATTCTTATTAGAAAGCCCCCCTCTTTCCTGGGAATAATCTGGTTGTTAATGTTGCAAGTTATATTATTGATGAATAATTATTGTTTTAAAATATATTTTGTGAAGCCAAGTGAATTGAGATAAATAGAAGGGATTACAAATTAAGCGAGATGAATATTTTATTGGCTTAATTAGCTCTTGTTTATGAATTAAACTCAATCAGGCTGGATTGACTACTAATGACTTCCAATATCTTCAATAAGCCACCTCCTCTGTTTGAAAGTATGAGGATACAAATAGGGAGGGATCCGTGAAAATTGTGAGCATCAAAATGGAATGAAAAAAAAATGTACTCCATATATGTATGGCATCATAGGTAACTCTAGCCATAATATTTAATTGAACGGATAGAATATTTTAATTTATCCGGCCAATAATAGAGGTAACTCTAGCCATAATATTGAATTGAGTAACTCATATTTTTTACTAGTATTATATATAATGTGATGATAATTGTCTTAGCTAGCTCGCATTTAGTCAATTATTATGTAATGTAAGATTAGATAAGTGGTTGCATTAAATATTATAAGTGGCAGCTTCTTCATGAATAAATTGAATTGTGTTATATATATATATATATATATATATATATATATATATATATATATATATATATATATATATATATCACGTGTGTCCGTGCATGTTGTAAATTTATGATACCATGTGGCCTTTGTTTGTTGTTACTTTATGTTCGGGAGTGTTTTACCGACCCTCTTTTGGGCTGAAGGCTTGGGCCGGGTCAAAGGAGGTCGGGTTCATGTGTTCGGTAGCATAGAGGAGGATGTGGTCGGGTACCCGAGCCCAATAGGCCGGGACCCGGTTGTGACCATGGAGGTCGGGGTCGGGCCTTCGCGTCTTTTGGGACAGGGCCCAGACCGATGTTTTTGTCTGGCTGATAGGTTGGGCCTAAAAGTTTGAACAGCCCACATGCAGAGTTGGAGTGATAAGGAGTTTACGTGATTAAGGGTCCTAACCCTAATCATATGATGACAAGGTAACTCCAAAGGTAGTATTGGAAAGGGATTCCACTTGCACCTTTTAAAAAGATTGTGTTGGACCCAAATATGGTAGCTAACATATTTAGGAGTCCTACTCTAATTCGGAGAAGGATACCAAGGTGGTGGGAGCTCTATAAATACAAGGCCAAGGTTACAATTAACAGGTAATATCTACTTTGAGCACTAAACACATAGCCTCCATTGTTAAACCTTGTGAACGGCCTGTACTTATTCTCACACCGGAGCTATCCCCCGACGGCACGGCCGTCAAGCTTCTGTGTGATATGTTATTGTGCAGGTTTTAGCGCGTGGATTATGTGATTGGACGCGCAGACGAAACTTGGCGTTAACATTGGCGCTAGAAGGAGGGGCTTTTAGTGCTTCTTTGCAATCACAAATACCTTTTTTCGGCAGCAGATCATGGCGAGTAAGGATAACATAGCTGTCTCAGAAAGGGCCAAGATCTAGCAGTCCCACCAGACCACGCAAGCGAGGGGGTCAGTGAAGGACCGACTGGGGTCTAGAGTCCGGGAGGTGGAAGAGATACCGGGCCATGATCTTCGGCGAAAGCTCTTCCACGAGAGTCAACACACGCCTCATCAAGCGAGTCAGACCGACGAGAGACACTCTCGAGCCCTCGTGAGGCAAGACCGAGGAGCAGGTAGCCGAGACCAACGAGAGTTCCTCCTGCAGAAGAAACTGGAGCAGAACAAAGATGCCATGTTGGCACTCCAGCTTTAACAGGAGGAATTGGAGAGGCAGATGGCCAACATGGCCGGAGACCAAGAAGCGAGTTCCAAAAGGCGTAGGAATCGAAGTCGGTCCCGATCACCCCGACGGGGAGAGGCAAGAAGAGAACAGAGCAGGCACAGGAGTCGCTCTAGGGGCGGAAGGGGCAGAAGAAGGAGTCATTCGGCCGAGCGCCGATCAGAACACCGAGGCAGGTCGGGGCAAACGGAGAGGGAAGCGTCTCCTGACTATGGGAGGGACAAACCCTGATCGTCCCCTCATAAGGAAGGATCCGACCCCCTTACCCGAAGATTGGCTGAATTAGAGAAACTGCTAGGGACAAAAAACTCGACAGGGACATCTTCGGCATGCTTAGGATCTCCCTTTTCGCCCGAAATCAACCGGGTGATAGTCGATCCAAAGAAGAAGATGCCCCCGATGGAGACATATGATGGATTGGGAGATCCCTACGACCATTCGGATGGGTATGATCGGCTGATGTCGTACTATGGGCATTCGGATGCAGCCAAATGCCACATGCTTGCTACAACCCTTAAGAAGAGTGCCACAGAGTGGATGGGGACCTTGGCGGCAGGATCAATAGGGTCATAGTACGACCTTCGAGAAAAGTTTCATGCTCGTTTCGGAAGCAATCGAAGACGAGGGAAGATCACAGCGTCCCTCATGCAGGTCTGACAAGGATCCGAGGAGACCCTAGGCCAATATGTGAAAAGATTTCGGGAGGCAGTGGGATCGGTAGCAGAGTTGAATTCCCCTCAAGCCCTGGGATTTTTTACAACCGGCTTGGACATTGGGAGATCGAAGAAGCTGGTGAAGGATTTGGTGATCAACCCTCCAACAGATCTGACCGAAGCTTTCCATCTGGCATAAGGGTTTATCGCTGTAGAAGAAGCTTTGGGAAATTTCAAACCACACCACCAACCTTATGAGAAATCGAAAGACAGGAAAAAATCGACCTACCAACGTTCGGACAACAACCAGTGGAGATCAGACCGAACAGAAAAGAAAAGCTACAACGGGGGAGGTTCAGGTAGCAACCGACCTCCACTACCCAACCGTAACGTCAGCAAGGTCTATACTCCCCTCACTACGGATCGGTCAAAAATTCTACAGGAGATGAAAAACCAACCATTCTACGAGCCATGCCCCAGGCGAACCAAGCCCGGAAGGCGAGGTCGAGACAAGTACTGCAAATACCATCAGAGCACTGGACACTCGACCGAAGCGTGCACCAATCTGATGGACCTGATCGAGAAAAATGTTCAGAACGGTCAACTGATACAATATGTAGCGGGTCGGGGAACTACAGTGGTACCCAGGGAAGAGACTAGAGATCAAGCTCAGGATATTCAGGCTCCCCAAAACCCTCCCGCCCGAGGCATAGTTGATGTCATTTCGGGGGGTTCTGTCGGACGGGTATCGGGGAGGAAGCGGAGCGGACATCAAGGAACAGTGCTGTCGGTCACAGGATCGACGACTAGAAAAGACCGGGCGTATCCTGGAACATCTATATCATTCTCGGACGAAGACTACCCGACAGACCTCATCGAGCCGCATGACGGCGCATTGGTAATAACGGCTCAGGTCGGGATAGTGGATATGAAGAGAATGATGATAGATAACGGGTCTTCAGTCGACATCTTATACACTCATGCCTATCAGAGGCTGGACCTACAAGGAAAGAAGATGGATTTAGGAGGGGAAGGACCCTTGTACGATTTCAGTGGAAATCCGGTGTATGTGTCGGGCACCATTGAACTGCCAGTTAAGTTCAGCACAGCACCCAATCAGGTCGAGATAATGGTCAGATTTTTTGTTGTTCAAGTAGATTCAGCATACAACGCGATCCTCGGAAGACCAACCCTGGCAGCCTTGCAAGCAGTAACTTCGATACCTCACTTCAAAATCAAGTTTCCAACACCGAACGGGATCCGGGAGATAAAAGGAGACTTAGATATAGCCCGAAGGTGTTATCGAAACAGCCTGATTTCTTCAGGGGTCGGGGTCAGCAAGCATAGACAGACAATGGCCATTGAGATAGAGCCATTCACTGAAGGCAGCACCGAACCACTAGCTCTGCCTGCCGAAGAAACGAAGGACATCGAATTGATACCGGGGCAGAAAGAAAAACTAATTAAGATCGGGTCAGGGTTATCAGAACCCTTCAGGACTGGGCTGATAGAATTACTCCAAGTCTACGCTGATATCTTCGCATGGGAACCCAGCGATATACCGGGGGTAAGTGAATCAGTGGCTCTGCATCGACTGCACGTGGACCCGGGCAAGAAACCGGTCATACAAAAGCGAAGGATTTTAGCCCCAGAAAGAAAAAAAATCATCGACGAAGAGATTGCCAAACTCCTGGAGGCCGAATTTATCTTCGAGATTGATTACCCGGAGTGGTTGGCCAATGTGGTATTGGTCCAGAAGCAAAACAGGAAATGGAGGTTGTGTATCGACTACACGGATCTGAACAGGGCGTGTCCGAAGGATTTCTACCCTTTGCCCAACATAGATCAACTGATCGACGCCACGTCGGGATATGGTATGTTGAGTTTTATGGATGCATTCTCTGGGTACCACCAGATTTCGATGAGTAAGGAAGACATCTCGAAGAAAAGTTTTATCACACATCGGGCGATATACGCATACAGGAAAATGACCTTCGGGCTACTAAATTTCGGGGCAACTTATCAGCGGATGATGAACTTGGTGTTCACGAAACAATTGGGGAGGAGCATGGAGGTCTACGTAGACGACATGATCGTTAAAAGCATGTCAGTCCGTGATCATCTGGAAGATCTGGAGAACTGCTTTGAGACAGTCAAAAAACGCAAGCTAAGGCTAAACCCGACCAAGTGCACGTTTGGGCTAGGATCGGGAAAATTTCTAGGATATTTGGTCAGCAAAAGGGGAATCGAAGCAAACCCAGAGAAAATCCAGGCAGTCCTGGATATGAAATCCCCAAAGTCATACAAGGATGTGCAGAGACTAACGGGTCGGATCGCGGCCCTTCGAAGGTTCGCCTCTAAATCAGCTGAGAGGTGCCTTCCATTTTTTGACACCTTAAAAGGGCCCAAGAACGAGAAAAGTTTCCAGTGGACTTCAGAATGCGATGACGCCTTCCAAGGGATCAAACAATATCTTTCTTCGGCACCTCTGCTAATGAAACCGATCCCTTCGGAACCCCTATATCTTTATCTGGCAGCGAGTTCGATGGCAGTGGGAGCAGCATTGGTTCGGGACAAAGGGGGAAATCAGTTCCCCGTATACTACGTCAGCCACGTGCCTCGGGATGCAGAACTCCGATACCCAAACCTGAAAAAATTCGCCTACGCTTTAATCATTGCAAGCAGAAAACTTCGGCATTATTTTCAGGGTCGGGTGGTGGTGGTATACACCGATCAGCCGTTGAAGAAAATTCTACATCGACCAGAGGTTTCGGGCAGACTGGCGGCATGGGCAATGGAGCTAACACAGTTTACGCTGGAATACCAACCCCGAACAGCTATCAAAGGACAAGCGCTAGCAGACTTCGTAATGGAATGTTCGTTCTCGGAGCCGGATGTGGGATCGGTGACCGAAACGCAACACATAAAGACTTCACAGACACTATATGTCGATGTATCATCAACGTCAGACATCAGTGGTGCAGGGGTCATACTGACGAGCCCCGAAGGATTCAAAGTCCAACAAGCTATTCGATTTCGATTCAAAGCGACCAATAACGAGGCAGAATACGAGGCCATTCTAGCCGGGTTAAATTTGGTCAGAAGCCTAGAAGTACAAAACTTGATCATCTATAGTGACTCGCAGCTGGTCGTCAAACAGATTTCGGGTGAGTATGAGGCTCGGGGGGCAAGAATGGCGAAGTACTTAGCCGAAACAAAGAATAAACTGACATACTTCCACTCGGTCAGCTGTCAGGGAGTTAACCGATCCGACAATACAGTAGCAGATGCCCTGGCCAGACTGGCGACAACCGAAGCCAACTCCTTCAACGGTTCGGTATATCTAGAGACATTGGAGCAGCCAAGTGTCCCGAAAAAGGAGGTATTATGTGTTGATCGGCTGAACTGTTGGCTTACGCCTTACATCTATTATTTGGCTGACGAAAAATTACCGGACCGCATCCTAGCAAGGAAGATCAAGCATCGAAGTTCAAACTTTGTACTGATCGATGGAGATTTGTACCGAAGAGCCTTCAGCTCTCCCCTTCTTAGATGTTTAACACCGACAGAGGCAAACTACACACTGCGGGAGGTACATGAAGGGATCTGTGGAGATCACATGGGAGCTAATACACTGGCACATAAAATTCTAAGGCAGGGGTATTACTGGCCGACTATCTACGCAGAAGCCAAGGAACTTGTCAAAAAATGTCCCAAGTGTCAACTAAACAGCAACATCCCACATCAACCGCCCGAAGAACTCTACTCGGTCTTATCCCCGATCCCCTTTGCAGTATGGGGAATCGACATCCTGGGGCCTCTACCGAAGGCCAAGGGACAAGTTAGTTTTATAATAGCGACTATCGATTACATGACAAAGTGGGTCGAAGCCAAACCACTGCAAAAGATTACCGAACAGGAATGCCTTAAATTTTTGAAAGAAGAAGTAGTATATCGGTTTGGCATTCCGATGGCAGTAGTCTCGGATAACGGAAGACAGTTCGTGGGATCAAAGTTTGAAAGCTTCCTGAAAGAGTTGGAAATTCAGCACCGGAAGACTTCGGTTGCCCACCCTCAGTCAAACGGTCAAGTAGAAGTGACCAATCGAACCCTACTCAACGGGATAAAAAGAAGACTTGATGAATTAAAAGGACGATGGCCCGAAGAACTGCTCAGTATTTTGTGGGCATATCGAACAACCCCGAGGACAACCACTGGAGACTCTCCTTTCCGACTGGCCTATGGAACTGATGCACTCATACCAGTAGAGATCGGTTCCCCCACCCTTCGGGTCAGCCAGTACAAAGAGCTCTACAACGATGAAGGTCTGAAAGTAAATCTGGACCTGCTAGATGAAGCTCGTGACGCCGCGGTATTGAGGTTGGCCATTTATCAACAGAAGACAGCCCGACACTATAACCAGAAGGTGAAGCTGAGGAGGTTCGAGGTAGGAGATTTGGTGCTTCGGGAGGCAGAGGCATCAACCCCCCAGAACACAGGAAAATTAATGCCTAACTGGGAGGGGCCTTATGAGATAGTAGAAGTGCAGAAGCCAGGGACTTACCAGCTTCGGGCAATGGATGGGTCGGAGGTAAAGAATACATGGCATGCTGGAAGACTTAGGAGATATTACCAGTAAATACATTGCCTATTCTTTCATTCTAATGGTGTAATTTATGCAATTTATCAATGAAATGAAAACTTTTCTCAGAGAAACGTTTGTACTTCATTTTAATCTTGCACTGCTTTACCGATCATATAAGCTTCGAGCGTAAAATGATCAGACGGTCCGAGAGAACTTAACTTATCGATAAACGCCACAAGTATAACTGATCGACAAAGCAACGAACCCGATCATATAAGCTTAAAGCGCAAAGCGATCAGACGGTCCAATAGAACTTAACTGCTTGATAAACGCTACAAGTATAACTGATCGATAAAGTTACAAATCCGAGACAGTACACTTTAGACATAACTCGACCACATTGTCATAAATGACATAACTGTTCGATAAAAGTCAAGTGGAACTGATCGAGATAACAACTTAGAAAGTTTTTGTCTTCATTTATATTCACAAAGTTTTACAATTCCCGATCAGATGAGCTTCGGGTACATACCCAGTCGGCTTCACTGGTCAAGTGAGTTACAAGACTTAGAAAAGAAAAACTACAAGTATAAACAAGTTCAAGAGAAAACTAAGGGGAACCAGCATCGGCTTAGGCCTCGGACTCCTCGTCAAAAGAATCAAGGATCGAGGCATCCAGACCAGCATCAACAAGCTTCGCTCGGGCCTTCTCCCGATAAGCTTCAACACCCTCTGCAAACTGGGTCATAATCTTATCGGTCAGGGCGGGCGATTCTTCGTATTCTCGGATGGAAGCCTGCTTAATGATGGCCTGTTCGGCCATCAAAGTGTTGTTCGCGTGGATCAAGGTACTCAGCTGAGCATGAACCCCCGCGAACTTCCCCTCGATGACCTGAAGGTTCCCCACCAAGGTCCTATTCTCTTCGACCAGAAGTTCCTTATCCTGCACCAGCTTTTTGGCGTGACCATCGAGACTGACGAACTCTTGTTGAAGTAATGAATGTTGGTCTTCGAGTTCGACGATTCGGCGGTTAGCCCGGGTCACCTTATTTCTGGTGTCAGCATGAAGGTCTCTTTCCTTCTTCAACTCGGCATCCCGAGCCCGAAGCTCGCCCTCGAGAACGCTCACATCAGTCCCCAGCTGAAGCTCTCTCCTAGTAGATCGAGCAAGTGGAGTGATGGCACGAGCGAGAATGGCGTTGGCCTAAATATCAAAGACACATTGGTCGGACAAAACAGATCAAAGAACAAATTAAAGTTAATATTTAAGGGCCACGGAGAATACCTGAGTCTGCGCTCGGATATATGAAACCAAAAATTCCTCGGACGAGAAGTTCTTAAACCGCTCATCGTCACCGGAAAGCTTGAATTGATCAAGCAAATGGAAAGGAAATTTGTCAGCTGGGCTCTTCGGCCAACAGGTAGTTGGTGATCCTCCAGAAGAACTAGCTTTGGACTTCGGGGAGGACGCTTGGATCGGGGTAACGACCTCCTCGGCTTGGGGGGGCCCTTCGATCAACCGCAGCTTCTTCGAGGCCGGTTCCAGAAGCTGATCCTCGGTATCCTCCGAATCTTCGACCACCGTCACTATGGTCAGAGGTGGGGGAGTTGATTTGAGAACAGGCTTCGGCGGGGCCACAACGATGGCCTTGGGGGGAGCTCGAACAGAACAAGATCTCTTCTTTGACTTCTTTACCAAAGCCATCTTGTCGGCCCCCTTCATCTGCAACACACTTTTCGTGGAAGCATCAGCCTGGGAAGGTTCGGGAAGAGGACCGGTTGACGAACCGACAGACATTTCGGCAATAAGAACAGCCTCGTCTGAAGGAGAGTCATCAGCGGCAGGGAGATGGATGGGCTCGACGAGGATCGGCAGTGGGGACAGAGCCACTTCAGCATTGTTAGGCTTGAAGATGGTCACTACAACACAAAATAAAAGGATCATTAATAAAATCGAAGCAAAGGATCGGGAGAATAAGAAAACGGGTTCAGATAGGACAACTTACAGCCGTGTTCGTAGAGCCAGGATTCGTTGGACACAATCCCCAGACCCCAGCTAGTCTGCTTCAGAAGGGCGTAAAACTTCTTGAAGGCAACCGAACGACTCTTCGGAAATTTGTTGACCTTTATGGGGATGTCTTCGGGACCGGCCCAGTTGGGGAGTAGGTTGAGATCAGTTCCCCTCATGAAGAACCATTGTGAATGCCACCCCTTGTTACTGGATGGGGTCTTCACGAAGGTGTCCCGTCCAGGAACACGGTTCAGATGGCGTAGGCCGGGCTCTTTTGACCGACCAACCGAGAACAGGACGAAGAAGAAGTCCAGCCCGGGGGTGATGCCAGCCTCCTGGCAGAGGGCGATGAAGCTGATCAGCTGGATGTAGGAGTTGGGAGCCAGCTGGGAGAACCCGATCCCTACCAGGCAGAGGAAAGAAGAGATGAATTCGTGGAGGTGGAACCGAACCCCGTACCTTAGGGCATACAGGTGGACGGCTACCCAATCGCCCTCGGGTCGGTGGTACATCCTCTCGCTGGCCTCGGGAACCCGAAGCTTATATTCTTTGGGGATGTTGAATAAGGTTCGGATGTCCGACAGTTGAGAGGGGGTGATGGAAGATTTGGTGTTGATGACAGCGTAGTCGGTTTTCGAAGCGTAGAGTTGGCGAATTCGGGTTTCAGCATTCTCCACGGAGACTTCGACCGGAGCAGCCTCCAACTCGACTTGGAGAAGGTCGCCGGAAGTAAGAGTGGGAGTGCCGCCTGCTGTGACTGTTGTGGGACGAGGATCGTTGGAATCAGCCATTTGTGGTGGTTTGAAAGGAGGAAAGGTACAAGACAAGAGTCTAGAAGGGAAATGGCACGGATTGAAGAAATTTGGAGAAAGGAGTATCTCGCCGGAAATCGCCCTTGCCGGAAAAACTTTAGAGAAAATTTTCAAAATGTAGATAGCTCAAAAAAGTGATAGTGATGGATGTTGGGGGACTTATATAGCATGTCCGGCACTGTTTCCAATGGCGGCTATTTATGGTAGATGGAGCCCAGTTATGAAAAAGCGTGTACCAGCTCGTTTTTTATGAAGAAACCGCTTGGGTTCTCGAGACAACTCATCATTATGGCGTGACTATCCAAATTCATGTCCTTTCAAGTCTCATGTCATAAATATCTTATAACAAGAGACTGGGGGGCAATGTTCGGGAGTGTTTTACCGACCCTCTTTTGGGCTGAAGGCTTGGGCCGGGTCAAAGGAGGTCGGGTTCATGTGTTCGGTAGCATAGAGGAGGATGGGGTCGGGTACCCGAGCCCAATAGGCCGGGACTCGGTTGTGACCATGGAGGTCGGGGTCGGGCCTTCGCGTCTTTTGGGACAGGGCCCAGACCGGTGTTTTTGTCTGGCTGATAGGTTGGGCCTAAAAGTTTGAACAGCCCACATGCAGAGTTGGAGTGATAAGGAGTTTACGTGATTAAGGGTCCTAACCCTAATCATATGATGACAAGGTAACTCCAAAGGTAGTATTGGAAATGGATTCCACTTGCACCTTTTAAAAAGATTGTGTTGGACCCAAATATGGTAGCTAACATATTTAGGAGTCCTACTCTAATTCGGAGAAGGATACCAAGGTGGTGGGAGCTCTATAAATACAAGGCCAAGGTTACAATTAACAGGTAATATCTACTTTGAGCACTAAACACATAGCCTCCATTGTTAAACCTTGTGAACGGCCTGTACTTATTCTCACACCGGAGCTATCCCCCGACGGCACGGCCGTCAAGCTTCTGTGTGATCTGTTATTGTGCAGGTTTTAGCGCGTGGATTCTGTGATTGGACGCGCAGACGAAACTTGGCGTTAACACTTTACTTTTCTATGGTTTAAGCTAAGGTAACTACTCTGGAAAATGACCAAGTTATAGTCTAGGTTAAGGTCACATACATTTTGAACTTGTGAAACTTTTAACAGTAAGGCTTCTGGATTTTAGTTTAAAGGTGGATGCATGGGATTTTTAGTCATCTAATGAACTGTAAGGAGCTAGCGTCTTAATTTTTATTTTAGACTTATCAACGGAAGTTGCTATATATATATATATATATATATATATACAGTAATGGTAATGATAATGGGGTGGGGTGAGATTGTCGGGAGAATGAGAGAGTAATATTATTTTATATTATAATAAGTTTTGTTTTTTTTATAAAAAATAGAATATATTATATTTTATTATGCATAGTGTTTGCATAGTGCCTGCATATTATTTGCATAGTAAAAATCAGAAAATTTTCAACGTCCGTGAAACTTCTCCTGTGCACATATGATATTCTAAATTCAAATAGTATCTGTGACGCCCCCAAAATAAGGTATACATCACTCATTCTGAGTCGCCAGATACATGGTACAAAATTCAAATATAACTTCATTTTTATAACTGTTGAACTGTCGTATAGAATACGACCACAGTTAACTGTGAGTTTTAATACAAATGTATGTAACTCTCATGGTGCCTCGACCACAACCTTACAATGGTACTTTACATAAAAGTATAGTCAAAAACTGTTTTAGAAATTAAAATATTTGGAAAGTGCTCAATGAAACCTTCGTACATGGGAGGCCATGCGTCTAGGTTATAATAGATATCATATGTCCACAGAATTATCCTTGGTTGACCCAATAAACCCCAAAGAAAAACGAGAAGATTACTATCATCTTCTTTCCAATGGTGAGTCTTCTCTT
The DNA here is from genome assembly GCA_016801055.1 of Panax notoginseng. NCBI lineage: Eukaryota > Viridiplantae > Streptophyta > Magnoliopsida > Apiales > Araliaceae > Panax > Panax notoginseng. The sequence goes on along the minus strand of CM029016.1, from coordinate 41,440,184 downwards.
AACATATAACTATCTCCACTGTCTCCAAGTGAATATTATATTTCAAATAAACTCCAAGATCATATAGGTAGTACCCATAGATATACTCAGCAAGTGGATGCGCATAATCCTGTCTTATGATAACACGAGGTTGTATGTCATTAGACATCTTGTATGATAGTGGTAAAACACCCTTCCAAAGTTGGGTTCACCTCACCCTATTCAGTTCACCAAAATTAAATATCAAATGACGTATACAATGCGACATATTTATCTAAAGTTCTCAATAAAAATTATTTCCATACTATTTAGGGAGAACCTCAACAGCTATAGACCACCGTTCTAATCCTCTTAATATCCCGCTTGACCCAGCTACACTTTTATTACCTGAAAGGAATTGTGAAGCAAAAGGGTGAGCACAACTAGTTCAGTAAAGAATATCATGACTAAAGATAATTAAATTATCAATAGCTTTCATCAATAATAAATTAGAGATTTAGAACATATGGTAGATAATAAAATTTTTCAACCATAGTTGCAGCGGAACGAGCAATCCATTAGAAGAGTCAAATAGACCATAAGGTCTATTATCTTCTAGATGTTAAAAGTCCACCAATAATATTTTATCCCTGTAACATCAATCAACAATTTATGTCCACGATCATGTGAATAACTCATAATCACAATTGTGATTCTAAATTTCTCTTCGCACCCAGGACGAAGATAATTTTTATCACATGTCTTCACCTGAAACATCAAAAATCATGGTTATGCCAAATCACAATTCCTGCTTGTCATCATTAAATCATCTTTGCACTACGGCCAAAGATATTCATTATTATCACATCCATGAATTAATATTTCATTGCCGAGACTCAACTCAATAATTAATCCACATCATCGAATCATCCCTGCACTACAAGCCAAGGATATTCTTTAGTATCAGGACCACGAATTATCCATGCACTATGGGCCAAAGATAATTGTGTTTTATCAACGGTCCTGATCATGCCATAAATCAATTCATCTTTGCACCCTTGGCCGAAGAGAATCCATAGTCATAATCATACCAAAAACTGTCCATCAATGCACTACGGGCCAATGAGGACTTTTTTCACATCATTTGTAACATTACAATCATGATTATACCGAATAATCCCTGATCATAATCATACCAACTCCATCTATGCACTACAGGCCGTAGATGACTTTTAACATATTATAAACATGAGAACGATGACAATATTATAAGCATTAGTCAAACTAAATCAAGGATAAATATTAAAGACTTTAAATTTATCCAAATATTATCAATCACTTAATAAAATCATAATCTAATATTGTTAATATTATAACAATATTTTAATCACTCCTTAAACTTATAAACAATTTACTTTAATTGTTTACACTTTTTCAAATAATGCATTTAATCATTCAAAAATGCCATACTCATAAGATTTCATCACTAATAATCAAATTACTAATCAAAAATCTATATATACCTTATATAGGATTTTTAAGCCATAAAATCATATTTACCAATTTTTCAACTTCACATAACATATTTAATTCATATGTTCGAAACTAAACTATTTTCATAAAAAATACCAAATCAGTCCCAAAAATTATTCTTTTCTGGGATTAAGCAGAATATAGTCTCATATTGAACAAATATTTTTCTTGGAATTTTTAAAATTCATTTACTATTTTTCAAAAATTAATTTTTAATTAATTCCTTAAGAAATTAGCTACCTCAAGGTTAACTCCAGAAATTCCTAAATCTTGGCAGGATCTTACACATGTTAACGTGAGCGTCCAGTTTATATTTCATGGTCATCGGAGTTATAGAACTCCGATTATAGTGTTTTCTGTCGAAAAAACCTAAATATTGAAATGGTCATAACTTGCTCATTTTAAGTCGGAATGAGCTCATTTTTGGACAGGAGGTACTTTATACCATATATTTTTATGTCCCATAAGGCCGGAATTTTTCTCATAATTTAAGTTGCCGAAAATGCCCTTTTAAACTTCTGAGCAGTAGCCTTTTTGTAATTTACAGCTTTTGACTCCTTTGCTAAAATCAGTCCACACGAAAATCTACAACACCTTTTACAGTGATTCCACTTGGATAAGTTAGAAAACTCATAGATCTAACTCTAGAACTTGACCACACTTAAAAAATCGAAATATAATAGGAGATATGGTCAATTAAATTTCATATTCTATTTTCACCAAAATCTGATTTTTAACCCTTTGTGATTTCTAAGAAACTTTCATGTTTTCACATAATAACCAGCATAACTCATCATGACAATGACATAATAATTTAATAAGCAAGTTCAAGAATAAATTTTAAAGATTTATAAGTTAATTTATCCTGAACTCAATAATGTCCAAATTGTTAACATGATACTTCTTTATAGAGTAAAATTCAAGAATGCTCAGAAGAATATTTTTATGAAAAGATACTGGATGAAGCGCAAATATCAAAGATATTCCACTAATTTTATGGAGTATAAAAGCCAAAACTTTAACCAACTGAGTATAATAAAGAATGGAATAACAAAAGAATTCACCAAGCATGCGATAAACCGCATAGACAGGTTATCTCAACAGAAAAATGAATAATGGAACTAGGTCATGCGTAAACGCACCGACAAGATATTCCGACAGAATAATAAATAATGGAATCAGGTTCGGCATAAACGCACAAACAGGATATTCTGATAGAATAATAAATAATAGAACTAGGTTCAGCGTAAACACACAGACAGGATATTCTGACAGAATAATAAATAATAGAACCAGGTCCGGCTTAAACGCACAGACAGGACATTCCGACAGAATAATAAAGAACGGAATATTAGAAGAATTTTATCATATATGCGGTACTTCGCATGAACAGGTTATTCCAGCAGAATAATAAATAATGGAATAACAGAAGTTCTCTTCATGAATACGAAAGAAATAATACCCCTTACAAGTACAACAAATAATATCCCCTGCCTTTGAAAGAAGAGTATTCAGACTGGTAGGACGAGGAAATACTCGAAGAAAACTTTCACTACGCTCAAAGCTTTCTTAAACTCTAAAGAAATACGCTCAAGATTATAGAAGAAAAACTCTCTCTATAGTTTCTCTCTCTAGAGTTTCAGTGAATTCGTAAGAAATAATGAAAGAATGAGCTTCTATTTATAGAAGAATGGACTGCATAGTTGTGACGCCCCCAAAACAGGTATACATCACCCATTCTGAGTCGTCAAATACATGGTACAAAAATAAGTACAGCCTCAGTAATACAATTGTCGTGCAAAATACGACAACACATATACTATGAGTTTGAATACAAATAGAGAGTATAAAAACTCAAAAGGAGTCCTCATTACAATTATTGATACACTATTTTACAAAAATAGTAAGGACTGCTAAACAACTTTTTAAAACCGTCACTCCATACCCCGGCTAGTTCCTGCTATACTATCTCCTTCTGATAAGAAAATAGAATAAAAAGGGTGAGCTCAACTAGCTCAGTAAGGAATATTATGACTAAGATAATATACAACAAATTATCGTTAGTCTTCAACAGGAAAAATCTGATAAAATATAATAGATGTGAGACCCCGAATTTTATGAAATAAAAGTATTCAATTTTTCTATTTTGGTAAATAGTTAAATTGATACACGTTTAAAGTTAAGGGTAATATGTGAAATTTTTTTTTTTTTTGCAAAGTAAGCAAGTTGATATAAAATATTCGTTGTGTCGGGGAATATTCGATTAGTCGGAGAATATTTTTTTTGTCGTGCAATATTTGTACGACGGTACAATCATTAGTGGACCCCACAATAAAATTATTGTCGAATTGAGAAAATGACAAAAATATTTTTATGAAAATAACGGCAGAAGTTTTACTGTTAACTGTTGAAACACCCGGTGTTAAAAGTACAGTAATACGCGTGATTGCATAGTTGCACACTGTATTGATTATTGATACTTACGTGAGAAGTCACTCAGTTTTGTTTTATTAGTATTATTAATGTAATAAAATAGAAAAGCTTTTTATATAAAACGGAATACTTTTATAAAGTTATTCGTTTTATTAGGCTAATAGTAAAATCTTTTTATATAAAACAAAATACTTTTATAAAGTTATCTATTTTATTAGACAATAATTAAAATATATTATATTTTATTATGCATAATATTTGTATAGTGCCTGCATAGTGTTTGCATAGTAAAAAAATTTATAAAGTTATTCGTTTTATTAGATTATAAATAGAATATATTAGATTTTATTTAAAAGATTTTGCTTTAAATATGGACCGTCCGATTAAAAGTAAATCAATCTGGACCGTTCATGAATTAGTTACTATGCAGTCCATTCTTCTATAAATAGAAGCTCATTCCTTCATTATTTCTTACGAATTTAATGAAACTCTAGAGAGAGAAACTATAGAGAGAGTTCTTCTTCTATAATCTTGAGCGTACTTAGTTAGAGTTTAAGAAAGCTTTGAGCGTAGTGCAAGTTTTTTTCAAGTATGTCCTCGTTCTACCAGTCGGAATACTCTTCTTTCAAAGGTAAGGGATATTATTTGTTGTACTCGTAAGGGGTATTATTTCTTTTGTATTCATGAAGAGAACTTCTGTTATTCTACTATTTATTATTCTGTTGGAATAACCTGTATACGCGGGTTACCCTATACTTGGTAAAATTCTTCTGTTATTACATTTTTATTATTCTGTTGGAACATCCTGTCTGTACTTTACGCTGGACCTGGTTCCATTATTTATTATTCTGTCAGAATATCCTGTCTGTGCTTTACGCCGGACCTAGTTCCATTATTTATTAATCTGTCGGAATATCCTGTATGTGCGTTTACACCGGACCTGGTTCTATTATTTATTATTCTGTCGGAATATCCTGCCGGTGCATTTACGCATGACCTGGTTCCACTATTTATTTTTCTGTTGGAATAACCTGTCTGTGCGGTCTATCGCATGCCAGGTGATTTCTTTTATTATTCCATTCTTTATTATACTCAGTTGGTTAAAGTTTTGCTTTTATACTCCATAAAAATAGTGGAATATCCTTGATATTTGTGCTTCATCCAGTATTTTTCATGGAAGTATTCTTCTGAGCATTTTTGAATTTTACCCCACAAAGCAGTATCATGTAGACAATTTGGACGTTATTGATTCCTGGATAAATTAATTCTTGAACTTGTTTTGTTGAATTATTATGTCATTGTCATCATCGTCAAGTTTATATTATGTTAAAAGTCATCTGTGGCCTGTAGTGCATAGATGGACTTGGTATGATTATGACCAGGGATTATTCGGTATAATCATGACCGTAATGTTACAAATGATGTGAAAAAGTCCTCATTGGCCCGTAGTGCATTGATGGACAGTTTTTGGTATGATTATGACTATGGATTCTCTTCGGCCAAGGGTGCAAAGATGAATTATTTTATGGCATGATCAGGACCGTTGATGAAAACACGATTATCTTTGGCCCGTAGTGCATGGATAATTCGTGGTCGTGATACTAATGAATATCCTTGGCCTGTAGTGCAGGGATGATTCGATGGTGTGGATTAATTATTGAGCTGAGTCTCAGCGATGAAATATTAATTCATGGATGTGATAATAATAACTATCTTTGGCCGTAGTGCATGGATAATTCATGGATGTGATACTAACGAATATCTTTGGCCGTAGTGCATGGATAATTCGAAGGTGTGAATTATTTATTAAGCTGAGTCTCAGCGATAAAATATTGGTTATACACTTTTAATTTGTAGAAGATAGTAGATATCATGCTCTACTTGACTCTTCTAAAATATAGTTGTATGTCTTTGGTCGTAGTGCAAAGATGAATTTATTCGTATGATTATGAACAAGAATTGTGATTTGGTATAACCATGATTTTTGATGTTTCAGGTGATTATAGGTGATGAAAATTATCTTCGTCCTGCGTGCGAAGAGGAATTTAGAATCACAATTATGATTATGAGTTATTCATATGATTGTGGACAGGAATGGTTGAGTGATGTTATAGGGATAAAATATTATTGGTGGACTTTTAACATGGAGAAGATAATAGACCTAATAGTCTATTTGACTCTTCTAATGGATTGCTCGTTCCGCTGCAACTATGGTTGAAAAGTTTTATCAGCTACCATATGTTCTAAATCTCTGATTTATTAATGATGAAGGCTATTGATGATGTAAATTAGCTTTAATTATGATATTCTTTATTGGGCTAGTTGAGCTCACCCTTTTGCTTTTATTGTTCTCTTCAGAAAGTGAGAACGCAGCAGGAACTAGTCGGGGAACGGAGTGAAGGTCCAGAAGATATCATTAGTAGTCCTCACTATTCTATGAAATAGTGTGATAGCTGTGGAGGTTCTCCCTAAACAGTATAGAAAAGTGTGTTGTATTCTATACATCATTTAGTAGTTATATTTGGTGAATCAAATAGGGTAAGGCGAACCCAACTTTGAAAGGGTGTTTTGCCACTATCATACAAGATGTCTAATGACATACAACCTCGTGTTCTCATAAGACATGGTTGTGCACATCCACTTGCTGAATATATCTATGAGCACTATCTATATGATCTTGGAGTTTATTTGAAGTATAATTTTCACTTGGAGACAACGGAGATATTTATATGTCAAGAGAAGACTCACCATTAGAAAGAAGATGATAGTAATCTTTTTATGTTTATTTGGGAACTTTTGGGTCAACCAAGGATAATTCTGTGGACATATGATACTATTATAACCTAAACGCATGGCCTCCCATGTACGAAGGTTTCCTTGAGCACTTCCCAAAGATTTTAATTTCTATAACAGTTTTTGACTATACTTTTATGTAAAGTATCATTGTAAGGTTGTGGTCTAGGTACCATGAGAGTTTCATAAATTTGTATTAAAATTCATAGTAAACTGTGGTCGTATTCTATACGACAGCTCAACAGTTTTATAAATGAAGTTGTATTTGAATTTTGTACCATGTATCTGGCGACTCAGAATGGGTGATGTATACCTAATTTTGGGGGCGTCACAGTTGGTATCAGAGCTTAGGGATATGGTCGCTGGCGGAGATAAGAGTCTAGAACTAGGAAGGGAGATACGAGTTATATACTTCACTAGTGTGTGACTTACCTAAGCTGAAATTATTTACTTGATAAGTTGACAAATTATGATATGCCAATTAACCTTTGTTTTGAAGCTATATTCTAGAATGATATCTGAAATACAGAAGATGAGAAATGAAAAAATCATGATAGCGAGAAAATTACCGGGAAGGTACAATCTGAAAAGAAATCAAGGTATTCTCATCTCTTCGAATATCAGGTACGTACGTCAATTTCGAGGGCGAAATTTCATAAGGAGGGGTGATTGTGAGACCCCGAATTTTATGAAATAAAAGTATTCAATTTTTTTATTTTGGTAAATAGTTAAATTAATAAAAGTTTAAAGTTAAGGGTAATATGTGAATTTTTTTTTTTTTGCAAAGTAAGCAAGCTGATATAAAATATTCGTTGTGTCGGGGAATATTCGATTAGTCGGGGAATATTCTTTTTATCGGGAAATATTTGTACGACGATACAATCATTGGTGGACCCCACAACGAAATTATTATCGAATTGAGAAAACGACAAAAATATTTTTATAAAAATAACGGCAGAAGTTTTACCGTTAACAGTTGAAACACCTGGTGTTAAAAGTAAAGTAATACACGTGGTTGCATAGTAGCACACTGTATTGATTATTGATGCTTACGTGAGAAGTCACTCAATTTTGTTTATTAGTATTATTAATGTAACAAAATAGAAAAGTTTTTTTTATAAAACAGAATCATTTTATAAAGTTATTCGTTTTATTAGGCTAATAGTAAAATCTTTTTATATAAAACAAAATACTTTTATAAAGTTATCTGTTTTATTTGACAATAATTAGAATATATTATATTTTATTATGCATAGTATTTGCATAGTGCCTGAATAGTATTTGCATAGTAAAATCTTTTATAAAGTTATTCGTTTTATTAGATTATAAATAGAATATATTATATTTTATTTAAAAGATTTTGCTTTAAATATGGACCGTCCGATTAAAAGTAAATCAATCTAGACCGTTTATGAATTAGTTACTATGCAGTCCATACTTCTATAAATAGAAGCTCATTCCTTCATTATTTCTTACGAATTTACTGAAACTCTAGAGAGAAAAATTATAGAGAGAGTTCTTCTTCTATAATCTTGAGCGTATTTATTTACAGTTTAAGAAAGCTCTGAGCGTAGTGCAAGTTTTCTTCGAGTATATCCTCGCCCTACCAGTCAGAATACTCTTCTTTCAAATGTAAGGGATATTATTTGTTGTACTCGTAAGGGGTATTATTTCTTTTGTATTCATGAAGAGAACTTCTGTTATTCCATTATTTATTATTCTGTCGGAATAACCTGTATACGCGGGCTACCCTATACTTGGTGAAATTCTTTTGTTATTACATTTTTATTATTCTGTTGGAACATCATGTCTGTGCTTTACGTCGGACTTGGTTCCATTATTTATTATTCTGTCAGAATATCCTGTCTGTGCTTTACGCCGAACCTGGTTCTATTATTTATTAATCTGTCGGAATATCCTGTCTGTGCGTTTACGCCGGACCTGGTTCCATTATTTATTATTCTATCGGAATATCCTGTCGGTGCATTTACGCATAACCTAGTTCCACTATTTATTTTTCTGTTGGAATAACATGTCTGTGCGGTCTATTGCATGCCTGGTGATTTCGTTTATTATTTCATTCTTTATTATACTCAGTTGGTTAAAGTTTTGGCTTTTATACTCCATGAAATTAGTGGAATATCCTTGATATTTGCGCTTCATCCAGTATCTTTTCATGGAAGTATTCTTCAGAGCATTTTTGAATTTTACTCCACAAAACAGTATCATGTTGACAATTTGGACGTTATTGATTCCTGATAAATTAATTCTTGAACTTATTTTATTGAATTATTATGTCATTGTCATCATCCTCATGTTTATATTATGTTGAAAGTTATCTGTGGCCTGTAGTGCATAGATGGACTTGGTATAATTATGACCAGGGATTATTCGGTATAATTATGACCGTAATGTTACAAATGATGTGAAAAAGTCCTCATTGGCCCATAGTGCATTAATGGACAGTTTTTGGTATGATTATTACTATGGATTCTCTTCGGCCAAGGGTGCAAAGATGAATTATTTTATGGCATGATCAGGACCATTGATGAAAACACGATTATCTTTGGCCTGTAGTGCATGGATAATTCGTGGTCGTGATACTAATGAATATCCTTGGCCTGTAGTGCAGGGATGATGTGGATTAATTATTTAGCTGAGTCTCAGCGATGAAATATTAATTCATGGATGTGATAATAATGACTATCTTTGGCCGTAGTGCATGGATAATTCATGGATGTGATACTAACGAATATCCGTGGCCGTAGTGCATGGATAATTCTAAGGTGTGAATTATTTATTAAGCTGAGTCTTCGCGATAAAATATTGGTTATACACTTTTAATTTATAGAAGATAGTAGATATCATGCTCTACTTGACTCTTCTAAAATACAGTTGTATGTCTTTGGTCGTAGTGCAAAGATGAATTTATTAGTATGATTATGAACAAGAATTGTGATTTGGTATAACCATGATTTTTGATGTTTTAGGTGAATATAGGTGATGAAAATTATCTTCGTCCTGCGTGCGAAGAGAAATTTAGAATCACAATTATGATTATGAGTTATTCATATGATTGTGGACAGGAATGGTTGAGTGATGTTATAGGGATAAAACATTATTGGTGGACTTTTAACATGGAGAAGATAATAGACCTAATGGTCTATTTGACTCTTCTAATGGATTGCTCGTTCCGCTGCAACTATGGTTGAAAAGTTTTATCAGCTACCATATGTTCTAAATCTCTGATTTATTAATGATGAAAGCAATTGATGATGTATATTAGTTTTAATTATGATATTCTTTATTGGGCTAGTTGAGCTCACCCTTTTGCTTTTATTGTTCTCTTCAGGAAGTGAGAACGCAGCAGGAACTAGTCGGGGAATGGAGTGACGGTCCAGATGATATCATTAGTAGTCTTCACTATTCTATGAAATAGTGTGATAGCTGTGGAGGTTCTCCCTAAACAGTATAGAAAAGTGTGTTGTATTCTATACATCATTTAGTTGTTATATTTGGTGAATCAAATAGGGTGAGGCGAACCCAACTTTGGAAGGGTGTTTTGCCACTATTATACAAGATGTCTAATGACATACAACCTCGTGTTCTCATAAGACATGGTTGTGCACATCCACTTGCTGAATATATCTATGAGCACTATCTATATGATCTTGGAGTTTATTTGAAGTATAATTTTCACTTGGAGACAACGGAGATATTTATATGTCAAGAGAAGACTCACCATTAGAAAGAAGATGATAGTAATCTTTTTATGTTTATTTGGGGACTTTTGGGTCAACCAATGATAATTCTGTGGATATATGATATCTATCATAACCTAGACGCATGGCCACCAATGTACGAAGGTTTCCTTGAGCACTTTCCAAAGATTTTAATTTCTAAAACAGTTTTTGACTATACTTTTATGTAAAGTATCATTGTAAGGTTGTGGTCAAGGTACCATGAGAGTTACATACATTTGTATTAAAACTCAAAGTTAACTGTGGTCGTATTAATACGACAGCTCAACAGTTGTATAAATGAAGTTGTATTTGAATTTTGTACCATGTATCTGGTGACTCAGAATGGGTGATGTATACCTAATTTTAGGGGCGTCACAATAGACAACAAGTTTTAGATCAACAACTGCAGCGAAAACAGCAATCCATTAGAAGAGTCAAGTAGAGAAAGAATTCTACTATCTTCTAAGATTTAAAAGTCCATCATCAATATTTTATCCCTATAACATCAATCTATATACATCTTGAATCAAATATTCTTCTTTGCACTACAAGCCAAAGATATTCATTTGTATCACCAGTTGGTCATGTTCATCTCAACACCTATTCATATTTACACTACAGGCCAAAGATATTCATCAGGTAATCATACATCTTTGCACTACATGCCAAACAAATTCAGTTGTATCATCATTTAGGACTGAGGATGATGAAAAATATTTTAAAGAAAATAAATCCAGTGAGATAAAAGAACAAATATTAGGGATTCGTATTACAGTTTATCCAAGTTCAATAATACTCCATAATAACCAATTTTGAAGCAGAATTCAAAAATAAAGATCAAAATATGGATACAATCAAAGATAGTAACCGTAATAGACAACTTGGACAAAAAGAAAAAATGTTATTTTTTGGTGAATAGTGCCGTATTCGTGAATAGTGCCGTATACGTGAATAGTAACGTATACGTGAATAGTAACCCCAACACAAAAAGTTTTAAATTTGATAAAAAGTTCATGCCAATATTTTGGTATAATGATATTGAAGAAAATATCATTTTAAGAAGAATACAACACCCCTTACCTTAAAATATCAGTACTTCTGATCGGAATATCGGTATAAGGCTGAAGGAAACTTGCACTGATGAATAGAAACTCACAAAGTATCTAAATGCTCACAAAATTCACTCAATAGTCTAGAGAGAGAAAGAGAGAAAACTTGTTTCTAGTGTGATTTTCAATTCTAACTTAGCCCTCTATTTATAAGAAAATATTAGCACGCCGAAGCAAACTTAACTTGCAACCTGATGGCTTTACCTGCTACTATTCCCACCCACCAAATTTGAATAAAAATCTCAGCACATTTTCAACAACCAAAATTGAGGCCCACCAATTCTAGAATTTTCCACCAAAATGATAAATTCTGAAACTTCAACAATTTCTAAACCAGTCATCTCTTAAAATTCATAACAAATCATATGTTCATTTTTAACGGTTCAAAATTTGTGGATATATACTCAACTTATATATGTATAACATATCCAAAAATCACAACGATCCAACGGTCGGATTAAAAATTATAACCCCCGCAATATATCTCAAAAACCCTGATTGATTTTTAATACCTCCATTCCGACAAAAATACAAATAAAACACCTCAACATTAACTCCTTCATTTTTAACCACAAAATATATCCAATATTTATATTCACATAAAATAAATATTTTCTTATCATATGAATCAATAATTAATTATTCACAATTAATATTACAAAATCACATTTATGACAATCAGGCCGTTCCCAAGAAAGAGGGGGCTTTCCAATAAGGATTTCTCCTTACTGGCGCGCAATTAGATGACCAAACCTCTCCTTAGACAGAACTTTCTAGACATTTCCAATAATGCTATCTAATAATATTATTTAAATAATATGAATTATTGATCTGATAATGGGAAATACTGTGCAGTGATAATTATTGAAACAATAATAATATAAAATATCAATGCAACAATTATTGAATCAATAAAATAAAATATTGAACAGTAACAATTATTGAGTAGTGCCTTCCTTCGTAAGAATCAATAATTCAAAAATACTGTGCAACCCGTGTGCTACTGTGCAACCACGCGTATTACTGTATTTTAACCACCGGGTATTCTAACAGTGTTAACGGTAACAACTACGTCATTATTTATAAAAACTCAATTTTTGTCGTTATCTTCATCCAACCGTTTTCTGTTATGGGGATCACAAATAGTTGCGCCGCCGTACGAATATTTTCCGACAGAAAGAATATTCCACGACCAAACGAATATTTCCCGATAAAATGAATATTTTATAACCACTTGTTTATTTTGTAAAATTTGCATATTTCACCCATAACCAAAATATTATATCAAATTAACACCTTATTATTCACAATAATAATTAGAGAAAATTTGATTTTATTCATTAATAAGTTGGGGTCTTACAACCTTCCCTCCTTATGAAATTTCGTCCTCGAAATTGACGTACGTACCTGGTATTTCGAAAAGGTGGGGATACCTCGCTTTCATTTTTGATTCTAACTCCCAGGTCATTTCTTTAATAGCATGGTTTCTCCACAAAACCTTAACTTGTGGTATAACCTTCGTGCGTAAGACATGCTCTTTCATATCCAAGATCTTAATAGGTACATCCTCGTACGTTAAATCTTCGGCTATCTCGTCTGGTTCTAACTCAATAATGTGGTTCGGGTCTTTAACATATTTACGAAGCATAAATATGTGAAAAACATTATGAACACGAGACATACTTGGAAGTAATGCTAGTCTATAGGCCACATTTCCTATTCGGTCAAGAATTTCAAATGGACCAACAAATCGTGGATTGAGCTTTCCTCTCTTCCCAAATCTTGTAACTCCCTTCCATGGTGCAACACGTAACAATACATGATCACCTATATTAAATTCCACGTCCTTCCGATGAAGATCCGCATAACTCTTTTGTCGATCCTGTGCCGTTTGTATACGTTGTCGAATCGTTTGGATCTTCCCTGTAGTCATTCATACCAACTCTGGTCCCAACAATGTTGCTTCACCCACCTCATCCCAGCATACTGGAGAACGATATTTTCTTCCATGCAACGCCTCGAATGGAGCCACACCTATACTTGCCTGATAACTATTGTTGTAGGAGAATTTCACCAATGGTAAGTACTTATCCCAACTCCCTTTGAAATCTAGGATATAGAGTCTTAATAGATCTTCAAGAGTTTGAATAGTCCTCTCTGATTGTCCGTCCGTTTGAGGATGGTATGCCGAACTGAATCGTAAATCCGTGCCCATAGCTTTCTGCAAGCTAACCCAAAATCGTGAAGTGAATATTGGGTCACGATCCAAAACTATGAATACTGGCATGCCATGCAATCTTACAATCTCATTTACGTACATACTAGCAAGACGTTTAAGGGAATAAGTCTCACGTATAGGCAAGAAATGGGCAGACTTGGTTAATCTATCAACAATAACCCAAATCGCATCTATGCCTTGAGAAACCTTGGGAAGACCCATAACAAAATCCATGGTAATGTGTTCCCACTTCCACTTCGGAATCTCAAGTGGTTGCAACGAACCCTTTGGTACTTGATGCTCCGCCTTTACACGTTGACAAGTTAAACACCTCGTGATAAACTCTGCGATCTCTCTTTTAATATTGCTCCACCAAAATGTATGTCGAAGATCGTGATACATTTTGGTACTCCCAAGATGGATTGCAAACGGTGTGTTGTGTGCCTCCATCATGATTCTATGCTTCAAGTCAAAATCGTTAGGAACACAAAGTCTGGAGTTGACTCGAAGTATTCCTTCTTCATCGATTCTTGCTTCTGGAATAGCACCTTCTTGAACTTTCTTCTTCATACGCATCAGCTCCATGTCCGTAGCTTGAGCAGCTTTAACTTTATCGATTAAAGTCGGTTCTACTCGTATGTTTGATATCATCACGTGGGTACTTGGAGCCTTCATCTCTATCTCCATCCTTTGCAAGTCATACAAAATGGGCCTTTGTGTTAACAACATTGCACTCGTACCCGCATATGATCTTCTACTCAATGCGCCAGCTACTACGTTTGCTTTTCTAAGATGATATTGGATGGTATGACCGTAATCTTTCAGCAGCTCGAGCCAACGTTGTTGCCGCATGTTGAGTTCCTTTTGGGTGAAGAAATATTTGAGGCTTTTATGATCTGTATAGATCTCCACTTTCTCACCATACAGGTAGTGTCTCCAGATCTTCAACGCGAAAACGACTGCTGCCAACTCCAAATCATGAGTAGGATAATTCCTCTCATATTCTTTGAGTTGTCACGAGGCATAGGCTATGACTTTCCCATGTTGCATGAGAACACATCCTAACCCTTTGCCTGAAGCATCGCTGTAGATAACAAATCCATCCGAACCAGATGGTATTGTCGGAACAGGTGTCGAAATGAGTCTCCTCTTGAATTCTTGAAAACTCTTCTCATAATTCTCGCTCCAACCGAATTTTGTATCTTTACGAGTCAGCTGAGTTAACGGAGTAGCGATTCGAGAAAATCCTTCCACAAATCTCCGATAGTAACCAGCTAAGCCTATAAAGCTACGTACTTCGGTCACCGACTTTGGTTGCTCCCAACTTTATATGGCTTCAATCTTCGTCGGGTCGACAGATACTCCATGTTTTGACACCACATGCCCAAGGAATGCTACTTCCTCAAGCCAGAACTCGTATTTCTTCAGCTTGGCATATAGCTTGTTATCGCGAAGGCTTTGTAGTACCAGCTTCAAATGGTGCTCATGATCTTCACGGGTTTTGGAATAAATGAGGATGTCATCAATAAAGACAACAACGAACTGATCCAAATATTCCTTGAATACACGGTTCATCATATCCATGAAAGAAACAGGAGCATTAGTCAATCCAAAAGACATGACTAAGAATTTGTAATGCCCGTATCGAGTTCTGAAGGCAGTCTTTGGAATATCCTCAGTTTTAATCTTCAGCTGATGATATCCAGAACGAAGATCGATCTTTAAAAAGAATTGTTCTCCTTGCAATTGGTCGAACAGGTCATCAATGCGAGGTAGTGGATACCTATTCTTGTTGGTGACATGGTTCAATTCCCGATAGTCGATACAAAGTCGCATACTACCATCTTTCTTCTTTACGAATAACACCGGAGCACCCCAAGGAGATGTACTAGGACGAATAAAATCGATGTCCAACAACTCCTATAGTTGGACCTTTAACTCCTAAAGTTCAATAGGAGCCATTCGATATGGGGTTTTAGAAATGGGCTTTGTGCTAGGTTCAAGGTCAATAAAGAAATCAACTTCACGTTCTGGGGGTAGACCGGGAAGTTCTTCAGGAAATACGTCAGGAAATTCATTAACAACAGAAATTTTATTCAAATCTGACGTGTTTTTGTTCAAGTCCGTGACATGGGCTAAGAAAGCTTGACATCCATTTTTCAATAAACGAATAGCTTTATGGTTTGAAATGACAGTGATTGACTTTAATGGTTTAGATGTTTAAATTCGCATAACAGGTTGGTTAGGACTATGAAAACTAACAACCTTACGAAAACAATCAATTTTAGCATGATGCATGGTTAACCAATCAATCCCTAAAATCACATCAAATGCAAGAATTTTCAACGAAATAAGATCGGCAGGTAATGTGATGGTACCAACTTGAATCAAGCAAGATTTATAAACAGTAGATGTAACGAAAGTTTCTCCTAACAGAGTTTCAACAGATAAGTCAAAGTCCAATTTCTCCGGAGTCAAGTTCAAACGTTGAGCACAAGCAGGAGAGATAAAAGAATGGGTAGAACTGATATCTAATAAGGTATAAACTTCGCAAGAATTTATGATTAGCTTACCCGTGATCACCTCGTTCGGGTTCCTCACGTTTTGGGCAGTCACGACAAATACCCTTCCAGGAACCACTGACTTTGACTTGTCCGGAACAGCCTTCGGAGTCACTATCCCCGTTGAACTTGGTTTCGCAACAAGACAATCTTTAGCTATATGACCTTCCTTTCCACAGTTATAACATACCTTGAACTGTTGTGGGCAGTTTGGGATGATGTGTCCCTCTTTCCCGCATTTGTAACATACGACCGGTGCTCGTTCTCCTCCCCTAGAAACAGTTGATGTTGGTGCTGACGTCTTCACGTTATCGTTGTTATACCTTCTCCTTTTGAAATCTCCTCCCGACTCGCTCCTTCTATTATCACGGCCACGATTACCACCAGAGTGATTACCGCTTTTGTCCGAATATTTTTCTCCCTGCTGGTTTTCATTGCTCCGATGACCGCTGCCACCGGTATGACTCTGGTTGTGGTCCCTCGGTTGAACATACTCATTATCTCGCTCTAATAATTGAGCCCTGTTTACAACATTTGAATATAAAGAAAATTTATGAGAGATAAGATATTGTTAAATCTCGGGCTTTAGACCTCTCAGGAACATCCTCGTCATTCGTTCCTCGTTCTCTACCAAATAAGGTGCAAACTTGGATAACTCTGCAAACTTTGCCACGTACTGGGATACCGTCATGTTGTTTTGTTCCAGTCTAATAAACTCTACCTCCTTCATATGACGAATACTTTCAGGAAAACACTTGTCATTAAACAGTTTCTGAAATGTTTCCCAAGACATGTTGAGTGCGTCAGGCTGGGTACGCTTCACAGACTCCCACCAGTAGTCTGCATCACCACGGAACATAAAGGTGGCGAATGGAACCTGCTGTTCCTCCGTGCATCCCAAGACATCGAATATCTTGGTAATTTTCTTGACCTACGTTTCTACCATGATCGGATCTTGCTTTCCCTTAAATTCTGGTGGTCCCAACTCTTTAAACTGCTTAGCTGTGACAAGCCGCGCATTGCTAGCATTTCCACCCGTATTTTGTGCACGAGTCTCCCTCGTCTGGTTTTGCATGAACTGCAAAAAACTTCTAAACATTCCATCATTCATCATTTGTTCGGTAGTGTTGTTTATAGGAGAAATATTCCTTCCTGTTGCACGTTCCCCTGGGTGGTGATCAAAGGTGTCTCCACGGTCTGATTCACTCCATTATTAACGTTCTCAGCTGCCATTCTAAAATACTGCCATAAAACAAGGGTTAATAGTCATGTCATATATTATCCCTATACTCTAACCGACCAAATAAATACTAAATAAACTTAGTCAGGTCATACTAACGAAGGAATTCCCCGTCTCTCCCCTCCTAGTTCTTGTCTCACATCTCAGCCAGGGATCATATCCCTAAGCTCTGATACCAACTGTGACTCCCCCAAAACAGGTATACATCACTCATTCTGAGTCGCCAAATACATGGTACAAAAACAAATACAACCTCAGTAATACAATTGTCGTGCAAAATACGACAATACATATATTGTGAGTTTGAATACAAATAGAGAGTATAAAAACTCAAAAGGAGTCCTTATTACAATTATTGATACACTATTTTATAAAAATAGTGAGGACTGCTAAACAACTTTCTAAAATTGTCACTCTATACCCCGGCTAGTTCCTGCTATACTATCTCCTCCTGAGAAGAAAATGGAAGAAAAAGGGTGAGCTTAACTAGCCCAGTAAAGAATATTATGACTAAGATAATATACAAAAAATTATCGTTAGTCTTCAACAGGGAAAATCTGATAAAATATAATAGACAAAAAGTTTTAGATCAACAACTGCAGCGGAAACAGCAATCCATTAGAAGAGTCAAGTAGAGAAAGAATTCTACTATCTTCTAAGATTTAAAAGTCCATCATCAATATTTTATTCCTGTAACATCAATCAATATACATCTTGAATCAAATATTCATCTTTGCACTACAAGCCAAAGATATTCATTTGTATCACCAGTTGGTCATGTTCATCTCAACACCTGTTCATCTTTGCACTACAGGCCAAAGATATTCATCAGGTAATCATACATCTTTGCACTACAGGCCAAAGATATTCAGTAGTATCATCATTTAAGACTGAAGATAATGAAAAATATTTTAAAGAAAACGACTCCAGTGAGATAAAAGAACAAATATTAGGGATTCGTATTACAATTTATCCAAGTTCAATAATACTCCATAATAACCAATTTTGAAGTAGAATTCAAAAATAAAGATCAAAACATGGATACAATCAAAGATAGTAACCATAATAGACAACTTGGACAAAAAAAAGAAAATTTCATTTTTTGGTGAATAGTGTCGTATTCGTGAATAGTGTCGTATACGTGAATAGTAACGTATACGTGAATAATAACTCCGACACAAAAAGTTTCAAATTTAATAAAAAGTTCATGCCAACATTTCGATATAATGATATTGAAGAAAATATCATTTTAAGAAGAATATAACACCTCTTACCTCAAAATATCAGTACTTCTGATCAGAATATCGGTATAAGGCTGAAGGAATCTTGCACTGATGAATAGAAACTCACAAAATACACTCAATAATCTAGAGAGAGAAAGAGAGAAAACTTGTTTCTTGTGTGATTTTTAATTCTAACTTAGCCCTCTATTTATAAGAAAATGTTAGCACGCCGAAGCAAACTTAACCTGCAACCTGATGGCTTTACCTGCTACTATTTCCACCCACCACATTTGAATAAAAATCTCAACATATTTTTACCAACCAAAATTAGGGCCCACCAATTCTAGAATTTTTCACCAAAATGATAAATTTCAAAATTTCAACAATTTCTGAACCAGTCATCTCTTAAAATTCATAACAAATCATACGTTCATTTTTAAGGGTTCAAAATTTGTGGATGTATACTCAATTTATATATGTATAACATATTCAAAAATCACAACGATCTAACGGTCAGATTAAAAATTATAACCCACGCAATATATCTCAAAAACCCTGATTGATTTTTAATACCTCCATTCCGATAAAAATACTGATAAAACACCTCAACATTAACTTCTTCATTTTTAACCACAAAATATATCCAACATTTATATTCATATAAAATAAATATTTTCTTATCATATGAATCAATAATTAATTATTTACAATTAATATTACAGAATCACATTTATGACAACCAGACCGTTCTCAGGAAAGAGGGGGCTTTCCAATAAGGATTTCTCCTTACTGGCGCGCAATTAGATGACCAAACCTCTCCTTAGACAGAACTTTCTAGGCATTGCCAATAATGCTATCCAATAATATTATTCAAATAATATGAATTATTGATCTGATAATGAGAAATACTGTGCAGTGACAATTATTAAAATAACAATAATATAAAATATCAATGCAGCAATTATTGAATCAATAAAATAAAATATTGAACAGTAACTACTGTAACAATTATTGAGTAGTGCCTTCCTTCGTAAGAATTAATAATTCAAAAATACTGTGCAATTCATGTGCTACTGTGCAACCACGCGTATTACTGTATTTTAACCACCGAGTATTCCAACAGTGTTAACGGTAACAACTACGCCGTTATTTATAAAAATTCAATTTTTGTCGTTATCTTCATCCAACCGTTTTCTATTATGGGGCCCACAAATATCTGCGCCGTCGTATAAATATTCCCCGACAGAAAGAATATTCCACGACCAAACGAATATTCCCCGACAAAATGAATATTTTATAACCACTTGTTTATTTTGTAAAATTTGCACATTTCACCCATAACCAAAATATTATATCAAATTAATACCTTATTATTCACAATAATAATTAGAGAAAATTTGATTTTATTCATTAATAAGTTGGAGTCTTACAATAGTAACTAATTCATGAGCGGTCCAGATTGATTTACTTTTAATCGGACGGTCCATATTTAAAGTAAAATCTTTTAAATAAAATATAATATATTCTATTTATAATCTAATAAAACGAATAACTTTATAAAAGTATTCTGTTTTATATAAAAAGATTTTACTATGCAAAACACTATGCAGGCACTATGCAATACTATGCATAATAAAATATAATATATTCTATTTATAGAATAACTTTATAAAAGTATTCTGTTTTATATAAAAAGATTTTACTATGCAAAACACTATGCATAATAGAATATAATATATTATATTTATAAAATAAGTTTATAAAAGTATTCTGTTTTATATAAAAAACTTTTCTGTTTTATTACATTAATAATACTAATAAAATAAAATTGAGTGACTTATCACGTAAACATCAATAATCAATATCGTATGCTACTATGCAACCACGCGTATTACTGTACTTTTGCTACCGAGTAGTTTAACAGTTTTAACGGTAAAACTTCCGCCGTTATTCTCATAAAAATATTTTTATCGTTTTTTCAATCCGACAATAATTCTATTGTGGGGTCCACCAATGATTAATACCGTCGTACGAACATTCTCCGATAAAATGAATATTTTATATCAACTTGCTTACTTTGAAAGAAAAAAAATTCACATATTACCCTTAACTTTAAACTTTTATCAATTTAACTATTTACCAAAATAGAAAAAAATTTGAATAATTTTATTTCATAAAATTCGGGGTCTCACAATCTCCCTTCCTTATGAAATTTTGCCCTCGAAATTTACGTACGTACCTGATATTCGAAGAGATGAGAATACATTGCTTTCTTTTCGGATTGTACCTTTCCGATTATATCCTCTGTATCATGATTTTTTCATTGCTCACCTCCTGTATTTCAGATATCATTCTAGAATATATCTTCAAAACAAAGGTTAATTGACATATCACAATTTATCAACTTATCAAGTAAACAATTTCAACTTAGGTAAGTCACACACTAGCGAAGCATGTAACTCGTCTCTCCCCTCCAAGTTCTAGACTCTTATCTCCGCCAGCGACCATATCCCTAAGCTCTGATACCAAATGTGACGCTCCCAAAATAAGGTATACATCACCCATTCTGAGTCGCCAGATACATGGTATAAAATTTAAATACAACTTCATTTATACAACTGTTGAACTGTCGTATAGAATACGACCACAGTTAACTGTGAGTTTTAATACAAATGTATGTAACTCTCATGGTGCCTCGACCACAACCTTACAATGGTACTTTACATAAAAGTATAGTCAAAAACTGTTTTAGAAATTAAAATCTTTGGGAAGTGCTCAAGGAAACCTTCGTACATGGGAGGCCATGCGTGTGACGCCCCCAAAATAGGTATACAACACCCATTCTGAGTCGCCAAAATACATGGTACAGAAACAACTACAACTTTATTAATACAACATAAAAACTGTGAGTTTAAATACAAATATTGTTATCTAGACAATATTCACACTCAAATAAGTCCTCATTATAATTATTGATACATTATTTTATAAAAATGGTGAGGACTACTAAAATGACTTTCTAGAACCTTCATTCCATACCCCGACTAGTACTCGCTACATTCTCGCCTCCTGAGAAGAAAAATAGAATAAAAAGGAAAAGGGTGAGCTCAACTAGCCCAGTAAAGAATATTATGACTAAGATAATATAGAACAAATTATCGTTAGTCTTCAACAGGAAAAAATTTAATAGAATACAATAGACAACAAGTTTTAAATCAATATTCACCGCGGAAATAATAATTCATTAGAAGAGTTAAGTAGAGAATGAAATCTACTATCTTCTATATATGAAATTAAAATTTCATCGTCGATATTTTATCCCTGTAACATCAATCAATATATATCTGGAATCAAATATTCATCTTTGCACTACAGGCCAAAGATATTCATCAGTTGGTCATGTTCATCTAAAACACCTGTTCATCTTTGCACTACGGGCCAAAGATATTCATCAGAAATCATTCATCTTTGCACTACAGGCCAAAGATATTCAGTAATATTATCATTTAGGACTGAGGATGATGAAAAATATTTCAAAGGAAACGAATCCAGTGTAACAAAATAACAAATATTAAGGATTCGTATTTCGATTTATCCATGTCCAAAAATACCTCATAAGTAATCATAGTGGAGTACAATTTAAGAATGATCAAAACATGGATACAATCAAAGCTAGTATCCATAATAGATATTTTGGACGAAAAATAAAAATTTAATTTTTCTGTGAATAGTGCCGCCGTATTCGTGAATAGTGCCGTATACGTGAATAGTACTGTATACGTGAATAGTAATCCCGACACAAAAAATTTCAAATTTGATAAAAATTCAGATCAATATTTCGGCATAATGATATTGGAAGAAATAATATCATTTATATAAAAAAAATATTCCTTACCTCGAAAAGACAGTACTTCTGACTGGAATACTGGATATAGAGCTGAAAGGAACTTGTAACGTATAGCAACACTCAAAGTCCTAAAATACTCACAAGAATACGCTCGATAATATAGAGAGAGAAAACTTTAGTTTCTGGTGTAATTTTTAATTCTAACCTAAACACCCTATTTATAGAAAAATGCTTAAAATACCAAAGCAGAAAATTTAATAAAATATTAATACATAATTAAATTTTCTTACGCCCACTTTGAAGTCTCTAGCTTCAGCACTTTGCACATGTTTAATGAGGCCACAAAGTATAAAAAACGTTTTTATTAATAAAAATAAATAAAACTTCCAAAAATCAATTATTTCGAAACTTCAGAACTTCAATAATTCATAATAAATAGCTCTTTTGTCAGAAAAATTCGAACCACATGCCTTTTTCATAGAAAATTTTATTATCTACAACTTTACAGAAGAAAATTTTTCCAAATTTCAAACAGAAATTGACCGAAATCCACAAACGGCGATTCTACAAGCTATAATCAAATTTCAGTCAAGAAATGGGCCCACAGACATGTTTAACATGTTTTAAACAACTTTTGCAACAAAAATATTCTTCCTCCTCGTATACTCATATATTCCACATTCATTGTAAAAATATCATCATTATTATATTATAATAATATAATAAAATATTATTTTATCAAAAAAGATAAAATATCGATTTTCAACAATTGTCACTTTAAAAATTTTCTCCATCTATATCCACATAAAATAAATATTTTTCTCATCATATAAATTAATAATTAATTATTCACAAATAATATTACAGAATCACAATACTGACAACCAGAAAGTTTCCAGAAAAGAGGGGACTTTCTAATAAGGATTTTTCCTTACTGGCGCACAATTAGGTGACCAAACCTCTCCTTAGACAGAACTTTCTAGACATTGTCAATAATGTTATCTAATAATATTATTCAGATAATATGAATTATTGCTTCGATAATGGAAAATACTGTGTAATGACAATTATTGAAACAATAGTAATATAAAATATCAACGTAGTAATTATTGAATCAATAAAATAAAATACTGAACAGTAATTACTGTAACAATTATTGAGTAGTGCCTTCTTACGTAAGAATCAATAATTGGTGCAATACCGTGTGCTATTGTGCAACAACGCGTATTACTGTGTTTTAACCACCGAGTATTCTAACAGTATTAACGGTAACAACTACGTCGTTATTTATAAATAACTTATACTTGTCGTTTTTTTCATCCAATCACTTTCCGTTATGGGACCCACAAAAGACTGCGCCGTCGTACTAATATTCCCCTACAGGAAGAATATACCACTACCAAACGAATATTCCCCGACAACAATGAATATTTTATAACCACTTGCTTATTTAAAATATTTGCGCATTTTACCTATAACTAACCTCATTAATCAATTCAACCCTTACTATTTCAAAATAATTTATAGAGGAAATTAAATTTCATTTATTAATAATTTGGGGTCTTACAATGCGTCTAGGTTATAATAGATATCATATATCCACAGAATTATCCTTGGTTGACCCAATAGACCCCAAAAAAAATGAGAATATTACTATCATCTTCTTTCCAATGGTGAGTCTTCTCTTGACATATAACTATCTCCACTGTCTCCAAGTGAATATTATATTTCAAATAAACTCCAAGATCATATAGGTAGTGCCCATAGATATACTCAATAAGTGGATGCGCACAACTCTGTCTTATGATAACACGAAGTTGTATGTCATTAGACATCTTGTATGATAGTGGTAAAACACCCTTCCAAAGTTGGGTTCACTTCACCCTATTCAATTCACCAAAATTAAATATCAAATGACGTATACAATACGACACACTTATCTAAAGTTCTCAATAAAAATTATTTCCATACTATTTAGGGAGAATCTCAACAGCTATAGACCATCGTTCTAATCCTCTTAATACCCCGCTCGACCCAGCTACACTTTTATTACCTGAAAGGAATTGTGAAGCAAAAGGGTGAGCACAACTAGCCTAGTAAAGAATATTATGACTAAAGATAATTAAATTATCAATAGCTTTCATCAATAATAAATCAGAGATTTAGAACATATGGTAGATAATAAAACTTTTCAACCATAGTTGCAGCGGAACGAGCAATCCATTAGAAGAGTCAAATAGACCATAAGGTTTATTATCTTCTCTATGTTAAAAGTCCACCAATAATGTTTTATCCCTGTAACATCAATCAACAATTTCCGTCCACGATCATGTGAATAACTCATAATCACAATTATGATTCTAAATTCCTCTTCGCACCCAAGACGAAGATAATTTTCATCACCTGTATTCACCTGAAACATCAAAAATTATGGTTATGCCAAATCACAATTCCTGCTCGTAATCATTAAATCATCTTTGCACTACGGCCAAAGATATTCATTATTATCACAGCCATGAATTAATATTTCATTGCTGAGACTCAGCTCAATAATGAATCCACATCATCGAATCATCCCTGCACTACAGGCCAAGGATATTCTTTAGTATCACGACCACGAATTATCCATGCACTACGGGCCAAAGATAACTGTGTTTTCATCAACGGTCCTGATCATGCCATAAAGCCATTCATCTTTGCACCCTTGGCCGAAGAGAATCCATAGCCATAATCATACCAAAAACTGTCCATCAATGCACTACGGGCCAATGAGGACTTTTTTCACATTATTTGTAACATTACAGTCATGATTATACCGAATAATCCCTGGTCATAATCATACCAAGTCTATCTATGTACTACAGGCCACAGATGACTTTCAACATATTATAAACATGAGGACGATGATAAAATTATAAGCATTAGTCAAACTAAATCAAGGATAAATATTAAAGACTTTAAATTTATCCAAACATTATGAATCACGTAATAAAATCATAATCTAATATTGTTAATATTATAACAATATTTTAATCACTCCTTAAACTTATAAATAATTTACTTTAATTGTTTACACTTTTTCAAATAATGCATTTAATCATTCAAAAATGTCATACTCATAAGATTTCATCACCAATAATCAAATTACTCATCAAAAATCTGTATATACCTTATATTAGATTTTCAAGCCATAAAATCCTATTTACCAATTTTTCAACTTCACATAACATATTTAATTCATATGTTCGTAACTAAACTATTTTCATGAAAAATATCAAATCAGTTCTAAAAATTATTCTTTTCTGGGATTAAGTAGAATATAGTCTCATATTGAACATATATTTTTCTCGGAATTTTTAAAATTCATTTACTATTTTTCAAAAATTAATTTCTAATTAATTCCTTAAGAAATTAGCTACCTAAAGGTTAACTTCAGAAATTTCCAAATCTTGGCAGGATCTTACACATGTTAACGTGAGCTTCCAGTTTAAATTTCATAGTCATCGGAGTTATAGAACTCTGGTTATAGCATTTTCTGTCGAAAAAATCTAAATATTGAAATGGTCATAACTTGCTCATTTTAAGTCGGAATGAGCTCATTTTTGGACAGGAGGTACTTTATACCATATATTTCTATGTCCCATAAGGCCGAAATTTTTCTCAATTTAAGTGGCCAAAAATGACCTTTTAAACTTCTGGGCAATAGCCTTTTTGTAATTCATAGCTTTTGACTCCTTTGCTAAAATCAGTCCACACAAAAATCTACAACACCTTTTACAGTGATTCCACTTGGATAAGTTAGAAAACTCATAGATCTAACTCTAGAACTTGACCACACTCAAAAATTCGAAATATAATAAGAGATATGGTCAATTGAATTTCATGTTCCATTTTCACCAAAATCTGATTTTTAACCCTTTGTGATTTCTAATAAACTTTCATGTTTTCACATAATAACCAACATAACTCATCATGACAATGACATAATAATTCAATAAACAAGTTCAAGAATAAATTTTAAAGATTTATAAGTTAATTTATCTTGAACTCAATAATGTCCAAATTGTCAACATGATACTTCTTTGCAGAGTAAAATTTAAGAATGCTCAGAAGAATATTTTCATAAAAAGATACTAGATGAAGCACAAATATCAAAGATATTCCACTAATTTTATGGAGTATAAAAGTCAAAACTTTAACCAACTAAGTATAATAAAGAATGAAATAACAAAAGAATTCACCAAGCATGCGATAAACCGCACAGACAGGTTATTTCAACAGAAAAATAAATAATAGAACCAAGTCATGCGTAAACGTACCGACAGGATATTCCGACAGAATAATAAATAATGGAACCAGATCCGGCGTAGACGCACAAACAAGATATTTTGACATAATAATAAATAATAGAATCAAGTCCGGCTTAAACGCGCAGACAGGATATTCCGACAGAATAATAAATAATGGAACCAGGTCCGGCGTAAACGCACAGACAGGATATTCAGACAGAATAATAAAAAACGGAATATTAGAAGAATTTTACCATGTATGCGGTACTACGCATGAACAGGTTATTCCAACAGAATAATAAGGAATGGAATAACAGAAGTTCTCTTCATGAATACGAAATAAATAATACCCCTTACAAGTATAACAAATAATATTCTCTACCTTTGAAAGAAGAGTATTCCGACTGGTAGGGCGAGGATATACTCGAAGAAAACTTGCACTACCCTCAAAGCTTTCTTAAACTCTAAAGAAATACGCTCAAGATGATAGAAGAAGAACTCTCTCTAGAGTTTTAGTGAATTCGTAAGAAATAATGAAAGAATGAGCTTCTATTTATAGAAGAATAGACTGCATAGTAACTAATTCATGAACGGTCCAGATTAATTTACTTTTAATCGGACGGTCCATATTTAAAGTAAAATCTTTTAAATAAAATATAATATATTCTATTTATAATATAATAAAACGAATAACTTTATAAAAGTATTCTGTTTTATATAAAAAGATTTTACTATGCAAAATACTATGTAGGCACTATGCAACACTATGTATAATAAAATATAATATATTGTATTTATAGAATAACTTTATAAAAGTATTCTGTTTTATATGAAAAGATTTTACTATGCAAAATACTATGCATAATAGAATATAATATATTTTATTTATAGAATAACTTTATAAAAGTATTCTGTTTTATTATATTAATAATACTAATAAAATAAAACTGAGTGACTTATCACGTAAACATCAATAATCAATACCGTATGCTACTATGCAACCACGCGTATTACTGTACTTTTGCTACCGAGTAGTTCAACAGTTTTAACGGTAAAACTTCCGCCGTTATTCTCATAAAAATATTTTTGTCGTTTTTTCAATCCGACAATAATTCCGTTGTGGGGTCCACCAATGATTCTATCGTCGTACGGACATTTCTCGACAAAAAGAATATTTTATATCAACTTGCTTACTTTGCAAAAAAAAAAATTTCACATATTACCCTTAACTTTAAACTTTTATCAATTTAACTATTTACCAAAATAGAAAAAAATTTGAATACTTTTATTTCATAAAATTCGGGGTCTCACAGTATCTTTCTATTCTCCTATAAATAGGATGCTTAGTTAGAATTGAAAATCACACTAGAATCAGAGAATTCTTCTTCTATAATATTGAGCGTATTTCTTTCGAGTTTTAGAAAGCTTTTAGCATAGAAAATAGTGAAAGTTTTCTTCAAGAATATTCCCGCTATACCAGTTGGAATACTCTTCTTTTCAAGGTAAGGGATGTTATTTTTGTTCAATATTCGCTTGAAATAATATTTTCTTCCATACTCTGTAGTATGTAAGTAATATTATTTCGTTTTAGATTTCGAATTCTATACTCGTTTTGTTAAAGTTTTAGCTTCTATACTCTATGAAATTAGTAGAATATCCTTGATATTTGCGCTTCATCCTGTATCTTTTCATGAAAATATTATTCTGAGCATTCTTAATAAGTTTTAACTTTTTATGCCGGAGTACTATTCACGGGGTTACTATTCCTGAAGTACTATTCACGGGATACTATTCACTCGAGTACTATTCACCCAGGGTACTATTCATGATAAAAATTGATTCGTTTTCGGTCCAAATCATTTTTGGTACAATATTATTCTTGAATTTTACTCCACAAAGCAGTATCATGTTGACAATTTGGACGTTATTGATTTCTGAATAAATTAAATTATAAATCTTTAAAAATTTATCATATGCTTTCATTTAATTAAATTCTTATATCATTGTCATTATCCTCATACTTTTATTATGTTGAAAGTCATCTGTGGCATGTAGTGCATAGATGGACTTGGTATGATTATGACTAGGGATTATTCGGTATAATCATGACCGTAATGTTACAAAAGATGTGGTAAAAATTCTCATTGGCCCGTTGTGCATTGATGGACAGTTGTTGGCATGATCATGACCATTGATGAATACACGAATATCCTTGGTCCATAGTGCATGGATAATTTGTGGTCGTAATACTAAAGAATATCCTTGGCTGTAGTGCAGGGGTGATTCGATGATGTGAATTATTTATTAAGCTGAGTCTCAGCGATAAAAGTGATGAAAAACCTTTTTAAATCATAGAAGATAGTAGATATCATGCTCTACTTGATTCTTCTAATGGATTGCTTGTTCCGTTGCAGTTAAACTTGATGTTTGTTATATTTTATCAATTTAACACTGTTGAAGGCTAACGATAAATTATTCTGCATTATCTTAGTCATAATATTTCTTACTGGGCTAGTTGAGCTCACCCTTTTGCTTTCATTGTTCTCTTCAGGAAATGAGAACGTAGCCAGGACTAGTCGGGGAACGGAGTGACGGTCCAGATGTTTGCATTAGTTGTCCTCATTATTCTATGAAATAGTGTGATAATAAATGTATTGAGGACTCCATTTGAGTTTGAATACTGTCTAGAAGACAATATTCGTATTAAACTCTCAGTTTATGTTTTATCGTATTTTACACGACAGTTGTATTATTAAGTTGTATTTGAATTTTGTACCATGTATTTGACGACTCAAGATGGGTGATGTATACCTATTTTGGGGGCGTCACAGCCTTGACATAATAAGGTTCTTAAAGCAATTATAACATTGATCAGCAAGAAGAGCATAAGTTCGTTTTCCACAGTCAAGTAACAAACCCAATTTGATTCCAGTCTTTAATCCTCATAACAGACTAGACACAAGCAGTTTCAAAATAAGTTCCAAATCATACAAAATTAGTCCCTAAAATAATACACAAAACTCAAAATAATTTAAAGGGTATCCCTATATAAGAATGAATCTTTGAGTGAATTCCTCCATCCGGTCGGTCGGAGAAACAGCCAGGTGATTTTTTTTGGCCAACTTCTTGAAAGCTTTTTTGATTTTTAGAGAGGGACCCACTCTTTGATATACCCAGCAATTCATAGAAACACTGTGTGGTTTTGAGCTAGAGCATACATGTTAATGGTGGCCTTTTTTTGTGATTTGTATGACCCATATGAGGTTTTGCTAAAAGATCAAAACTAATTTAAAGAACACAACCCAAGTTTTCAGATCCAAAAGAAGACCCATCTCCCTTGCCTCTCTCCTCCCTCTCTTACAGTATATACTGAATACCCATCTCTTTCGCCGCCGACGGCACAACAAAATCACACCCAAATTTGCAGATTAGGGTTTCGGGAGATGAAGAGAGAGAAGAGTGTTTGCAGAAAAGGTAAGAAGAAACCCTAAAGATTTGTTGATCGAAGTTTGGGCTTTTTACTGAGAGGAGAGTTTTGATCGATATTGATTGTTTCCATGTGAGAAATTGATCAAAGTTGGGGCTTTTTACTGAGAGGAGAGTTGTGTGCACATTGGGGTCGGTGTCGAGATCGGTGGAGATGATTGAGCGGCTGCTAAGGGCGGGGATGAATGTGGCCAGATTCAATTTCTCACATGGAAGCCAGATTCAATTCCTTTTGTTATTTTTTTATTAGTATTAATATTTAATATAATGTGGTTTGGCAAATTTGCCCCTTAATGTATAATAAATGTTTAATCAAAAATTAAAATATTCTTTTTTTGTTACACATCAGCTCAATTATGACCCACCCGAACGGCCACGTCAGCAATTTCTGACGTGGCAGACCCAATTGAATGAAAGTGGAAAAAATTAATAGTTCAATCATCTAATTGACAAATTTGAAAAGTGAATCACTGAAGTGGAATATGGTCCATACTTTAAAGTAGTAATTTATATTTAAGCCTAAAACTTTTGTGTAATGACTTTTGTTTTCAGCACTTTCATGGAGTGCATGCACTAGACCTGGCAAAATATGGTTATAGGTTGGTTTTAGTTTTCAAAATATGGTTAACGAACCATTTAAGAACTAAAACCATATTAACCATTTTTAATATGGATAATGTGGGTTAGAACCATATGGTTATGGTTAAAAATCATATTAACCATATTAATCATTTTAATATGGTTATAGTTCCATGAAGGCCTGATTTGATATATTTTGCTGAGAATGACACAGGCGTCTTGGGGGAGAATAATGGGGGCCCTCTGTTATCCACACTCTCATGGGTCCAGAAATTGGAGAGTTCAGTTCAATTGAGTTGAAAAAGAAAGATGAAATATGTTTGGTTGAAAATTTATCAAAGTTTAGTTCAAATTGACTATTAGCAGTATATTGTTATATGAGCTGAACTCAAAAAATTATGATAGGTGAATATACTATTAGAAGTATATTTTAATGAAAGTATATCTAATAAATAATCTTATTACTCCTTAATTAATAAATGAAACTAATAGTAATTATCAATTTAGTTATATTAATAAATGAAACTAATATTAATAAATGAAACTTTTTATCAATTTAGAATATATTATCACATCAATTTACTTATAAATTATGATAAGTAACCTATATATTATCAATTTAGAGATAAGTAACCTATACTAATAGTTTATCAATTTAGAATAAACAATGATATTATCAATTCAGAATATATTCTTTGGTATCTAATTTATTAATTTGATAAAATCAAACTAAGAATATGCACATTAATTTGATAAAATCTATACTGATTCACTTATTTATATATCAGCAGTTTTGGGAGGAGGTGAGGACTTGGGCTTGGGAGGAATAAGGAAGAGTTGAGCAAAGAAAAGACGAAAAAAGAAATGAAATATGGGTTGAAAATGGTTAACCAGTTAATCAACCATATTTGTTTTAAAAAATATGGGTCTAAACTTTAATCGACCTGAATAAATAAAAATAGTTAACCGATTCATTTGATTCCAATTAATATGATTTGACCCAACAGTTAATTACTTATATTGTCAGGTCTAGCATGCACCATGCATGCACATGGATGGCTAATTTGGTAGCCCATATCCTTTGAAAGTTGCCTTCCTAATTTAGGAGAAGAATCTTTGTGCAGAGTCTTTCGGTAAAAAAGTGATTCATTGTAATTCTCAGCTCTAACCTTATATATAGTAAGAAAATGCTTTTTCTTCTGCAAACTCTTTTCCCACAAGTTCTGCAATAATTATGTATCATTAATTGTCTTTTTCAAGCCGAAACTTATACTCTCAATATATTTCACCTAAAGATTACATTTTTAAAATAAAGGTTTTTTTCACAAAAAAATCCTCGTAATATTTAAAAATGACATAATGTCTTTAGATTTAAAAATACAATTTTATTATATTATCATCTCACCATGGACAGAACTAGGGGGCGAGGGGGTCAACCAACCTTGAAATCTGA
The DNA here is from genome assembly GCA_016801055.1 of Panax notoginseng. Lineage (NCBI taxonomy): Eukaryota > Viridiplantae > Streptophyta > Magnoliopsida > Apiales > Araliaceae > Panax > Panax notoginseng. The sequence continues at coordinate 41,407,719 of CM029016.1, read as the reverse complement.
AGCATGTTAATATTAGTTAAACTTGATCTTTGTTATGAGATGATATTAATTCATTTGCTTCCTCATGTCCTTCCACCTATTACCTATAATAATTTAACAACATTACTATAGATAAAATAATATTAAATAAATTTGATGATTAATTAATTAATATTATACTCATTTATCTTACTGACTTAATAATACTTTGGTATCAATTATCTGGTTCCGCCACGATATTATCTCACTACTATCAGTCTAAATGCTCAATATATTTCATGAACATAAAAGAATATAAACTAAAAATTGTCATCAAATAATAATTTTAAAAAAAAATTTAAAAATGTAGGTAAAAATGTTATGGGACATTAGAGTTCAGACGTCATTTTCACACATAAGAAAAGAAATAGAGAAATATTAGCCCACCAATCTTGAACTAGTCCCATCCATCCCAATGAGAAAATTGAAATAAAGAAAAGAGAAAAAGGCCATGAGATTTGCTTTCATAAACAATTAAATTGGAGTTTAGAATACCCAATATCGCCCATTTATTGTTATTTTTAGAACATTTCATCAGAAGTTGGCAAGTATTTTTTAAAAGTTTTTTTTCCTCAAAAAATTATACTCCCTCTGATTTTAAATATAAGATTAAATTTGACTTTATTATAAAGTTAATTTGAATTTTGAATTAACTTTAAATTAAAAATTATATGAATAGATAATACAATTATGAAAATCATAAATTATCTAAAAATTGTTATTAATTACAAATTGTGTTGTTTTTGAAAGTTAGATGAATCACATTAATTTAAAATATTTCAAATTAACTTTAAGATATTAATCATATATTTTAAAACGGAAGGAATATATATTTGGACATTAATAATATCAGCATAATAATTATGCTATTGAACAATAAGTATTGTTAAAATTTTAAATTGTTGTCAAAATAAATATAAAAATATTACAAAATATATATTAACTTTAACAATATAAATATTACTGTGACATTATCGAGAAAACAAGAACCTATATTTTTAATCCACCATACGGCGAGGCCAAATGGCACCAGACCTTAAGCAACTTACAAAGAAAAGTTCTCTCATGGCCCTCAAGAAGACCATGTCAACTATCTTTGTAGTAAACTTCAAACATCGACTTTTTTAAACATCACAATCAAAAGAAGATTGTCTCCCAAATAAAGTTGAATCAAAAGGTTTATATAGGATTTGTTCGGTTATCAATGTTTATAATAAATAAATTATATTTAAAATAAATTATTATTACATGAACATAATTTTTAAGTGTATTTAAATTTTCAAACGCTCTAAACGCACTATCAAACGTTACAAATAATGAATAACTAAACGAAAATATAATATCATCATGTCAAAAAAAACATACATATAACATAATATGTCCAAATGGACGGCTGAGATAATAAATTCACAAATAGTTACCTATCAAAATGCATATTTACATATACAACTAGCTGTAACAACTCTATATCTTTAAATGAAAGTGGTGCTTTTCTTTAAAGGTAAAGCAGTCATAGTCTCATAGACAAGCAAACAAATGCAAGCTTTTCTTTTAATTACCCATAAAAGTTTAGAAAAATAGTTAGCATAAAGTTAATTTTATTCAATTGATCAATATAATATTGACATATAGATCGAAAAAAAAAATTTCTTTATATTTCAGTATTATATTGATCAATTTATCATGAAATTAATTTTATAAGATATGGAAGAGAAATAAATGAGGGAATGAAAATAAAAAAAGGAATAGAAAATGTTAATCCAACAAATTATTGGATCCATTGCTATCATGCGCCATAGAGACAGTGGGTCACTATCACTGTCCTTCTGGAGACACAATCATTATTTATTATTTCTATTTTTTAATTAATAATAATAATAGATAACAAGGACATGAATAGAGTAAAAATATTCAATTGATGATAATATTATGTCATTATTACAACACATTTATAAAATAAAGGAGAAAGTTCTACTTTAATGATCATGAAATTATACATGATGTGTAGTATCACCATTAGTATGCTTTAATATAACATGTTTTTTAAATATTAATAATTATAATTATGTAGTTTATAATACTATAATTATACGTTATAATTATAATTTTATAGTTTATAATATTATCATAATTTATGCACAAATTTAAAGATACCAAAGTTATGAGAGCATTCACAACAGTTTTTTCAATAAATTCTATATCCCCAACTTTGAATAATACATCAATAAATTATTATTTAACAGTTTTCTTATCCTTATTTAACTCTCTATTTTAATCTCTATATAGGATTTTACTCTCCAGGGTGAGGGAGTCAAAATATCATTATCTACATATGCAAAATGATACTTTACACTCTAATTTAAGTGGACAACCCATCAATCATACACATCTTGATATTATTATCACATGTCTTTTTTACTACTTCATTTTTAAATTATAAAATTAATATTAACTTATTTTTTAAAGATTAATTTCAAACGTATTCAACTTTAAAATTGATATAAATTTATTTAATTTATGTTCATATAATTATAAATATTATAAAAGTACTATTAATTATAAATTTTATTATTTTTAAATTTTAAATGAATCATATTAGTTTTAAATTTTAAAAATATCACAAATTAATTTTTTAAAAGTTAATATTGATCTTATGTACATTTACTGCTATAATCCATTCAATGATCACTCCATAAAAACTAAAAATTTAAAATAAAATAAAAATTATTTTACATTGGAATACAATTGATAAATTATACTCTCTTTTATAAATTATAAGATTATTATTAATTTTTATAAGTCAATTTTGTGACGCCCCCAAAATAGGTATACAACACCCATTCTGAGTCGCCAAATACATGATACAGAAAGCAAACTACAACTTAAATAATACAATTATCGTGCAAAATACGACAACACATACTGTGAGTTTAAATACAAATATTATCTTCTAGACAATATTCACACTCAAATAAATTCTCAATACAATTATTCAAACACTATTTTATAGAAATAGTGAGCACTGCTAAAACATCTTTCTAGAACCATCACTCTATACCCCGACTAGATCCTGCTATGTTCTCACCTCCTGAGAAGAAAAATGGAACAAAAAGGAAAAGGGTGAGCTCAACTAGCCCAGTAAAGAATATTATGACTAAGATAATATACAACAAATTATCATTAGTATTCAACAGGGAAAAATCTGATAGAATATAATTGACAACAAGTTTTAGATCAACAACTGCAGCGGAAACAGCAAACCATTAGAAGAGTCAAGTAGAAAAAGAATTCTACTATCTTCTAAGATTTAAAAGTTCATCATCAATATACATCTTGAATCAAATATTCATCTTTGCACTACAGGCCAAAGATATTCATTTGTAACACCAATCAGTCATGTTCATCTCAACACCTGTTCATCTTTGCACTACAGGCCAAAGATATTCATCAGGTAATCATACATCTTTGCACTACAGGCCAAAAATATTCAGTAATATCATCATTTAGGACTGAGGATGATGAAAAATATCTTAAAAAAAACGAATCCAGAGAGACAGAAGGATAAATAGTAGGGATTCGTATAACAGTTTATCCAAGATCAATAATACTTCATAATAATCAATTGTGAAGCAGAATTTAAAAATAAAGATCAAAACATGGATACAATCAAAGATAGTAACCATAATAGACATCTTGGACAAAAAGAAAAAATTTTATTTTTCGGTGAATAGTGCCGTATTCGTGAATAGTGCCGTATACGTGAATAGTAACTCCGACATAAAAAGTTTCAAATTTGATAAAAACTCATGTTAATATTTCAGCATAATGATATTGAAGAAAATAATATCATTTAAGAAGAAAATAATATCCCTTACCTCAAAATAACCGTACTTCTGACTGAATATCGGATATGAGACTGAATGAAACTTGTGCTGAATAGCAACTTTTAAAGTATCTAAATACTCACAAAATACACTCAATAATCTAGAGAGAGAAAGAGAGAAAATTTATGAATTCTGGTGTGATTTTTAATTCTAACTTAGACCTCTATTTATAGGAAAATGTTAGCACGCCGAAGCAGACTTAACCTGCAACCTGATGGTTTTACCTGCTACTATTCCCACCCACCACATTTGAATAAAAATCTCAGCACATTTCTATACCAACCAAGAGTGGGACCCACCAATTCTAGAATTTTCCACCAAAATGATTAACTCCGAAAATTCAATAATTTCTGAACCAGTCATCTCGTAAAATTCATAACAAATCATATGTTCATTTTTAACGGTTCAAAATTTGTGGACATATACTCAACTTATGTATGTATAACATATCCAAATATTACCACGATCCAACGGTCGGATTAAAAATTATAACCCTCGCAAAATATCTCAAAAACCTTAATTTGATTTTCAATACCTCCGTTCCGACAAAAATACAGATAAAACACTTCAATATTAACTCCTTCATTTTTAACCACAAAATTATATCCCTCATTTATATCCACATAAAATAAATATTTCCTTATCATATGAATCAATAATTAATTATTCACAAATAATATTACAGAATCACATTTATGACAACCAGGCCGTTCCCAGGAAAGAGGGGACTTTCCAATAAGGATTTCTCCTTACTGGCGCGCAATTAGATGACCAAACCTCTCCTTAGACAGAACTTTCTAGACATTGCCAATAATGTTATCTAATAATATTATTCAAATAATATGAATTATTGATCTGATAATAAAAAATACTGTGCAACAACAATTATTGAAACAACAATAATATAAAATATCAACGCAGTAATTATTGAATCAATAAAATAAAATATTGAACAATAACTACTGCAACAATTATTGAGTAGTGCCTTCTTATGTAAGAATCAATAATTGGTGCAATACCGTGTGCTATTGTATTTTAACCACCGGGTATTCCAACAGTATTAACGGTAACAACTACGCCGTTATTTACAAACAACTTATACTTGTCATTTTCTTCATCCAATCGCTTTTCGTTATGGGACCCACACAAGGTTACACCGTCGTACAAATATTTCCCGACAATAAGAATATTCCACGACCAAACGAATATTCCCCGACAAAATGAATATTTTATAACCACTTGCTTATTTTGTAAAATTTGCACATTTCACCCATAACCAAAGTATTATATCAAATTAACCCCTTATTATTCATAATAATATTTAGAGAAAATTTAATTTTATTCATTAATAAGTTGGGGTCTTACAAATTTGATGCAGTCTCAAACTTAATAATTTTACTAAAAATTGTAAAATTAATAAATTTTATAAGTAATAGAATTATTTTTTTCTAAATAAGTTATAATATGTATTGATTAAATTTATATTAAATTTAAAAATATCACATACTTACTTTAAAAAAGATTAATAAATTAATATCAATTTTATAATTAAAAAAAAGTTGTAGTATATTACATCTATCATAAGCTCCAACACATGAAGCCAATACAAATGTCAAATATTTACAACGGTCAAAACATACTTTAATTATTAGAACTTTTAAATTTTAAATGTCATTATTTAAGGAATTAATATAAGGAACATGTTGAGTGCATAGTAAAAAAAAACTACAGAATAGGGATAGAGATAAAAAAACTATTGTAATATCATAAAAATATTTAATGACTGATAATATTACGTCATTATTATAAATTATTTATTAAAAATAAAGGATAAAGGATAAAGTTATACAGTAAAAACCCCTATTTAAGAAGGGAAATGATATTTCCACAATAATTTTTGATATTTTCACACGAAAAGTGTCGCTATAGATCCTATAGCGACGATTTTTACATCTACATCAACACTTTACGTGTGAAAATATCAAAAACTGTTGTGAAAATATCATTTCCCTTTAAGAATACTATATATAAGAATAACCTCCACAATATTATAAAAAAAATTGGCCCTAATTTAGGCCAATTATAAATAGAAATAATCTCTAAATTGTAATATGTTACATACTTTTTAAGTCTCGTATTAAGAAACTATACCTCTATATAGTAATAATTTCATATATATATATATATATATATATATATATATATATATATATATATGGGAGAGAGAGAGAGACGATATTAATTTTAAAAAATTAATAAAAGACTATATTTTCTATAAAGGGCTACATTTTCTTAAAAAGATTATATATAAAAGATCACATTTTTTTATAAAAGACTACTTTGCATAAATATTTTTTGAATAATAATTATTAGGGAGTTCTTATTGATATTTTTGTTAAAGTGAATATTTTTGTGTATTCAAAAAATATTTTATACCAATACTTCTATTTAATAAAGCTTTTCAATTAAAATACAAATAATTTAATTCCAAATTTATTTCTAAATAGAAGTTTTACTATGCTACGACGATGGCGCAGTGTCACCATTTTTAATGTTCATGTCAAGTGGTGACTTGCCTCAACGTTTTGAATGCATTATTCTTGACGGTGTACTATCACCATTAATGGTTGTATTTCAATATAATATATTACAAAATATTAATGATGATATTATCTAGTTTTATCATATTATTATTGACAAATTTATTATTTTACTATTTGATTAATTTAAGTTAAATTATTTTTAATTATTTTCCAGTAAGTTAGCTTTAACAATCATAATCGGTCCCTTATTATCATTTGTGTTATCTTATTATATTTTGTCTTGTACTCAATTTGTTTCAAAATATTACCTCCGTTTTCAAAAAAGAGATAATTTAATTTTTAAACACAATATATCAAATTTTAAATTAATTTTATTTTAGTTGATACAATTATTATAATATATAACAAAAACTATTAACTACCAAAATTTATTTCATTTTAAACATTTATGAGTCATACGGTCATACCTATTTTAAAGTTTAATACGTTGTCGTTTGAGCTCAAAAATTAAATTATATATCTAATTTTAGAATACAATAATTATATTTTTAAAAATATTTTATGTCCTCAAGTGTATTTATAAGATGAAGTGATGTTACATATAATAAAAAATAATAGTTACATATTAAGAATATAATATTATTTTATCATTTTAAAATAAGAAATAAAAAATATCTTTAACTTAAAAACTAATTAACCCAAGAAAATTTATCAAAAACGAAAGGTAATAATTTAGTATAAAGATGTCTTTTTATATTGTGTAAAGTTACATGTTAAACCTAATCCTCATCAAAAAAATAAAATATAATTATATTTTGCGATTTTATATATCAATTTTTTAATTATGAATTATATAAATAATTATTGTTTATAATTTTTTAACAATATATTTAATATAATATATTAATCATAATATCATATATTAATATATGTCATAATTATAATTTGACAAAAAAGTTTTAAAAACTTTATATGTGAGACTATCAACAAATCAGAGTTTAAGCGCAGTTCTAAATATTTTAATATAGAAAATATATATAATTTTATAAAAGAGGGAAAAAAAAGTACATATATATATATATATATATATATATATATGAAAATATTTTGAGCAGAAAACTACTAGTAGCAGTGGCTCCCGTCTTTTTTTACTTGGCAATTCCTTGGCGCGGTATATATGTAAATCTATCGATTTTCGCCATTTTCTCTGTTTTCAAGCTTTTGGATCTAATCAACGACTCTCCAGGCCGACGGCGTGTCGCCGACTAGGGAGTTGCCGGAGATTTTTAAATCTCTCTCAGATCTGTGAGTCTCTCGCTTTCTGCCAATGTTAGTTGTAATTAGTTGCTTGCTTCGGTGATGAAGTTTGCGAGAGAGCTGAAGTTTTGCTTGTTGGGATTTTTTTATTTTTTGCAGCTCTTTTGTTGCCTTGTTAGTTCTGCAATTGTAATTACGAACCTCTCTTTCTCTCTCTCTCTCTTTCTATATATATATATATATATGTATATGTAAACTGCTAGTTAAATTGAGCAAAGTTAAAGTTTATATAGAAAAATTTTGGAATGTTTTGGCTTATTTTGAAGAATTTTGCTTTTTATAGATTTTTCTTTGAAGATCTCTTGTGTGTTATGGATGAGCAAATTTAGAGTGATTTTTACTCTTTTCTCTTCAATTGTCTCTCTCATTTTGCTTTCCCTCCTAGATTCTTTTATTCAGAGTATTAATCCTTTTTATGATCTCTTATTTGTTTACCTTTTTTCTTTTCTTTTTCTGTTAAAAGGTTATGCTTGTGTTTAGTTCTGTTGCAAGTAGGCAAAGTAACTCAGATTTATTTGGAAGAGTTTTCTAATTTTCTAAAATTTGTTTGGTGATCTTGTATGTCAAAGCTTTACTAACTGTAGTTTTGTCAGACTTTCGACCTTTTATTGTACTCGTTTTTTCACATGATTCTAACATGTGTATAAATTTGATATCATTTTTTTTCTTAGTACATTTATACTGCTTATCTTCAGTCTGAATTTTTTATGTTTGCAAACTATGGGATACTAACACTTGGTTTCATTTAATTATGGGCACGAAGCATCGAAGAAATAAAAAAAAAAATCTTCATTACACCAAAAGTTCTTTTCTACCATTCCTTTTGACCTTTGGTTATCTCTGGGTTTGTTAGAATATCGAAAGTACTTAGCTTTCAATTCATTTTGTTTAGTTTTGCTAACATTTCTCATTTCTGAATGACTCTGTGGTTAAGAGCAGGTGGCTTTGAGTTGTTTGAAGGTGAACAAGTTATATGCAGAGTAATATATGGTGCCCAGATGAACAGATCTGATGTTATTGGCAGTGGAAGGAGGAGGGTTTTTCTCTTCTTCAGCTTCTGGGTATAGTAAGGGCCTGACCCTACTTCTCTTCGGTCAGAAGAACGAAGAAAAACCCATGAGAGTTGCACCGTGGAATCAGTACCGGTTGGTGGACCAAGAACCTGATTCTGATCTCCAGCTGGCTTCAGGTAAGAACCGACTTGTCCGCGGGTGCGCCTCCTTTGTCTGCTTTGGTCGCGCTGCCGCAGGACTTGAAAGCCCTTCTCCTCTGAAAGTAGGTCCGACCCATCAGCATGACATCTTGCAAGAACCTCCTGTTACTGACAAGGGGAAGGACGAGACTCATACCACTATTTCTCTTGACAATGATATTATCTCAAAAAAGGTTGATCTTAAAAGTAGCTTGAAGAAGACAACGACTAACATTCCTGTTTCTAGTGGAGTTGGTAATGAGAGTGAGGCCTTACGCGAAAAGAATAGCGATGTTCCTGGTCATGCAGAAAGGAGGAAAGTGCAGTGGGCAGATGTGTCTGGAGGAGAGCTGGTTGAGATCCGAGAATTCGAGGCCAGGTATGAGAATTTCATATCTAATTGGAACTTGATTCAAAGAATATTTTCTTTTATCTGTTATCCCTCAATCATGCATGGAAGTCCCACCATGACTTTTTGGTAATTGTGCTCTTATGCATGTACAAGTATGCGTGTGGTGTAGGATCTAGAGCTTTTGCAGTACAGTCACTAAATGTTTTCTTCAAATGTTTGCTACTATTCTTTTCCTTTGCTTGTGTTTCATCATATATGTGGGATGTCTGAATAGGTTTTCTCTTTCAGATATTTCATATGGTACTCAAATTCCTGTTGTTGCCAAAAAAAGGAGCCTTTTGTTGGCCTGTTGTTGAATGAATTATACAGCTTCAGTGAATATAATGTCAAACTGATACCGAACCATATACACCTCACTATAAAGTTTCAATACTAATGCCTTTGATTTTTAGCTCTGTACTACGTCATTATTCAAAAAGTATTCATTACACCATGTTCGGGTTGTGTGTTCTATTAATTTGGCCCTAGTCCCACCTTCAAGTTACAAGCATGAGTAGTCCAATGCACTATAGTATGATTAGCCATACAACTTACAAATTGAGGTTTGGGGTTTGGGGTTTAGGATGTAGGTTGGGTGGTCACTGGTAAGGAATAAGAAAAACACTAAAAGGTGCATCCTTGATGATGGTGAACTTGCCTTTGAGGTTGAGCCTTCTTATTTTGTCAAACTCATACCTATTATGATCACCCTTTAGAAGGTTATTGTTAAACATTCAGAATTAATTGTATTCAATTTGACAGTGATTGGCATTTAGGGAATTGAGTTAAAAGGGACCAGTTTCCCAAGAACTATCAATATTGTGATTTCTGCTCTCTTTTTGTTGTTTACAGCCAACAACACTAATATTCTCTTGATGAAATCAAATTTTGAACTAGGGGGGAGTGCATTAGGTGTACACCAACAGAGTTGGCAGGAGTTTAAGCTTGGCTGATTGATATGAGCTTAGCTTTTGAACTTTTTATACAACTTTTACAATTGATCTTAGTGTTATATCTTAGTTCTCAATTTATTCATTGATTTTTGGGATCTCGTAAGTGTAGTCCCTTTATTTCTTTGTGCTGACATTCTAACTTTCTTAAAAATGGACTGGTTCTGAGTCTTCTAATTCTTGTCTTTTGTCTAATCTATGGTTGAGACATTTATGCTTTTAATGGGTTCATCCTCCTTTTTTTTGTTCCTAATTTTTGCTCTCATGAAAAGTAATGAGGAACTACTGTACATACTACCTCCATTTGTTGTGGTATTAAATTTTATATTCCTGGTGGAAGACAAGGAAAGAATTAAAAAATTAAGAAGTATCTTCTAGCAAAGGATTTAATAAGTCAATGCACCCTTTTTGCCCCTATCTTGGAAATTGATTTGTTTTTTCATTGTTAAGTTTAGTCTCTGTAAGTCTGAGTATGAATTAGGGGAGCGTGCAAACCCAAACGACCCGATTGAAGCGTGCGTCAATCGACGATTTGGATAAAGATGGGAAAGCGGTCAAGTGTTGGAAGGGGCAATACTTTCTTGCCTTATTTTGGATCATTGATGGAATTCTGAACGAAGCAAATCAATGAAAAAACGACTAAGAAAAGATTTGTCGCCTAGGGTTCGGCCACCTTGTGTTTAATACCATAAGGTTTGGCCACCTAGGGGGTGCACGGCCTTAAGAACCTTCTCATGACCTATGAGCATGATCTCTGACCGTGACAATGAACCGAAGTGCTTAAGAAAGCGAAGCTGGCGATATGGAAGTCAAGGAATAATCTAGTGAGGAAAGATGTCTATGGCTACATCACCCTAGGACCTACACATCCTGGAAGAGCCTTTTAAGAAGCATGGGATCTCATGAAAGGAGCAAACTAACCAACCAAAAGGAAGGAAACAAAAGGACCAAAAGACAAACCCTAGGGTTTGTCCCCCTTTCGTTTGGTCAGTCCTTCCCAGGGCTCTCCCGATTGATCCTCATAGCTCCTTCTCACAGATCTTCTAAAGGAGTATTGATTCAAAAGTGAGATTGTCAGCATAATCGGCGAAGCACTGATATTAAAGACGGAAAGAGCTTCTTTTAGTCCTAAGGGACTTAAAGAGGCACCTTCTACAGGGAATTGGTTGAGGGATTTGTACCAACGACTAGGACGACTCGGGATTCACTAAAAGTAACTAGATAAAGAGGCTACTTTGGTAAGTGACTTGAAGTTACATGTCAGACACATGACTACTTACTAAGAGGTACCTCGGCTCTAAATATACCCCTCATTTCTATAGAATGGACTTTTGATTCTCTGCTATCCAGAAAAACTTTGAAGGTTCTACTTATATTATGCGAAGAGTTGCCTTGATGTTACTTGCTTATTCTTCTACCCTCTTCAAAGTCTCGATCAGGACACTCTTTGTGGATTTCTCTCCTCGACCATTTTAAAATCCCAATTTGAGCAAGTACGATTTCCTTGCATGCATTTTCTAAAAGTATGATACTTCGTACACCACATTGTACATACGAAGCCAAGTAACTAGCATATACTCTATGATTTTTATGGGTTCATTCCATGGTTATTAATATGCAATGTTCTAAAAGGCGAGCGGCCGGGGGGCGGCCTAATACCTAGGGGGCCTAGACGAGATTTTTTATTTTAAGCTAATTTTAATATTTTATCTTACATTTATCCAAACATTACAATGTTCTAAAAGGCGGGAGGGGCTTAGGCGTGATTTTTTATTTTAAGTCAATTTTAATATTTTAACTTACATTTATCTAAACAAAACAATAATATAAAACAAAACAATCTATAATAAAGATAATAAATGTCTTTGCTTAAAGTTTAAACACATCCATATTGTTGTTAATGTCAAAGTTCAAAAACAAGCATGCAATTGTTCAAAGTTCAAACATATTTTTAGCGTATTAGTTTTATTCATAAACAAGATTGCTATTAAATAATAAATTTTAAAAATTTAATTCAATATTAAAACTTAAGAAACTAAACATAAATTTAAGAATTATATTGAATTAAACTAAATATTACAAATGTATCATCATTTATATAATTTGAAGTTGATTCAAGTTCAAAATATTACAACTATAATAAAATTATCCATTTTGACTTGATATTGTTCACTTGTTGTGATCTGATATGCTACAACCTGTATTATGAATATGGTAAATCATTAAAGAAATAAATATATCGAGATCTAGTTTGGGTAGTTATTAAAATAAAAAAAATTTCTCCGCATAGACCCCCGCCTAGGTCCCACCTAATTTTTTGGAGGAATTTTTTTGCTGCCTTGGGCCTAGGTGAGGTGCCTGGGGGGCCTAGCGCCTAGGCGAGGCGCCAACGAGGGTCTAGCGCCTAGGCGGACCTAGGCGGAGATTTTTAGAATAATGCCAAACAAAACAATAATATAAAACAAAACAATCTATAATAAAGGTCTTTGCTTAAAATTCAAACACATATCCATATTGCCAATGTCAAAGTTCAAACACAAACATACAATTGTTGAAAGTTCAAACATATCTTTAACGTATTAGTTTTATTCATAAATAAGATTTCTATTAAATAGTAAAATTTAAAATTTCAGAATTCAATTCATTATTAAAACTTAATAAATTAAACATAAATTTAAGAATTATATTGAATTAAACTAAATATTTCAAATGTATCTTCATTTATATAATTTGAAGTTGATACAAGTTCAAAAAATTATAGCTATAATAAAATTATCCATTTTGAATTGATATTGTTCACTTCTTCTTGTGATTTGATATGCTACAACCTGCATTATGAATATGGTAAATCATTAAAAAAATAAATATATGAATATCTGGTTTGAGTAGTTATTAAAATAAAAAAACCTCTCCGTCTGGACCCTACCTAATTTTCTGGAGGGATTTTTTTGCCGCTTTGGGCCTAGCCGGGGGCACCAGAGAGGCCTAGCGCCTAGGCGGAGATTTTTAGAACACTGTTAGTATGCTAAAATGATAACTAACTGCATTTTGGTAAGAACGCTCCAAAACATGATACATTTCATTTCGAAACAACAAGTGTGGCGATCCAAAACTTTTTCCCCTGTTTACTAAAGTTTTTATTGCATAACAATAATTATAACTTTGCTTGATGATTTATAAAATGAGGAGCTTCCTCTTAAATAACCCTTGGCCATACGAACAATGGGTAAGATCAAATCTAGTGGAAGACTAAGATCAAATATCTATATTCATCATCTAAAACATTAATGATGTTTGGAAAGTATGATAATCACACCAGTAAATCTAGAACACTATTATAATTCCTAATATGTGACAAAAAGATTCTGGAGAGTGTCAACTTATTTAGTCAAATGAGCATCTTGTTGGTGTCAAGCAAGCTCTAACCTTGCATAATTTCGTTAGAAATGCTCTTATTGTGACACTCTACTCTGGAACAACTCAACGAGTTTTACCTATATCTCAATTAGTTTTATATCTATATCTTCAGTATACGACGTTCCGGATAAACGTAATTTGTACCAACTTAGTGATTTGAAGAAATGTACCCCTATTGTATTTCGTACCATGACTTTCATCAAAAGCATGGTAAGGAACTACTGTTTATACTACCTGCAATTGTTGTGGTATTAAATTGTATTTTCTTGTTGGAAGATTGGAAAAGAATCAAACAATTATAATTATCTAATAGCGAAGGACGTAATAAACCAATGTGCCCTTTTTATCATTTTCTTGTTTAGTCTCTACAAGTGTGATACTCTGTACCCCACCATGCGCATATAAAGCCAAGAAGCTATCATCTATTAGTTACATCACTTAAGTAGTTATTTTTTCTCCTTCCAAAATTGATGGCTGAAGTGTATAAGATAGTCTTTGGAAACTATAGTTTTGGAAAAGCTTCCACACCATCTCCTCATCCTCGTCCTCGTCCTCTATGGTTACCCATAAATCGAACCTTTTGATCTTAACACGGGACTTACCTTGTGCGCTCTTCTAACCTATCTCATTTGAATAGGTGAGAAGTATCAAACTTTCATCCGATTTTTTGTGGATGTGGATCGGATGATAGATAAAGTAGCGAGCAGGGTCTAGCTTAGGTTGAAAACGCAACTAGTCGATTAAATTGTTATACTTTTGCTAATTTATTTTTCCATAATGCTTTTTAGATCCAAGTGAAGGTGTTTTCAAGTTTATACCTGACCTGGTATTTGCGAGAAAAAAAAAGGGTAAAAAAAGAAAGTTCTGCTTCATTTTAATTAGCAAACCTTAATGAGTTACATTTGCAGTTGGTGTGAAAAGCAATTTTTTTTCTACTATCAGATTATTCTTTAAAATAAGTTTCTAGGTGGTTATCTATATGAAATCTTCATTAGATTTTGATTTTATCTAATATTTTGTTTCCTATGATATTCTTGTACTCACTCATCTAAACACATTTTTGAATCTATTAGTAACTTTATTTTCTCTTTCCAAACAACTACAATATATTCTTCTCTTTCCTTTGTGTTCTTATGCATTGTTTGTGCCCAATGTTGATCGGACTCCAGTTACTGAAATACATTGATTCAACTATGTAGAAACTAAGCCATGTTCTCATCGAAACTGCTGAAAGACCTTAATTTACTATTTAGAAGCCAAGTCATACCCTCGGATAGACTTTGTGAGAATAATTGAATCAAAGGCTCTAGTTCTCTCGTCTTTCTTTTGAATTATACATTACTACGTTATGAAGTGATTTTAAGATTAGCTTATAGTAGTCAATACAGTACCGAACTTGTTATTTCTCGTTATTCAATTGTGTCCATGTTATATAGCAGTGCCAAGCATGGTTAAAGTAGGGCGCCTTGGTTATATTGTTGCAAGAAAGATTTTGTAAAATGTGAAAAAGCAAGACCTGAACTGGCTTCGAAGACTATGGAAGCTCCCTTTTCAAAAAAAAAAAAAAGACTATGGAAGCTCCTGTAACATGTTTTTCCTCCTTTTGCCAGCAAAACTTGTTTTTCTTGTTTATGTTGGAATCCTGAAATTCTTCAAAAGAATTTGTTAACGGAATCTGATGGTGTTCATAGAGCATCTTTCAAATTTCGTGCCTTCATATGTTCTGACGTGCTTTTTGTCAATGAAGTACCATAAACTTTTTCTTGGCCTTTCATTATAAGCACAAAAATGAGCCTTTCCAGTTGGTTTTCTTCTTTTGTAATCTGGGAATATTCTCCACTTAATTTCGATGCTGTACTTGTGGAGTTTGTTGTTTAGTGCATCTGTATGACTCTAAAGCCTAACGATTTGTCCATTATGAGTCTTCATGCACATATATCTTACAAACATATGTATATATTAAATGTTTTTTCTCAAACACTTGCGTTACAAACTCCTCGTAGCAGTGATGATGGTGGATCTGATGATGAATATGAAAATGGGAATGAAAGGAAATGTTCGTGCAGGATAATGTAGCTTGAGCTTCAAATTGTTATTTGGGGTGATTTTATTAGAAGAGAATTAGTGAGGCGCTACATAAGTTACCAGCTGCAAATATATTGTTACCTCGTTTCACTCATGTTGAGCTCAGAAAGCCCAGCTCAGAAGTTGGGCTTTCGAAGTAGAGTCAGTCGGCCATCGCAAGGATTCATATTTTAGCAACAACTTGCACCATTGATTGTATATTCCATAGCTTTGGGATTTCAGTTTTGTTGCTCTCGCATTTCTTGTTTCTCCTTCATAGTCATGTTTCTTACAGGCGACCGCATTGCCCATTTGTTTTTATCATTATTTAATGTATCATCCTTGTTTTTTTTTTGTTTTTTTTAAAGTAATAGAATTATCCTGTTCTTTTGAGAACATCTGTAATCAAAGTTTTAATTTTGAGCTTCTATTGGAGCATACCGCTTACAAATGTATCTTTAATTTTAAATGGGGGAATTTAACTAATTTTGGTAGATGGAATGGGGGAAAAACTGTCATTCATAGAAAAGAATAATTAGATGCTCCAATTCATATATTACCCAAAAAAATTTATTTGGTTTTCATGATTCAATAAGGAAAATGATGTAAATTAAAGGTTTATATTGAGTAATTATGTGGATGAGTATTAGTGGTAGTTTTTTTTGGAGAGATGTGTAATAGTGGGGTTTTATAATTTTTATCAATCACATGTATTGATAAGCATTTGCAATTGTAGTTTGACGTAAATATATTACTATACATGGTATCGGCGCGGTTCAAGAGCATTACTTTGTAAATAACATACCTATTTAAATGTCTTTACTTTTTAATAGTAATTCTAATTTTAAAAAATAAAATTCACTTATATCTCTAATACTGTATTTGTAAGTTTTTATTTGTGGGGGAGGGGAAGGGAAAATAATTAAAATTTTTCCAAATCACATGTTTGTGACTTTTTTTAGTGAGGAAGAGAAGAGATTTAGAGGTAAAATTGATTTAATTTTTGGCTCAAAATTTTCTCCTCAAATGTGGGAGGATTTGGAGGGATGAGAAAGGATGGGAAAATAAAATATTTTATATTATCAAAAATAACCTTATAAAATAAATGATATGACAATATTGTCCTTAATTAAATCAATAATAAGTAGGGCTGATCAAGGAACTAAATTGGAATCGAAATCGTACAAATTAAAATTGTACCAACAGTTTCGGCGTATGTGGCGGTTTTAGGTGGGTTGAAAAACTAAATTTACGATTTCGGTTTGGCTACTAACCAAATCGAACGCATAAAATCGAAATCAAATCGCACCATGAAAATTAATTAATTATAAAATCCTATTACATGAGAGATGGTTCAATTAACCTTGTGTAATTAAACTCCCATGAAAATTAAGCTACTAATTATGAACTTGGATGGTATCGATCTACGTGATCACCATACCAATCTCATACAATTATCTCTTAATTGTAGAAAATTATTAGATTACACACTGCTTGAGCATATATATGTATATATACTTCATAAATTATATATATATATATATATATATATATATATATATATATATATATATATATAGGGGGCAGATCTGGTCCGGACGTCCGGACGGAGCTACCGTCCGGACTTTTTTTTTTTTTTTTTTTTTTTGCTTTTTTTTTAAAACAACTAAAAAAAATAAAAAATAAAATTATGGAATTGAAATTTTTTCATAATAAAGTGTTTTGGGCGTGATTTGAGTACGTATAACAAAATATGGTGGTACAGTCTGTGCAGACTGTACCACCACTTTTTGGTATAGGTATTCAAAACACGCCCAAAACACTTTATTATGGAAAAATTTCAGTTCCATAAAATATTAAATTTTTTTTTAGTTGTTTTAAAAAAAAAAAAAGCAAAAAAAAAAAAAAAAAAGGTCCGTCTTTTACTAAAATCCGGGATCCCTGATAGGATCCTGGTTGTATATATATACATATATATATATATATATATATATATATACATATATATATATATATATATATATATAATTATTTTGATTCAATATCTTTAATGATTAAAAGAATTGAAATTATTGGAATTAGACAAATCATGAGGCAGCTCTCTTGAGTTATCAACGTGCTTTTGAAACTCGATATTGGATGAAGTAGTACTGCATATTCTTCCTTGCTGCTTGTTTTTTCTTTTTGGATGTGTAGAATGAGGGATAAAAACTCATGTGCATTTGCTTTGATCTCTTTTACAACTTTAATATTGTGTGATGTTAAATTGTTAATTTAAATTACATAAAATTTGGTAGTTTCAATTAGTTTTGGAATCGAAACCGCACCGTATGATTCAAAACCGCATCGCACCAATCACAAACGATTTTATGTGCGATTTTAGATTTGTCAAATCACACCATGCTTACCCCTAATAATAAGGATGTGATTACTATATTACCCCATGCCACTCCACACACACAAACACACACACACACACATTATATATATATATATATATATATATATATATATATATATATATATATATATGCACTGTACGACATATGTATATATAGTATATACCTATACATATATACTGTAAGACATAAATACTTTGTAACAAATGATATATATGATTCATGTTACTTTTTTAAATAAAAAATAATAAATGCTTTATTTATGTTTCATTGAACTTATACTTTGTAACAATAAATAATTTTTATTTATTTAAATATAATTAGAGTTAATATATATATATATATATATATATATATATATATATATATATATATATATAGGGTCCGGATTAGGTTGCGATACTAAAATGCGGTTTTTTTTTTGGGCCTTTTTTTTAAAACAACTAAAAAAAAAGTTTAATATTTTATGGAACTGAAATTTTTTCATAATACAGTGTTTTGGGCGTTATTTAGATACATATAACAAAACAGGTCTGTGCAGACTGTACATACATTTTTTGGTATAGGCATCCAAATCACGTCCAAAACATTGTATTATAGAAAAATTTCAGTTTCATAAAATATTAAACTTTTTTTTTAGTTGTTTTAAAAAAAAAAGGCCAAAAAAAAGAAGATATATATATATTCAATAGCTAGACATTGTTAAATCATTCATTTATTATATTTATATATAAGGGCAATATAGTAATAGTCCAATTTAAAAATAAAATTATTTTCCCTTCTCTTCCATTCTCTCTTTTTAAACTCACAAACAAGGAAAATATAATAAGAATCTCATCCTTCCATTCCTTTCTAAAACTCACAAACATGACACGAGAAAACTATCATCCTTTCCCATCCCTTTTCATCCCTTCCCATCCCCTCCCCTACTTCTCTTTCTATCTCATCCCTCCAAACTCACAAACGCGGCATAAGAGCGATGATATTTAAATAAAATCCCATATATGGGCACTGCCGGACCTATATTGGGGGCAGTAGGGTCCTTGCTCCCGAAGAGATTTTAAAAACCTTCTATATTGAAAGTTTAGAAAATAAAAGGTACATAAGATTTTGAGAGATATGTTTAATTAATACTTAATATTCTCCCTGTTTTATATAAAAGCCCCATTTATAAAAATTTGTTCACAATTTTTTATTGATAATAATATAAAATGAAATAATATTATCAAATTTAACAACTCAATTTTACTGTTATATCATTACTACTAAATTAAACACTAATTAAATTTAGGAATAAACATGGAAGAAAAATATATTATTAAATTAAACACTAATTAAATTTAGGAATAAACATGTAAGAAAAATATATTGTTTACATATTTTATAAATAATACTCTTTTTATGAAACGAGAGAAGTATTTTAAAGGATTATTAAATTAAGATGCCCTAGATTGTTAAAACAACTGAATGAATAGCCTAATGTGTACTTTCAACTCGGCCCAACACTTGAGAATTTCTGAGTCCACCACTATATATGGTTAATTGTTGTGTAGGAATTCTTTTCAATTAGTAGCCTTTTTGCCTTTTTATTATTTTTAGTAAGCTTGATTTTTTTAAATAGACATTCGAAATTTTGTTTTCTTGTTACTAACTATGTAGGAAGGCAAAAATGTTTTTTTCACACTCTAAAGATAACCCTGAAAGTCTACAAATCAAATCAAACCCCGAAGACAGCCCCGGGGGATATTAAATCAACCTCGGAGACAACCCTGAGTAAGAAGAGAATCGATTGCAATCAAACCCCGGAGATAACTCCGAAAGACAGCCAAAAGCCCCATTAACCCTGGAGACAACCCCGAGAGAGCAAAAAGGTCATTTTGACAAGACAACATCAACAACCACAGTACAGCTGCGAATAAGGTCATAAAGAGCCATTGCAGTACTTCTGAATGCAAACTTTGCACAATAGCTCAACAGACTTCCTGCGAATACCCGAAGATACCAGTTTGGTCATGGATCCATCTTTCCAGATTTGAAAAAGGGCAAACCCTATGTCATTGCATATCTCTCAGAAAGAGCTTTTCGAAATGGTATGACACATCTCTATCGAATTTTCGGATTGCAAGTTACAAGCGTTTCAGCGGACTGCGCAGCGATTGAGGTGCACGAACTTCGAGGCGGCGGGATCCACCAGGGCATTTTTGCAAGTGTACCCGCGGAAGCCGCAGGTCTACCTGCGGAAGCCCATGCCTTTAAATATCAGCCCCCATCAGCTCATTTCAAAAGTGTTGGGAGAGAAGGGCCCAAGAGAGAGAAATCCGAACCTTATAGTGCAAAACTGCTCAAATCTTGCTTCTAAACTTTTAAATCACACTTTTAAACCCTCATATACATATATAATACCACATATCAAGTTTTAACTGGTGGAAATCGAGTTTAAAGGCGCCAAAAGCCGTTTGATAGCCCATCTCGTGCAAGGCTGTAAGATCTCTTCAGATCTGTGTCTTTTTCTTACTTTACTATATATATATATATATATATATATATATATATATATATATATATATAGATCTTGGTTAATATTGCATAAATGTAGCTTTTTAACCGTTCATTTTGTATAAATAGTCAATATTTGAGGTGTATTGACTAGATCTAGCCAGATCTAGCTTTTAACCGGTTCAAAAGTTATAAAACTCGAAACCGTTGAGTTAGAATGGCTAAGATCTAGATAAATCTGATTTACTTTCTAGTTTTTGTAAATATTAAGCAACCACACAACCCTAGATCTGTATCTAGAGGAAACGGGAAGCTTGGCTACGCGCATGCAAGGATTTAACTGATGAATCATTTGTTTTGCGACATCTAGAAGTAAATATGCATTTTATTTCGATATATTCATTGTGCAAGCTGTTAAATGATATCATGTGGGCCTATGAGCCACATGATCGACGATTCAATCAATGGACCTAGATCCGGTTCTCATGATGGACTTGTTTAAGTTGTACAACCAGCTTGCAACCCCGTGTATATGTAACTACGGGGCCTTAAAACGGTTATTTGGATTTAAGACTCTAACATAGTGAAAATCATGCATGTGGTGTTCGGGCTTACTTCGATGGCTCTCATGCCCATAAGAAGTTCGACACTTATATATAGAGAGTCAATAAGAAGTTCGACACTATATATATATATATATATATATATATATATATATATATATATACTGTCAATGATGTTTTGCATCTTAAATAAAATCAAATCAAGCCGAATATAGAATAAAATGGAAGTATCAAAGGCCTCAATTCCTATGTGAGCGAAATGGTTTGAAAATAGCTTTTCAAAACTTCACTTTCATTACCTGTTAAAAAAATAACTTTTCAATAAATCAAACCCTTTCTATATAGGTGCAAAAGTGGCATAACACTACTTTCAAATGAAACATAAAACATCTTTTCAATCCAAAACTTTCAAACACACACGCACACACACAAAATGCATAGGGAATGAAAAAGTAGCGGTAATCGTGTTTCACGGAAGTCAGGGAGTACCTAACACCTTCCTCTCGCTTAAGTAAGCCCCGAACTCTATGATTCTCGGGTTCCAGACCATTTAAATAGGGCCACATATTGGGCCATATTATAAAATCTTTCAAAACTCGGATAAGTTGATACATCCATTTAAACTCATATTAGCTGGCGGCTCTGTCTAATTCGGCCAAATCATTAAAATCAAACTTTTCAAATCGTCGACATTGTATGTCGGTCTTTCCAAAATCTCATCCTTTAAGCAAGATTAAATCAAATATAGAACACATAAAGGGTAAAGAAAATAAACACAAAAGGAAAATTTCCCCGGCGTCGACATGTGGTGACTCTGCTGGGGATGTTAGCGGGCTTAAGCCACATTTCAAACTTTCAATTCTCTTTTTATCTGCATATGTGTGAATGTTGTCGTTTCATTGAATGGATGTGAATGAATGTCTCTTTACAACAATTTATATTAGTATTTTGCATAATGTCATCATATTACATACGGTGAGGCACGATGAATGTATGTTGTGTGGTCCCTCCATTAGGAGGCAATCTCGTCGGTGGCTGATTACTGGACTCAAGAGGAGCATAATCCCGCGAGGCTCAGGAAAGGCGCCACTCAGATCTGCTCCAATTGAAAGATCGGATTAACTTTCCATCTAGTAGATTACGATGATCTGGGAACCTTAATGCCGAAAAGCCCGTGAGAGTAACCTAAGATAGGTCAGCTTCTGATAAAGCAAACGCGAAGGAAAGTCTCTTCATGCCTTTCACTTTCAATTCAATGTAAATTTTAATTCCATGTAAATGTCAATTAAATGTAAATATCCATTCCATTCCCTGTCAATTCCATTATTGTACAGATATCAAATCCTGTCATGCTATCCTATCATTAAAACAACTAACATTTGTTTTGCAGGAAAACATTAAAGAACCCTAAAACTTACACATTGCATGGTATGCATACTATTAATGTTAATCAAGACTAAACTACATAATCTTTTTGTAGGCTATTGCTGATAAAATTGGTCCTACTACCAGATCCAAGTCCAAAAAGGCACTAAGCCCATTTTTAGACATGACTTCAAGTGCCCAACTTGAATCTACTCCTCTATTTCGAGAAGAGTTCGAGGGACTTAGAAATAAGATAATAGAGTTGGCTATCCTATTGAAAGAACAGAGTAAAATCACTCAGGGTCAACATATACCCACTTAACCAGAGTCCTTCGCACAAGGTGGCAGACATGACACTGACAAAAAGAAAGAAACTCAGATACCTGAACCGTATTCCAATGAAGGAACCAACAAAACCCTGAAATCACCAATCTTAAAAATGATCAGAAAACTAGGGACATCAGAAAGAAAGTCCAACAAATGGTAGAAACCATCCAGTCAATCAAAGGGACTGACACTTATGGGAGTGTAAATTACTCAGATCTCTGTATATTTCCAGGGGCTCGTTATTCGGATAAGTTCCAAGTCCCAAATTTTGAAAAGTAAAATGGTTTAGGAGATCCTTATACACATTTGAAAGTGTACATTGGAGAGCTAGCGTCATATGTAGAAGATGAGAAGCTCAGAATGCAGTTATTCAAAAAGAGTCTAACTAGAGAATGCAGATCATGGTATGCTCGACTTGACAACTCTAAGATCCATAGCTGGGAAGAGTTGGGCCACACTTTCCTCAACCAATACAGTTTCCAATCTCAGATGGCTCCGGATAGATATCAAGTGACCAAAGTTAAAAAAAAGAACATTGAGTCTGTAATACCCGAGAATTTCTGAATATTATTAATAAATAAATTAATGGAAGTCGAATATTTATTTGAGTATAATTACATATTGTTGTGTCATGATTTATAGAACCTCGATTCAATTAAATTAAGTATTGAGATCTATATGATTGCAAGGCATTGTGATGAGACTGGAGAAGATCTTAACATAAAGCTTATGAGAATTGCCTAGTGTGACATAATGGAGGACTAAGAAATTTACTAAGTGAATTAAAAAAGAAACAGTTTAATAAGAGAAAGATTAATTATGTGTAATTGTATAACTCCATGCATGAAATGGATAGGATCTTTAACTAGTAGTATTATCGATTTGGGATTTAATTCATGTTATGTGAAATTGGTATGATGATAGAGGTCGGAACTGGCATGAAGCTAAACCAGTTTGGCACTACCAGGGACCGGCGCAGGTGCGCCCTTCCTGCAGTACAAACTGGCGCAGCTGCGCCAGTGGCCAGAGTTGGGAAAATTGGTTATTACTATAGGAATTGTATGAAATATGATTGTAATGTATGACATTATTAAAATCATATGATAAGAGTAAATTTAATGGTATGAAGTACCAATTCATACCAACTAGTACTATAAAATCATGTGTGACAGTTAATACAGAGAGAATTGATTAATTGTGCATCTCAAAAATTCGGAAAGAAATTAAATGTTTTAAAATAAACATTTAATAATGGACAGTGTTATAATATTGATCAATGTTCTAAAAGGCGCTAGATGGGAGGGGGCTGCCAGGGGGGCCTAGGCGGAATTTTTTTATTTTAAGACAATTTTAATATTTTATCTTACATTATTCTAACAAAACAATAATATAAAGCAAAATAATCTATAATAAAGATAATAATTAAATTATAGAATTCGTAGTAATTGCACTTAAGTAATAAGATATATATCCATTGCTTAAAATAATTAAATTATGAAATTTGTGTTACTAGTAAGTAGTAACTAGTAAGAAGTATCTTGATATCTTCATATATATAATTATATACGTAGTTCTTCTCTCTCAAAAATTTAAATAAATGTTATTTTAAAAATTAGTGTGAAGTTTATTGAATGAGACATTTGATATTATTAATTATGAAATTATTTTAATTTGTGTAATTTTCAAAATTGAGGACTTAAAAAAAATGACAAATACCATATACTAAGTATGACTAACATATCTTTGACGTATTAGTTTTATTCATAAACAAAATTGGTATTAAATAATAAAATTTAAAATTTTAAGAATTCAATTCAATATTAAAACTTAAGAAACTAAACATAAATTTAAGAATTATATTGAATTAAACTAAATATTACAAATGTATCATCATTTATAGAATTTCAAGTTGGTATAAGTTCAAAAAATTATAGCTATAATAAAATTATCCATTTTGACTTGATCTTATTCACTTCTTGTTGTGATTTGATATGCTACAACTTGCATTAAGAATATGGTAAATCATTAGAAAAATAAATATATCAAGATTTTGTTTTTGTAGTAATTTAAAAAAAAAAACTCCGCCTAGGCCCCGCCTTTCCCGCCTAGCCCGCTTTTTTCACCGATTTGGCCTTAGGCGCGGCGCCAAGCCCTCGCCTAGCGCCTAGGTAGGCCAATTTTTAGAACAGAGATATTGATGTATGTGCACTAATAATATCTATGGAGAATACCCAAATAATAATACCTAAATGCATTATTTTATCTGCATTAAATATTAAATTATGTGAACCTAATGTACATGGATTATATGATATGGGTACATATATAATCCCTAACTTTTCATTTTGTAATAACATTAGTACATTGAAATCACATGAGGGAACCAAAAAGGGAATTAAATTAACAACAATTGAACTAAATGCTGAGAATTAGAAGGCTTGTTCCAATTCAGTTGCCCAAACAGTAACCTATATCTACTTTACGTAAAATGCAAAGCTAAGCACAGTGGCTACAACCTACGTGATGATGGTTGGAGATGGCTGAGGAAATGGTGGTTGAGCAACTCTTCTATAACCATTGTTTTCTTCTTCTACCCCATGGATTCCAACCTTAATGCAAAACCATTAACCAAACAACCATTTCTCTATAAATGGCAGCTTCATTTTCAATTCTTATTGCTGTGAATTGTCTGAGAAATTATAAGTTGAGAGTGTGAGTTACTTTGTTGAGTAGGAAGGAGTCTGAGATTGTAAGTAGTAGACATTTAAGCTTCAAGAAGGTAAAAATCTGATTTTGTGTTCTTAATTTCTAACTTGATGAATTCTTGGAATTTCTATGAAAACTTCTGTGATTATGGTTGTGGATTGATTTCAATGTGTTTACTAAGTTTGTATACATGTATGAACCCTTTATGGATAGGTTTAAGCATGTTTAGAATGAAGAAATCGAAGTTAGGTTTGATACTCTGTAGAACAGAGCTCTTTCCTGGTTCTGTCCAGGAAGGGCGCAACTGCGCCCAGTCTGTACAAGGGTGCAACGTAGCTGCGCCAGTCCCCAGAACCAGATTCTGGCTTCTGTTGTGCTGTGATGTTTCTAGTATGCAAGTTTGGTTTAGATATGCATGAAAAGAAGTATTATATGTAGTATAAGAGCTCTTTTATGAGATGTGAATTGTCCAAACACGATCTAGTAGAAATTCTATAACAAAAGCTTAAAGTTTCGAAAATGAACTTTGATGGAACTTGTATTCTGCAAATTTTGAGCATGGTAATATACATATATGACTGATTTATGAACATAAGTAAGCATGAGTTGTGAGGTATGGTCCCTTTGTTCATGTCCAATTTGTTTGGCTTTAAGCTAAATAATTTTTCAAGGGAAATTTGACATATTTGAAACTAATATCCATGAATACCACATAGGATATGTTCTGACTCTATGAGCATGTAAACATGACTTAATTACATATGCAAAGAGATTTAAAAGGTGCTTTGTATGTAACATTTTATTGTTTAAGTCCAAAATGATTTCAAAAGCAAACTAGGATATTTTTTCAAACTCAATTGCATTTGTATGAGTAGTTAAGTTCTGAAGATTTAAGATGGCATGTTTATGTTCATTGTGTCTTTAAACATGATTCATGTGTGTTAGATATAATAAAAGTTAACTAAGCGTAAGTTTAAACATGTTTTATAACAATAAACAATGCTAGCCACGCGTAAATGATGTCAACACTTGTAAGCATGCGTATTACAGATTATGTGATCTCTATGTATAGATATAAGGTTGACATGATAGGCCTTGTGATTTCATGACCCTATTTGGCCCTACTTCCTTAGAAATCCCTAAGACTGTAATGTGTAAAGGTGAACTAAGAATGGTCGTACTTGTATATAAAGTTCTCTAGCATGTATGCATGAAAACTGTTAATATCTTGGTATGCTAACAATTAGACTGACACCAGGAGTGCAAAAGCTCAACTCTGGAAAGTGTGCTTTTGGTGTCAAGTCCAGCAAATTGTTGGGATTTCTAGTAAGCCACAGAGGTATTGAACTAGATCCAACCAAAATTAAAGTCATCATAGAGATGCCCGTACCTCAGACAGAAAAGGAGATACGAGGATTTCTAGGGAGAATCGATTTCATAAGCAGGTTCATCTCTCAACTCACAACAACTTGTGAGCCCATTTTCAAGCTATTAAAAAAAATTCCTCTAGGAAATGGAATGAGGAATGTCAGAAAGCTTTCCTTACCATCAAGAAATAGTTGTTTGAAGCTCTTATTTTGGTGCCTCCTAGGGACAAGGTTTCCCTGTTCATATACATATTAGTCAATTCCAACGCTATGAGTTGCATGCTGGGGCAGAAAGATAATAAAGGCAAAGAAAGAGCCATCTATTACCTCAGCAAAAGGTTCAACAGCTGTGAACAGAGCTACACTTTGATTGAAAGACCTGTTGTTAATAGCATGGGCCGCCATGAGGTTACAAGTTACAACACTACCTCCATGGGAACACCACTTATCTCATATCCCGCATGGATCCTCTGAAATACATCTTCAGCAAGCCCATGTTGAATTGTCAATTGTCAAGGTGGCAACTAATCCTCCAATAATTTGATATCATCTACGTGACTCAAAAGTCCATCAAAGGTCAAAGAATTACAGATCAATTGGCCAAAGCACCATCAGGGGACTTCGAGCCATTGGAAACTTATTTCTCGAATGATGGGATAATGACAATTGAGCATAATCATCAAGAGGATGCAGGCTAATTCTGGAAACTGTACTTTGACGGGGCTGTAAACATGGAAGGTGCAGGAGCAGGGGCAATCCTCGTATCTATTATTGGGGAACAATATCCCATGGCTACTAAGCTACAGTTTGTCAACTCCAACAACACATCTAAGTATGAAGACTGCATAATGGGATTGAAATTGGCCCGTTCAATGGGTATCAAATAGTTAGCGGTCTTTGGGGATTCTGAGTTGGTCATCAAGCAAACCACCGGGGCATATCACACTAAAGAGTCACACTTGCTGCCTTATCATAGGGAGGTTATTAAGATGGCTATAGAATTTAAAGATACATCCTTCATCCACATTCCTCAGAATCGAAATGATTTCATAGATGCATTAGCAACTCTGGCTTCCTTGATCAATATTTCTCCGAGGAGGGGGAATCCAAGATATCAAATTCACAAACCAGATAGCACCAATATATGGAAATTACATTGGAGAAGTATTTGATGAACTACCTCCCATCAAACACCCCTGGTACCAGGATATCAAAAAATATCTAAGGGATGGATCTTCACCCACTATGGCAAATCAAGCTGAAAGAAAGCGGATCCACAAAATGGCCATGAAATTCTATCTAAGTGGAGATGACCTCTACAAAAGAGATGTAGGAATGGGACTCCTAAGGTGTCTGAATAAAAATCAAGCCCAGAGGCTTGTAGATGAAATTTATGGTGGAGTATGTGGGCCACACATGAGCAGTCCTTTACCTGCCAAAAAGATACTAAGAACATGACATTATTGGATTTCTCTTAAAGCTGATTGTGATGATCACGTCAAGAGATGGTATCAATGTAAAGTCCATAGAAATGTTTTCCATACACCTTCAAATGAAATACACTGTATGAGTTCACCATGACCCTTTGCTATGTGGGTAATGGACGTGATTGGGTCGATAGAGCCCAAAGCCAGCAATGGTAATAGGTTTATCTTCACTGTGATAGATTATTTTACCAAGTGGATGGAAGCTACATCTTTTCCCAAAGTCACAAAAGAGGTCATCGTCAGTTTTATTAGAAATAATGTAATCTGTCGATACGGATAACCGAGGTGATCGTGTTAGACAATGCTAAGAATCTGAACAACCAGCTGATTAAGGAATTATGCAGCCAATTCCACATCAAACATCTTAATTTCATCATCTAACGTCCCAAGATGAACGGTGCTGTTGAAGTAGCCAACAAAAATATCAAAAAGATCATGCAAAAGATGGCTGCTAATCACAAAGGATGGCAAGACTTATTGCCTTTGACTCTATTAGCTTACAGAACATCAATACGCACTTCTAATGGGGCCACCCCGTATTCACTTGTCTATGGCATGGAAGTTGTCCTCCCCATAGAAGTAGAAATGGCATCGTTAAGAGTGTTGATGGACACTCAAATAGAAGAAGATCAATGATTACAAGAGCGATACAACCAGTTATCTCTGATAGATGAGAAAAGGGCTGCAACCATATTCCATGGTCAGTTGTATCAACAAAGGATGGCTCGGTCCTACAATAAGAAGGTCCGGTCTTGACAGTTCAAAGAAAATAACCTAGTGCTAAAAAAGGTCATCTCCAATCAGGATGTAGCTAAAGAAAAATTCACCCCAAACTAGGAAGGTCCTTTTATTGTCAAGGAGGCATTATTCGGAGGAGCCCTTAGACTGCAAGAAATGGACGACGAAGAATTTCCCCAGCTTATCAATTCAGACTCTGTTAAGAGATACTAAGTATGCATACAGGCTAATCATGTATGATGATAAAACATATACTTTCAAACAATCTTATTTATTTATTAATAAATGTATTCATTTATTAAAGCCATTTATTTATCTACATAGTGCTATTTAATAATATGTGATAAACCCATAGTTTTAAGTAATATTTTTAGAATCATGATGATGATTATGTTAATGAGATCTAAATTCTTAGATAGTTTAAAACCAAAATAGTTCCCAATCGTTGTATTACTAAAAAGAAAATTAGTGAATCCGGATAGATTGGTACATACGTTGCTTGCTCATTGGATGATGATGATTGATTTCATGATCATTTGTGTGGAGACACTAAAGCAAGTATGTAGATACTTATCAGAGAATAAGTTCACTGAATGTGGCTTGCTAAGGAATACCTAATGGAGTTTTACTTGTATTGTGGAAGGATTGAATTGTACGAAAACTATTCACTCAAAGGTTCTTTTATGATTAATATTGAAATTTATATTATCTGAAAAGTTGTTGATTGCTAAGGAGGCTTATCCTTATTGTAGAATAAATATTATTTATTTAAATAGATTATTAATTTAATTTATTTATTTAAATAAGATTAGAATTGTTCTAATTGATTTATTCACAACCGGTTTAATATGGAGAACCTAAAGGGTCACACCATAAAAGGAAGAATAATTATTTAAGAAGTTAATGACATAATCGTAATAATATGTTAAGTGTATTTAATTTACTCTATGGTGATAGAGTAAATTAAATAGCTTAATATTTATTATTTAATATTTTAGAAATATTAAATATAAATTAATAAGAGGAGTCATATTAATATTATTACAATTATTATTATTTTAATTTCTAAAAAAGTTTGGAAATTAATTTAATATAAGTACTCTCATTTATTCCTAATAAGATTAGGAGACAAATTAATTAAAAGAGTTTAATTAATTATCCCTAATAAGATTAAGGAGCTTAATTAATTAAATAAAACCCTATTTCTAATTAGATTAGAAGGGTTGACTAATATCTATATAAGAGGAGTCTTATTCTATATATCAGTAGACGTATTCCAATTGTTGGAGCGTATTCCTTTTTCTACAGAGATAGAAAAATTAGGGTTTAGCCAACTACCATTCTTCTTGAATAATCCTTCTTCCTTGGTGGATTACCTTTAGAGGCCAAACACTTGGGTGACTAAAGTTAATCAAAGAAAGGAATCAATTTCGGAGATTCAAGGAGATCACGAAGAACTAGGAGTTAAACTCGTACTTGTGGAAGCTTGAATCTACAAGGGTATGATTCCATAACTTTTTATCATTTGTCTTAATTAATAACATGCATAAAGGATAATTCGAGTAATTGATTTGTGAAAATTTTTAAATCTGATTTTGCCATGCTTCCGCTTATTTTGCAATTTGATTATGTCTATGATTCTCACAAAACCTAACATGAGTCCCCTACTGCGACACATCCTGATCAAATCCAAATAAACACTTTTCAAACCGTTCAGGCCAAGCCAAAGACCTGATCTCCCTTCATCCACGGGAGTACGTAGGAAACCATCTATGGTGTGGTCAAACTAAACAAAAACCCAAAAAACCCACTCAAACTAAACAAAAACCCCAAAAAACCCACTCAAAACAAACAAAAACCCAAAACACCTACTCAAATCCAAATAAACACTTTTTAAAACCGTTTAGGCCATGCCTGAACTATGTAAGACCTGATTTCCTCATCAACGAGAGTATGTAGGCAGCCATTTATGGTGCGGTCTAACCTTCAAAAAAAAAAATAGCCAACACTCTATCTATAAACTTAAATATCCATGTCAAGACCAGTCCCAAGACACCAAAATTAAAAACCTGAAAGCTCATACACCAGGAAAACCCTGAAGATCAACGACCTATTCTGAGAGACCATATGACACCTTAATGTCAGTCCATCAGGAAAGAGTTTGGGATAAATCAAACCAACAAGTCATAAATAAGTGGCGGCCATCAAGCGAAGTCAAAACATATCCAAAAGGGAAGTGAACCAAAATATATTTCCTTTATATATGTTACTGCTTCATATATACAATGTGTCATGTATATGACAAAATGACTAATCTAGTCTATGTAGGAAATAAAAGTTAATCTATAAACCTGTAATTAAACAGGTCAGCAAATCGAGCATCGCATCCCTCTCTGAAGATGGAGGTGCATTTATGAGCTCCTGCCTCGCGGTCTCCATACGAGTCATAAGAGTGTCGATGCCGGAAAATTTCCAATTCTTGGAGTTTGGTTCTCTACCCTTTGTGTTTTTTATTTGCGATTTGTTTGATCTGAAGGGTGAGATTTTTAGGAAAAGTTCGACATATAATGCCGACGATTTGAAAGGATTGATTTTAATTGGTCCGAATTAGACAGAGCCACCAGTTGGTAGGAGTTAAATGATTGTACCAACTCAACCGAGTTTTGAATAGTTTTGCAATATGGTCCAATATTGGAATCTGTTTAGTTGGTCTTAGAAACTGAGATTCATAAAGTTCGAGGGCTTGATTAAGTAGTGGAAAGGTGTTAGGCACCCTCGACTTTTGTGAAATACGGTTATCGCGCTTTTTGTTCCCTAATTTATGTGTATGTGTGTGTGTGCATTGCAGTTAATTGGGCCTAAGTGCTTTATTTGAAAGTAGTGTTATGCCTCTTTTGATCCTATATACAAAGGGGTTGACTTGTATAAAAGTTCAATTTTAATAGAAGGCATATAAAATGATGTTTTGAAAACAGGTTATCAAACCCTTATGCTCACATAGTAATTGAGGCCTTTGATACTTCTATTTTATTCGGTATTCGACCTATTCTGATTTTATTCTCGAGATGCAAAGTATCTTCAACAAAATGATATATATAAGTGTCGGGCTCCTTATGGGCATGAAAGCCATCGAAGTATGCTTGAACACTACACATAAGATTTACATTATTACGGGACCTTAAATTCAGTTAACCGTTTTAAGGTCCTATATTTACAAGTACAAAATTTGCAAGCTAGCTGTACAACTGAAAAGGGTCCATCATGGGAACTAGATCTAGGTTCATGGGTTTAACCGTAGATCCCGTGATTCTTAGGCTCACAGAATATTATTTAAAAGCTTGCACAATGGATAAATTAAAATAAAATGCATATTTAACTCTAGACGTCGCAAAACAAGATATTCATAAGTTAAATCCATGCATATACGTAGCCAAAGGTTCCAGCTTCCTCTAGATACAGATCTAGGGCCGCGTGGTTGCTAAATATTTACAAACAAGAAAAAAAACTAGATTTAAATAAATCTTAGCCATTCTAGCTCAACGGTTCTAGTTTCAACATTTCTGAACCGGTAAAAAGCTAGTTATGACTAGATTTAGATAAATCAAGTCAGCAAAATTTAAATATCGCAGATTTACATCAAATGAACGATTAAAACGATATTTAATCAAAAGGATTAACTATATATATATATATATATATATATAAATATATATATATATATATATATATATATATATAAGTACATTTATACCGATTAGTTGTGTCTGGATCGTAGATCTGAATGGATCTTACAGTTAAGCACGAGAATGGATCTTATAGTTAAGCAAAAAGATCTGAATAGATCTTGAAGTTAAGCACGAGAATGGGCATCAAACGGCTTTAAGCACCTCAAAACTCGTTTTCCACCTGTTAAAACTTGATATGTTGTAGTATATATGTATATGAGAGTTTACAAAGATTGAACGAAAGAAAAGCTGCCTTTCGCTCTCAAATGGCTTGATTTCTCTCTCCCGGACCCCTCGCTCTTTCTTCTCTTCCTTTACAAGCTGATGGGTGCTGATATATAAAGACATGGGCTTTTGCAATTAGACCTTCGATTTTCGCGAGTATACCTACGAAAGTGCTCTGGTGGGCCCCATTGCCTTGAAGTACGTACAATCCTGATCGACGTGCAGCTTACTGAAACGCTTGTAACTTGCAATTCGGGAATCCGATGGAGATGTACGATACCATTCTAAAAATCTCTCTCCGAGAGCTACGCAATGAGATAGGTCTTGCTCTTTTTCGAATCCAGGAAGATGGGTCAATGACCAAAATGGCATCTTCGGGTCTTCGCAGGCAGTCCGTTGAGCTGTTATGCATAGTTTGCGCTCGGAAGTACTGCAATGGCTCTTTGTGACCCTATTAGCAGCTTTATTGGGGTTATTGATGTTGACTTGTCAAAATGACCTTTTTGAGCTCTCAAGGGTTGTCTCTGGGATTGACAGGGTTTTTGGCTGTCCTTCGGGTTGTCTCTAGGGTTTGATTGCTGCCAACTTTTTTTTTCTTTAGGGTTAATCTCCAAGGTTGATTTGATGTTCCATGAGGATGCCTCCGTGGTTAGATTTGATGTTGTGGTCCTTCAGGATTATCTCTAGAGTGTGAAAAAGACATGTTTGCCCTCCTGCATAATTAGTAATAGAAAAATGAAATTTTGAGTGTCTACAGATGCCACTCTTTTTCATGTTTATGCAATGTAATAGAATAAACATGATAAAGATTACTAGACACTTGAAATATGACAAGGTATATTTAATGATGCAAATTGCAATGCAATAAATGTTATGATGAATGTTAAAATGCTTTCACAATTCGTAAATCGCTTTTCGCACTTCGCATTTGGCCAATCGCACTTCATAACTCACACATCGCACCTAGCATATCGCAAATTACACTTCGCACATCGTAAATCACTTTGCCATTACCTGTTCTTGCTGATGCCTATGCTGGTGTTGACTCCAACGATTTGATTTTTGTCAGTGTTGTCGATGTTTGTTTGATGAAGATAAATTAAGATGTTTTCTACATCTCTGCTGGGGATGACATTCTAAAATCATCGGACCTTCCCGATGTATACGCTGGTAGTTTACAACGGTGCCTAGCTTGCTGATAGTTAACAATGGTGCCTACCCTATTGATAGATGACAATGGTGCCTACCATGCTGGTACCTGACAACGGTGCCTACCCTGCTGGTAGCTGACAATGGTGCCTACCCTGCTGGTAGGTGACACCGGTGGCTACCCTGATGGTAGCTGACAACAGTGCCTACCATGCTAGTAGTTGACAACGGTGCCTACCTTGCTAGTAGTTGACAATAGTTGATCACCGGACTGTCTTGATGCCTACTCAAATGGTAG
Organism: Panax notoginseng; assembly: GCA_016801055.1. NCBI lineage: Eukaryota > Viridiplantae > Streptophyta > Magnoliopsida > Apiales > Araliaceae > Panax > Panax notoginseng. Next base: position 41,373,098 of record CM029016.1, on the reverse strand, counting down.
TTTTTAACAAAAAAATTTTCTCAAGCCTGGGCATTTAATGTGCATGCATATTTAACTCTACTGGGGATGCATGCTTAACTTTTTAATGGAGTTGTGCGCTGATATAGCACAGTTGCACATGTGCAGACCATGCATGATGAGATGATCTAAATTTATTCTTAGGAGTCTAATGTCCTAGGTTGATGCACATGCTTAATTGACTTGACTAGATGTAGAAACATACCTCACCCTTTCTGAGGCGATTTGGAGTTTCTTTTAGTTGTTGGTCGCTTGTGCCCTATTTCCTCATTCTTTTTATTCGCGACCCGGCTGGACTGATGATCTGGGTGCCACTGACGTCCCTGGAGAGTGTGACCCATTTTTTCATTGCCCATATTTGAACTTTGGTGTAGAGGCCTTGACTTGTGAGGACTTGACGCAGGTTGACATGTTTGATGGTGTAGATTTCATTCGCTAGACCTTTTGTCGTTGGGCTTCTGTTTTTGAGTTAAAGACTCTCTTAAAAATAGTTCTCTTCTTTTGTTGTGGCAAGCTTATGTCACCGTGATTTCTTTCAGAAGTTCTCCCCTTTCCTTTAATGAGAGTCTTGATCCCGCCTTAGACTCCTTCCATTTTCTTGAATTGGAAAATACCCTAGTCTTTTCGTATATTGTTGCCAGGGATTCATATAAGAAACTCTTTTTGTTGACCAAGTCGAGAGTGAGCAATATCCTGTACATCAAATGAACAAAATGCACCAAAAGCTTGACGGCTCGGTCGTCAGGATTAGTACACTCTTGTGAATAAGGCATTTGAAGTAAAAGTTGATGAAATTGAATGAGTTATGAAATCGCAAATTTTTTTTAAGCATCCATGATCATTGTTCATGGGTAGGATTAGATTCAAAAGACTTATCTCCATTTATCAGAGATACTTCATCTTCGCTCTAGACGTTATTCTTCGCAGAATTGATTTCATATGACACGTGCACTATGAGTGACACAACTCTTAGTAGGGGTTTCATTTCCATGACTTTTAAGATTCTAAATTTAATTATTTTTTCTTTCGCTTAACTTGTCTTGTTTTCTTAGGCTATTCTGAGTTACCCATTTAACGAGTTTTGGACTAATGACTCCCAAACCAAACGGTTTTAGGGCATTAGGTGTTAAGAACACCCCTTCAGGTTTACTTGCTCGAGTAACAAAGGCCACACTTCGAGATAAGTCTGGCTGTCACTCTATTTGCTCCTCGCTTGAGCTTTTGCAAGGTCCATTTTCTTAGGTTTAAATTACCCATGTAGCTAGCGTTGGGCCGATAACTCCCAAACCAGACTGCTTTAGGGCACCAGGTGTGAAGACACTCCTCAAGCTTAATTGCTCGAGCAACCTAGGCCACGATTCGGATCTGCTGAGGTTTTGCATTCTTTTTCCTCGTAATGCTCGTTTTCTTAGGCGCTAAGTTACCCATGTAATGAGCGTTGGGTCGATGACTCCCAAACCAGATGGCTTTAGGGCACCAGGTGTAAAGACACCCCTTAGGCTTAATAACTCGAGTAACCTAGGCCACGATTCGAGACATTAGGCTGACAACTTATCTTTTATCTTCTCATTAATTGTCATTATTTTCATCACAACTTCATACCCCACAACTAAGAATCAGGATAATCGTAAAGTGAATATATGAATATGAGGTCAATTTTGTTCCAACTAGTGCTTTGAACTAGGATGTCATGCCCAATCAAAATGTTGAATAGTCTTAATTCTCTAATCGTTCCCGTGATTCTTTATCCACGGACGCTTATCAGAATTAATCCAATTCATAATAAGTTAAGAAAAAACATTTTTCTAAGAATACTTAACATGTATATCCTCGCTAGTGCATATAAATGGAGATTGGAAGCGCATAAAGAGATGAAAGAGTCGTACCTCACATATGGGTCGCTGTATTCTGAGAAAAGTATAATTGGAAAAGAGACCCACTGATCTTACCAGATCACCCTAGAAATATCATGGGGAAAGGTCTGATGATGACGTACCATGCTGATGGCTATGACTGATTTATTCTCCTTTTTAGGATGGCCGATAAATGCCCCTTGTTGAGTTGTCGCTGTTTTTGAAATTGCCCCAGTCTTGTTTATTGTAAGGGTCCCAATATCGGGTTGTCTCCGATTCTGAAATTACCCCAGTCTTGCTCGTCGTCTGGGGTAGTTGCTTTATTGTATGTTTGACAGATGGGCTGATAAGATGCCTAGATCACAAGAGTCTTTTACCTTATGACCCACATGGTGAACATGTAGTGGATTTGTGCTTGGATGATTGGATGCCCTCAATCATTGTTTCTGACTTGTTGGCTCAATTGGCTTAAATGATTTTTTTTCTGATTTGATGAAGACTTGTAATTTAGGGTGTCGTCTCTTTGAAGGTCCTTGCTAATGACCATACTTGATATATCGCTATGACATTGTTTCAGCTTTGATGATTGATGTCTAGATGCCTTCGAATTCCACTGAATTAGTCCTAAGAGTTCATCTTTCTTTGTGATGTGATGGCTTCAATTAAGCTTGATTTGCTGAAGGGTTGCATCTTAGGATGAATGTTATTTCATCCCTGTGACTGGCTATCTTGATGTGTCACTGTCTCTTCCTTTCTGGGACTTGTGCCAGATTTGATGGAATGACATTTTGGTGTCGTTGGGTCTTTTCAACATGGGTCGCTGACTTTGAGGGTTTTTCTTGGGTGTAGACTTTTCAGGTTTGATTTTGGCGTCTTGGGATTGATGTTTGGGTTGGGATGTTTCTTTTAAAGGTTAGACCGCGCCATAGATGGCTTTCTATGTACTCCCGTGGCTGGAGGGAGATCAAGTCTTTCATAGTTTAGGCTTGCCCTGAATGGTTGGAAACTGGTATTTTGGAGTGGAGTATTCTGTAGATTTGAAAGGTGTTTGTTTTAATTGGTTTGAGTGGATTTTTAGGTTTTTTGTTTGATTTGACCACACCATAGATGGCTGCCTACGTACTCCCATTGATGGGGGGATATCAGGTCTTTCATAGTTTAGGCTTAGCCTAAATGGTTTGAGAAGTGTCTATTTGATTTTTTGGGTTTTTTGTTTGGTTTGATTTTTTTTTTTTTTCAATATTCACATGCGTGGAAATTAAAAGGCATAACGCTAAGAAAGTAATACCGTCCCAACCACTCATGGAACTCTCAAATTTATCCTTTGGATCTATGTCTTCCTAGCTAGCTGAGGCCTGATAGTCCAGTTATCAGTAGTTATGTTGCCTTCGAGGCTCGTGATAGAGGTTACCTCCTAGTTCTAAATATCTTCAATCATGGCCATAACTTGATCATCTCCTGATTTAGTACATCCCTCAAGGATGCTTAAACTGGACCCATCAAAAAAAGGTATGAACTCTTGATTCCTTGATGGGTTGGCTTTCCTGACAGCTTCACTACCTTTTTCTTCATTTGTTCCTTCATCTTTCTCATAGGCTTGAGAGGATTTAACTATGAAATCTCTCTTAAACTGTTGTTGTATTTCTCAAAAGGAACTTTCCTTTTTGGCTTTTTCCACACTGAGAAGGATCAATATTTCCTCATCATCAAGAAGGGTAAAATCTTGAATATGGTTGCTAACTTTTGGCAACAAGACGTTTGATGGTGGTGGATGAATTTCCTTTGGGGACTGTCTTGTTTTGTCTATCACTCCCCGCATTAAGACCAGTCCACCTTGTTCTCGGTCTGGATTAGTGCTCACAGCCGTCACCTCCTTTGAACTGCCTGTCTTGAGTGGACATTTTAAGTTTTTCATTTCTCTTTTGCCTTTGCTGGTCATGGGGATTTCTATCCTCAGTTCTCTATTTTTAATGAGATCCTAGATTTTGTGTTACAGATGCCAACATTCCTCGGTTGCATGTCCCAATGCTCCGGAATGATAAGCACACCTCTTGTTGAGATCATAATGCCTTCCTTTAGGATTAGCAGGTGGAGCAAGCTCAGTGATCTTTTTCTGCGGAACCAATAGGGCTAACACATTTTTTAATGAGTCCCCCAAAGGCATGATTACCCTTCTCTTCCTACTCTTCCCGACTCTCAGTGCCGTAGGATTTCGGGGTTTTGCTAGTGTTTGGAATGTTGTTTGATATTTCGTATTTAGGAATTCGCATTCCCCGGACGATTTTTTGCTGGCCAGACCTTCTTGTAATTTTATCATTCCACTTTTCTTGTGGTTTCAACCCACTTTGACCTTCTGCATTTAGCTGGCTCATCTTGGAGGGATATAGGCTTACATTATGGTTAACCTCTTTTTCCTTTTGGCTTTGTGATAGTTGATTGAAAAGTTGCCTTGTAACCTGATGTTGGCACACTATTAGATTAGCCAACAGAGTTACTTAATGCTGGATCGTCTCCAATTTTTGACTTACTGTCCTATATTCCTCTGAAATTTCCCACTTTAGGACATTTGTTCTGCTTCTTTGGGGGAACTCTTCCATCCTTCGGATGTACTTACGATTTGGTTGCATTTCAACGCTTCCTGACCCGATCATGTTCACTCCCTCTATATCATGCTTTAATAGAAGGTTGGTGTTGCCATTTGGTCGGTCAAGTTATTGGACCACAATACTACCACTTTCTATCAGATTTTGAAATTTATGCTTTAAGGACCAACAATCTTGTGTATTGTGTCCCGAAGACCCTGAATGGTAAGCACATCTCTGGCTTGGATTTTATATTTTGCTTTTTAGATTAAGAGGTGGAGCCAATTTGATAATTTTCCTCTAGTTGATTAATAACTCCAATATGTTTTCTAGGGAATCGCCTAGTGGAGTGAACACTCGATTTTCTATTTTTTTAAATTTTCTCTTTCTGTCCTGGCATTGGTTGAATGCAGCCTGTTGCTGAAATGGCAGATTGCCTTGCTTCTTCCAAATGGGGGGGGGACTATAGGTTGATCTCCTATCTTTCCCCTTTAAAACAAGGGATACATCTTCATTGCCTTTCTCGGGTACCCTTTTGGGAGTGCTCGCATAGTTGCCAGACTGTATATGCTCGGCGACTACTTCCAAGCCCGTGAGATCTTTAATCTTACCCACTTTTAGTCCTATATCTAGCATTTCACCATGTTTGATCATCTCCGAGAATGGCTTGCCTATTCCTGCTAGGATCCTCCCATAGTAAGGTGCCTCTTAGATGTCTACGAAAGTTATCACCATTTCAGTTTCTAACATAGGCGGGCTGACCTGTGCTGCCAGATGTCTCCATCTTTGAGCGTATTCTCGGAAAGATTCATTGTTCTACTTCTTAACTTTAGTCACTTGGAATCGATCCGGTGCTATTTATGACTGAAAACTGTACTGATTTAGGAAGGCATGGGCTAACTCTTCCCAGTTGTGGATTTTGGCATTGTCAAGTCGATCATACAAAGCTCTAGCCTCTCCAGTGAGACTCTTTTGGAAAAACTGCATTATGAGGCTTTCATCTTCAGCATAAGACCTCAACTCGCCAATGTATACTTTCAGGTGCATATATGGATCGCCTGTCCCATTTTAATTTTCAAACTCCGGGACTTGAAATTTCTCAGGATATCCCTTGGGAATATGCAGAGATCTGAATAGGTGACACCTCCATAGTTTCAAGTCCCTTTGATTGACCGAATGGTTTCCTCCATTTATTGGACTTTCTTTTTATATCCCTAGTTTCTTGATCATCCCTAAGGTTTATGATTTCAGGGGTTTTGTTGGTTCTTTTATTGGAATGCTGCAGCGCAGCTGCGTCCCATTTAGCCTTGTGGGTAGCGCAGCTGGGCCGGTCTCCGAACTCCAGCAGTTGACTTTTTAATTATTTTAATCAATCAGATTGGCAAGGAAGAACTTGTGAATTATTATATATATGGCATATTTACGGTTTGTAATGAGGTAGACTAGTTTTAGAACTCCATTAAATCCCTCTTGGGATAGATTTCTGTTAATTTCATCTTTACTTTCTTTCTTAGATTAGGAACCCTAGATTAACTAAGAACTGAAGATTGAAGCTATTGATTATCATTGGAATTCAGATTGGAAGCAAGAGAATGCAGATTTGTTTCTCAACTTTAAATTCTCTTCTTATTTATTTGTATCTTTTAATGCTTAATCAATTGTGGATGATGGATTCAAGTTCAGTTATGAATTAAACTTTGTTTTGAGATTACTATGAATCTTATTATGTAATTTACTTTAATAAACTTCCTTGTTAGTCTTATTAGCTGTATTTGGATTGTCTATTATGATTTGCCCTTAATTGCTTAATTGCCTAGCTAACAATTACTGTGATAATCCATATGAACTTGAGAGACGAATTATGGGTTTAGATCTGATCATAATAGCATGTATTTATGTGTTCTACATGGTGTTGGAATTCATAATTTGTGCTTAGGATAGAGATATATCGAAGCATTGCATGTAATCTAATAAGAACTTGCACTTAAACTCTTTTTAATTGTAATTCACATAGATATATAGTGGATTAGTTAATTAGGGTGTTTAAGTTGGTTCTATCATCTGTGGATTTGATTTGATATGAGTATGGGGCGTTGAGAGATGACCATATGTTACTTTTGTGTTCTTGATTAACAATCCTGTATAAATAATTTGGCTTAACAGGAAGTGTGTTGATTTAAATGAAACAATAAGTGAAATTGTAATATCAAGTCTTTATTATTTTGTTTCACTCTAAGGATAATTAGTAATAGTTTAATTAATTATTTTAAATTAAAATATTAAATAATTTGTTTAAATAAGATTAAATTGGTTATAGGTTAGTAGTACTCGGTAATTCTTGTTAACTAATTCTCTATGGGAACGATACTCTACTTACTATTATATTACTTGTTGATCACGTATATTTGCGTGTGAGCGTATCTAGAATTTACCCAACAAGTTTTTGGTGCCGTTGCCGGGAAATTAGTTTAATAATTTTTTTTGTCAATATTAGCTTTAATCAAATTAGTCTTACTTTAAACAACTTTTCTTTTTTTCTTTTTATTTGTTATTTAATTCTCTTCCTATTTTTCTCTCTTTTCAGGTACCATGGTTGGATGCAACTATCAATGGTCATACTCGAATATGACTCGGCCAAGGGACACATGGATTGATGAACTCTGTGACGCCCCCAAAATTAGGTATACATCACCCATCTTGGGTCATCAGATACAAAGTACAGAATACAAATACAACTTACTAATACAACTGTCGTGTACAATATGACAAAACATAAACTGTGAGTTTGAATACAAATATTATCTTCTAGAGAGTATTCATACTCAAAAGGAGTCCTCATTACATTTATTAACACATTATTACATAGAATAGTGAGGACTACTAACTAATACTATCATTCGAACCATCATTCCGTTCCCCGACTTGCCCCAGCTACGTTCTCATTTCCTGAAGAGAACATTGAAAGAAAGGGTGAGCTCAACTAGCCCAGTAAGTAATATTATGACTAAGATAATGCAGAATAAATTATCATTAGCCTTCAACAATGTTAAACTGATAAAATATAATAGACATCAAGTTTAACTGCAGCGGAACAAGCAATCCATTAAAAGAGTCAAGTAGAAAATAAACTCTACCATCTTTTATGATTTAAAAGGTCTTTCAACACTGTTATCGCTGGGACTCAGCTTAATAAAATAATCCACATCATCGAATCACCCCTGCACTACGGCCAAGGATATTCGTGTATTCATTAATGGTCATGATCATGCCAACAACTGTCTCTCAACGTACTACGGGCCAATGAGGACTTTTACCACATCATTTGTAACATTACGGTCATGATTATACCGAATAATCCCTGGTCATAATCATACCAAGTCTATCTATGCACTACAGGCCACAGATGAATTTAAACATTTTATAAACATGAGGATGATGACAATGATATAAGAATTTAATAAAACAAGTTCAAGAATTAATTTATCCAAGAATTAACAACGTCCAAATTGTCAACATGATACTGCTTTGTGGAGTAAAATTCAAGAATGCTTAGAAGAATATTTCCATGAAAAGATATTGGATGAACCGCAATTATCAAGGATATTTCACAAATTTCATGGAGTATAGAAGTCAAAACTTAACCAACTGAGTATAATAAAGAATGGAATAACAAAAGAAATCACCATGCATGCGATAGACCGCACAGACAGGTTATTCCAACAGAATAATAAATAATGGAACCAGGTCCGGCGTAAAATGCACAGACAGGATATTCCAACAGAATAATAATAAAGACGGAACCAGGTCCGGCGTAAAACGCACAGACAGGATATTCCAACAGAATAATAATAAAGACGGAACCAGGTCCGGTGTAAAACACACAGACAGGATGTTCTAACAGAATAATAATAAAGACGGAACCAGGTCCGGTGTAAAACACACAGACAGGACGTTCCAACAGAATAATAGAAGAATGTCACCAAGTATAGGGTAGACCACGTATACAGGTTATTCCAACAGAATAATAAGAAATGGAATAACAACAGTTCTCTTCATGAATAAGAAAGAATAACACCCCTTACCGTTTTAAAGAAGAGCTGAAATAAGGAAGTAGTTAAGTAGCAGAATACTCTTCTTCTCTCTCTCTATAGTTTCTCTCTATAGTTTCTCTCTCTAGTTTAGTGAATTCGTAAGAAATAATGAAGGAATGAGATGCTATTTATAGAAAAATAGAATGCATAGTAACTAATCCATGAACGGTCCAGATTGATTACTTTAATCTGACGGTCCATATTTAAAGAAAAATCTTTTAAATAAAATATAATATATTCTATTTATAGAATAACTTTAATAAAGTATTCTGTTTTATATAAAAAGATGTTTCTGTTTTATTACGTTAATAATACTAATAAAACAAAACGTCATTATCGCTAAATAATTCATATTATTAACTGACAATAATTGAATCAAAATGAGTGACTTCTCACATAAGCATTAATAATCAATACCGTGTGCTACTATGCAACCACACGTATTACTGTACTTTTACTACCGAGTAGTTCAACAGTAACAATGGTAAAACTTCCGCCGTTATTTTTAATAAAATATTTTTTGTCGTTTTCTCAATCCGACAATAATTCCGTTGTGGGGTCCACCAATGATTGTGCCGTTGTACGAATATTTCCTGTTAAAACGAATATTCCCCCGACCAATCGAATATTATATAACAACTTGCGTACTTTGTAAAATTTATAAATATTACCCACAACTATAATATTATATCAAATTAACTCCATAATATTCAAAAATGATATTTATAGAAAATTCATCTTTATTTATAAAAGTTGGGGTCTTACAAACTCAATGGAATTTCTGCATTATCAGCACAGCTTGAGACACTATCGAGGAGGTTGGATGTAGTTGCAGTGTAAGACTCCAACTTATTAATGAATAAAATCAAATTTTCTCTAAATATTATTGTGAATAATAAGGGTTAATTTGATATAATACTTTGGTTATGGGTGAAATGTGCAAATTTTACAAAATAAGCAAGTGGTTATAAAATATTCATTTTGTCGGGGAATATTCGTTTGTCGTGGAATATTCTTGCTGTCGGGGAATATTCGTACGACGGCGCAGCCTTGTGTGGCCCCATAACGGAAAGCGATTGGATGAAGAAAACGACAAGTATAAGTTGTTTATTAATAACGGCGTAGTTGTTACCGTTAACACTGTTGAAATACCGGTGGTTAAAATACAGTAATAACGCGTGGTTGCACAGTAGCACAGGAATGCACAGTATAGTTGAATTATTGATTCGTACGTAAGAAGGCACTACTCAATAATTGTTACAGTGATTACTGTTCAATATTCTATTGTATTGGTTCAATAATTGCTGCATTGATATTTCATATTATTGTTGTTTCAATAATTGTTACTGCACAGTATTTCCCATTATCAGATCAATAATTCATATTATTTGAATAATATTATTAGATAACATTATTGACAATGTCTAGAAAGTTCTGTCTAAGGAGAGGTTTGGTCATCTAATTGCGCGCCAGTAAGGAGAAATCCTTATTGGAAAGCCCCCTCTTTCCTGGGAACGGCCTGGTTGTCATAAATGTGATTCTGTAATATTATTTGTGAATAATTAATTATTGATTCATATGATAAGGAAATATTTATTTTATGTGGATATAAATGAGGGATATATTTTTTTGGTTAAAAATGAAGGAGTTAATGTTGAGGTTTTTATCCATATTTTTGTCGGAATGGTGGTATTAAAAATCAGGGTTTTTGAGATATTTTACGGGGGTTATAATTTTTAATCCGACCGTTGGATCGTGGTAATTTTTGGATATGTTATACATATATAAGTTGAGTATATGTCCACAAATTTTGAACCGTTAAAAATGAACGTATGATTTATTATGAATTTTACAAGATGACTGGTTCAGAAATTGTTAAATTTTCGGAGTTTATCATTTTGGTAGAAAATTCTAGAATTGGTGGGCCCCACTTGTGGTTGGTGAAGAAATGTGCTGAATTATATTTCAAATGTGGTGGGTGGGAATAGTAGCAGGTAAAGCCATCAGGTTGCAGGTCAAACCTACCAAAATTTTCCTATAAATAGAGGGCTAAGTTAGAATTGAAAATCACACCAGAAACAAGTTTTCTCTCTTTCTCTCTCTAGATTATTGAGTGTATTTTGTGAGTATTTAGATACTTTGAGAGTTTCTATTCATCAGAGCAAGTTTCTTTCAGCCTTATACCGTATTTCCGACCAGAAGTACTGATATTTTGAGGTAAGGGATATTATTTTCTTCTTAATGATATTATTTTCTTCAATATCATTATGCTGAAATATTGATATGAGATTTTTATCAAATTTGGAACTTTTTGTGTCGGGGGTTACTATTCACGTATACGGCACTATTCACGTATACGACACTATTCACGAATACGGCACTATTCACCGAAAAATAAAATTTTCCCTTTTTGTCCAAGATGTCTATTATGGTTACTATCTTTGATTGTATCCATGTTTTGATCTTTATTTTTGAATTCTGTTTCACAATTGATTATTATGAAGTATTATTGATCTTGGATAAACTGTTATACGAATCCCTACTATTTGTCCTTCTGTCTCATTGGATTCGTTCTCTTTAAGATATTTTTCATCATCCTCAGTCCTAAATGATGATATTACTGAATATCTTTGGCCTGTAGTGCAAAGATGTATAATTACTTGATGAATATCTTTGGCCTGTAGTGCAAAGATGAACAGGTGTTGAGATGAACATGACCGACTGATGATACAAATGAATATCTTTGGCCTGTAGTGCAAAGATGAATATTTGGTTAAAGATGATTATTAATTGATGTTACAGGGATAAAATATTGATGATGGACTTTTAAATCTTAGAAGATAGTAGAATTCTTTCTCTACTTGACTCTTCTAATGGTTTGCTGTTTCCGCTGCAGTTGTTGATCTAAAACTTGTTGTCGATTATATTTTATCAGATTTTTCCCTGTTGAAGACTAACGATAATTTGTTGTATATTATCTTAGTCATAATATTCTTTACTGGGCTAGTTGAGCTCACCCTTTTCCTTTTTGTTCCATTTTTCTTCTCAGGAGGTGAGAACATAGCAGGATCTAGTCGGGGTATGGAGTGATGGTTCTAGAAAGATGTATTAGCAGTCCTCACTATTTCTATAAAATAGTGTTTGAATAATTGTAATGAGAATTTATTTGAGTGTGGATATTGTCTAGAAGACAATATTTGTATTTAAACTCACAGTATGTGTTGTCGTATTTTGCACGACAATTGTATTATTGATGTTGTAGTTTGCTTTCTGTACCATGTATTTGGCGACTCAGAATGGGTGTTGTATACCTATTCTGGGGGCGTCACAGTTGGTATCAGAGCTTAGGGATATGATCCCTGGCTGAGATGTGAGACAAGAACTAGGAGGGGAGAGACGGGGAAATTCTTTCGCTAGTATACCTGAATGACCTACAAAGTTTATTTGGTGTTTATTTGGTCGGTCAGAGTATAGGGATAATATATGACATGACTATTAACCCTTGTTTTATGGCAGTATTTAAGAATGGCAGCTGAGAACGTTAATAATGGAGTAAATCAGACCATGGAGACACCTTTGATCACTACCCAGAGGAACGTGCAACAGGAAGGCAATATTCCTCCTGTAAACAACGTTACCGAGCAAACGATGAATGATGGAATGTTTAGGAGCTTTTTGCAGTTCATGCAAAATCAGACGAGGGAGACTCGTGTGCAGAATACGGGTGGAAATGATAACAACGCGCGGTTTGTCACAGCTAAGCAGTTCAAAGAATTGGGACCACCAAAATTTAAGGGAAAGCCGGATCCGATCATGGCGGAAACGTGGGTCAAGCAAATTACCAAGATATTTGATGTCTTGGGATGCACGGAGGAACAGAAGGTTCCATTCGCCACATTTATGTTCCGCGGTGAGGCAGACTACTGGTGGGAGTCTGTGAAGCGTACCCAGCCTGACGCACTCAACATGTCCTGGGAAACATTTCAAAAACTGTTCAATGACAAGTACTTTCCTGAAAGTATTCGTCATATGAAGGAGTTGAGTTTATTAGACTGGAACAAAACAACATGACGGTGTCCCAGTACGAGCGAAGTTTGCAGAGTTATCCAGGTTTGCACCTCATTTGGTAGAAAATGAGGAACGTATGACAGGATGTTTCTGAGAGGTTTAAAACCTGAGATTCGTCAATACCTTATCTCTCATAAATTTTTCTCTGTATTCAGACGTTGTCAACAGGGCCCAATTATTAGAGCGAGATAATGAGTATACTCAACCGAGGGACCACAACCAGGGTCATACCGGTGACAGCCATCATCAAGCGATGATAACCAACGAGGAGGAAAAATATGAACAAAGGCGGTAACCACTCGAGTGGTCATCGTGGCCATGATAATAGAAGAGGTGAGTCAAGTGGAAATTTCAGAAAGAGGAGATTCAACAATGACGGGAAGACATCAGCAGCAGCACCAGCACCAACAACAAATTTTGGGGAGGAGAACGACCACCAGTTAGATGTTACAAATGCGGGAAAGAGGGACAAATCAGCCCAAACTGTCCACAACAATCCAAGGTGTGTTACAACTGTGGAAGGAAGGCCACATCGCTCGAGATTGTACTATAGCAAAACCAAGTTCAGCGGGAGTGGTGATTCCAAGGGCTGTCCCGATAAGTCGAAATCGCGGTTCCTGGAAGAGCGTTTGTCGTAACTGGTCAAAACGTGAGAAACCCGAACGAGGTGATCACGGGTAAGCAAATCTTGAATTCTTGCGAAGTTTATACTTTACTAGATACCGGTTCTACCCATTCTTTTATCTCTCCTGCTTGTGCTCAACGTTTAAACTTGACTCCGGAGAAATTGGACTTAACTTATCTGTTGAAACTCCGTTGGGTGAAACCTTCGTTACATCTACAGTTTATAAATCTTGCATGATCCAAGTTGGCACTATCACATTACCTGTTGATCTTATCTCTTTAAAGATACTTGCTTTTGATGTGATTTTAGGAATTAATTGGTAAACCACTCATCATGCTAAAATTGATTGTTTTCGTAAGGTTGTTAGTTTTCATATTCCTAACCAACCTGTCATACGAATTCAAACTACTAAACCACTAAAATCAGTCACTGTCATATCAAGCCACAAAGCTATTCGTTATTGAAAAACGGATGTCAAGCTTTCTTAGCCCATGTTATGGATTTGAACAAAGACAAGTTAGATTTGAATAAATATTCTATTGTTAGAGAATTTTCCGATGTATTTCCTGAAGAACTTCCTGGTCTACCCCCGAACGAGAAATTGAATTCTTTATTGACCTTGAACCCGGTACAAAGCCCATTTCTAAAACCCCATATCGAATGGCTCCTATTGAACTTCAGGAGTTAAAAGTCCAACTACAGGAGTTGTTGGACATCGTTTTATTCGTCCTAGTACTCTCCTTGGGGTGCTCCTGTTTTATCGTAAAGAAGAAAGACGGGAGTATGCGACTTTGTATTGGACTATCGAGAATTGAAACCATGCCACCATCAAGAATAGGTATCCGCTACCTCGCATTGATGACCTTTTGACCATTGAAAGGAGCACAATTCTTTCAAAGATCGATCTTCGTTCTGGATACATCAGCTGAAGATTAAAAACTGAGGATATTCCAAAGACTTGCCTTCAGAACTCGGTACGGCATTATGAATTCTTAGTAATGTCTTTTGGATTGACTAATGCTCCTGCTGCCTTCATGGATATGATGAACCGTTATTCAAAGAATATTTGGATCAGTTCGTTGTTGTCTTTATTGATGACATCCTCATCTATTCCAAAAGCCGTGAAGATCATGAGCGCCATTTGAAGCTGGTACTGCAAAGGCTTCGTGAAAACAAGCTATATGCCAAACTGAAGAAATGCGAGTTCTGGCTTGAGGAAGTAGCATTCCTTGGGCACGTGGTGTCAAAACATGGAGTATCTGTCGACCCCGGCGAAGATTGAAGCCATACAAAGTTGGGAGCAACCGAAGTCGGTAACCGAAGTACGTACTTTCTTGGCTTAGCTGGTTATTATCGGAAGATTT